>MIEF01007623.1:0-174968 GCA_001870725.1 Taenia solium | reverse complement strand
AGCACTGATTACGTTGTGATGGCTGACACGGGAGGCTGATCAAGGGGAGCGTCGGGGACGATGCTCGAAAGAAGAGAGGAGGTGTGTAATACTATGTTTGATCGAACTGCCGGTTTCGGTCACTTGGGTGGCCATATTGTACTAGCCGGTTGGCCAGCCTCCGGGCGGTGCCAGCAGCCCCCAAGCCCTCTGTTTTTAGAACATATATTCTGCCCCAATACTATGCCTTCTTTTTCCTTAAAGGGAGCCTCGGGACGCTACACATTGAGTTGCGCCTTGTAGGCGAAAGAACACTTTTCATGCTGGTCGTGGACGTTCGTGGTTTCTCTCAGGAATCAAAGGCCTTTTCGTCTCAAACACCTTACTATCGTACTTTTCATCTATATCATAATAAATACGTCTCGGAAAACCCAGCTTTCTAATAGGAGGGATAGAATAGGGGAAGGGGAGGAGTGGGAGGATCCCTTTATAGCTGCAGTCATGCACTTTAGGTAGCATATGACTATAAAGTTTGGGTCCTTTTTTAAAATTTTACCATAATGAATAAATTCCGCAATCGCCTGTGCTAGAGGTCCGTAGTACGTTGAACATTCTTTTTTTGTTCAACTTTGAACTATTAGTGACGAAAATATTTTGTACAAAATTAGGGGTTTTTATAGTTTTAACCTAATATTACGAGCAAAACTCCTAATGTGGCTGAGTAAGCTGTGATTTGTTTTCGTTTATCAAGGCGGCTGGCCTTTTTTATGGCGCACTGAGGAAATGGACTTTTCTAATGCGCCTCTTGCCATTTTGGAGGTTGATGAATTGTCATGTACCGGCAGAAGTGACCTCGAAGATCAACCATGTGAAGGAGTACTGAAGCGTTCTCTGTCTGATCCGTTTGATATATCCGGCGGATTACAACTAGAAGCATCGCTCGAGCATCTCATATGGACTTTTGATGACAATGTTTCCCGTGGATTGCTGGATTCGTCCGATGTTGATGAGTTTAAGAGCAGCCAAAATCCTAAAACATCATTGGATGCTATTAAGTATGGTCATTTTTCGTAAATAATGAATAAGGTCGTTCTGGCGAATGAGCGTTGCACCCATTGAAAATCCAAGGGATTCTTACCCTTTTGAAAAGCGGCCTTTGGCGCTAAACATGGTTAGTGTGTAAAAATTGTCTTTGTTGGAATCGATTATAAGGGACAGTGAGTTATCACGTCGACCACTTATGCGCCCTGTTAAATTTTACTTATTGCCGAAATGTTGGTTGTGTGCACACCCTTACACATTTTGCTCAACTTAAAAAATCAACTCAAAGTGCTCAAGTACGGTTTACTATCTACCTTAATCGCTTCGCTATCACGCGAAATTCTTGGCATTTATTTGCACCAGTACCCTAAAACATTTCTAGGATATTAGTTTTGGAGTCGCTTTGTTTTTGGTTAGTGAGCTTTGCCGCTCCCACAGCCTAACTATATAGGCTTTCCAAGGAAAAACTGCCATTTTTTGACATGAAATATCTTGAGCAGGACGTTGAAATACTTTGAGTTTAGACCACTCTTGCTTTAATTCAAGCTATAATCGTGCACGGTCCTTGTTTACCCTAAGAAGAAAGCTTCGTTTTTGTTGAATGTAGGAGGATCTTCACATGGTGGATGCTGATTCCGTTTCTGATGCAGAGTTTGAAGCGTTTGCCCCGAACACTGAATTACTCGTGAGCATACACCATTTCTTTATATTTATCTTATCTTTGATCAGTGGGTTTCGTTTATCACCAACCCACTCTAGTGTTTATTGGTTTTTTTCTGCTGGAACATATTGGATATTAATGTGCAGGATTCCTGCCTTATATTCAAGATACTGAGTTATTTAAAATGCGTCAGAATAAACTCTAACATCGCCTCTGCCGCATGATTTTACGCCAAAACCTATTACGACTATTTTTTTTCCACTATTTCATAATGTATGCTCTTATTTGTTCGCCATTACTGAAGGCACAGTGCTTCAGCACAACTGCTCGCTTCCTGATATGCAATTAATATTTTCTTGTACTAGCTTATATGATGTATTTTTAATCAACTAACCGCAGAAATTCATTTTACATCGGCAATGTGCGTTTTGTTCTGGATTTTATGGCTTCGGAAAACACCATTAAGCGTTGGGAAAAGTTATAAGGCTGAGGTCTCATCGTACTTGTCAGTTAATTCAATGAAAATTAGTGATTTTGAACACCCGCCTTGAAGGTATTTACAGTGATATAACCTTATTTCTCTACCATTGTATTTCATAGTTTTTTGTTCATACAGTGCGGCTGTCTTCCGATAGTGGTGTCTGCGATGTGGCACCCATCATGAGGTTGATTCATTTTTTTATTATCATTGAAATAATCCCAGCTTTTACATACTTTTTGGAATAAGGTGTGCTGCTTTAGATAACATGTTTTTGGTTCGCTTGAATAAGTTTTAACCATATCCTTTCCTGCCCCTGTGCGGTTGCGGATGCAGAGACCAAGCTTCCGTGTGTATTTTAAACCACACTATTGTTTCGGCTTCTTTGCCAGAGGATATTTATCCCCTTGTATTTTTCTCCGTTTATGACTTTCCCCAGGGTATGGTCGCATGGCTGCAGCGTATCAGGAGACCATTTTAAAGTAGGTCCACGGTCGTAATTTTAAAGGACGTCTTCGTGATTATTCGTGGGAGTTGCAGTCAATCATTAACAGTTGTTGGAGATTTATGACAGTCCGAAACTATATTTCCAATTGACACGAGTTTCATTTAAGCTGCAGTGAAAGCAACAGAAGTGAATGGTTAAACATAGATTTCATGCTTCCATGAATGAGTTACATCAACGGCGTCGAAAATCCTTTTTTTCCCATTTAGCTGCTTTTGACAATTATCAAACTGATCTCTCCTCCTCCCTCCCCACCTACCGAAACTTGGGGTGTGTGATAAGACCATTGACGGTCAATGAACTTGAAAGAAAGGGGAGGATGTTGTGGCTGCATTTGACTTAAAAAATACCAACCACAGGGGGTTTTTGGTTTCTTAGCTGTCGTGCTTGCATCCATTGCTTTATTATTTAGCAATATTTTGCTTTGATTAAATCCAATGATGGACTTGCGCATGGAATGAATCGTCTCTTTTTCTTAACCTTGCGGGAGTCGTGAAAGAATTCGTTTGACAAAAAAATTCAGACTTAATTATTTTGGATTCTTGACTACTATGGTATACCAGAAACGTCTGGAAATAATCGTCTGTTTCTAAGATTCTGTAGCAGATTTATTCTGTTTTTATATGCCTTTCACGAAGATGATGAATTCCAATTAATACCTTCGATATTCTGATGTTCAAGCAGTGCATGTCTCCAGTACAGTTTTTTCTCGCTGCTCACTTGTGTTAATCGCATGGAATTGCTCTTGGGTTGAACTAGAGTGGCGTTTAGCTGTCATAATTCAGGCATTTTTAATGCATTTTCTTGCTGATTAAAACGTTTGGATGATTGCAAACGAAATGTTCCGTGGGTAGCTAAAAGTGAATGAAAGAATTTGCAATTTAAGCGAAGTTTATGCAGTAAGTTTTAAAGTTCGTAAAGGCTGTGTCAATAAGTGTGACTTCGCAGATAACTCCAAATTCGCTTCGTGTCACACTCATGTGAACCGCTTGGTGAAGTTAAAATAATTTACTGCTAAACTGCCATTTGCAGGATACTTCATACTGCGCGGACGGTTAAGGGGTCTCTCGCACCTCAGCATCTGCGTTCATGGTGATCACAAGGCTGGTGCTGAAAAAGATAGCGCCTTGCAATGGATGAAATGTCTTTCCTGAACATCACCTTGTTTTAAATGTCTGCTACTAGTGAGTTGGGCTATATCCCGCTTTGGGTAGGAAGTAGTACGTTGTGGCCAGCTCTGAACCACATTTGTGAATGTTCATATTCAACTTAAATGGTGGTTTAAAAGTTTCTTTTAGTGTTGACTGCTGTATTCTACTGGTATTTCATAAAAAGGCGCACCAAGCGTCACATTTCAAAACACAAACCTTATGCTTCGTTTTTAGTAAAAGCTTACTCTTACAACTGTGAAACGAAAATATTTTTGTCGAATGTCGATATGGATTTCGTTTGCTCGAAAAGACCTGCAGCAATCAGTGAGGTAATGTTTTGAAAAGTGTGAATCTGGTAGTGCATTGCGGAAGTTTACATGATCAGAACTAAAAACCCCTAGGAAGACCTACATCCAATATATTCCCTGAACCATAAGATCTACCTCATTTTGAGTGGTGAATGCATTTAGCCGTTATGAGTGCCTTATATTTTTTATTTCTTTTCGAGGAATTTCGACTGAGTAGTGGGGTTGTGCGTTCAATAATTTAATGTGTGTTTTGCCGAGAAACAACTGTTTCATGGGTGTTTTGGTGGTGTTGTAGGCTTTGTTATGTAGCTTTTGACAGTTAGATCGCCTTGCAACGTTGAAACTATTAAAGCCTTAAAACCCAGTTTCCTGTTTATTTACCGTTTAAACCGTAGCATCAGTGTTTGGTACCTGCTTATGGCCTTGCTGAAACATCAATTATTCGGTGTTTTGGTAACCAGGTTTCGAGTTGGTTTTATTTTGTGCTGCTGTACCTAAGAAGACAGTTCTTGATGTTGTTTCTCCTCCTCATCTGAACTCCATGATGGAAGTGTCCGAATTGCATAAAATCTGGGTTCCTCCCCTGTCTTACGCATATCTTTGAAAAGCTACCATCTGTTGGACTAAAGGGAGCTTTCCGCTTATATTTTTCAGACCAAGCGTTATATCCCACGTGTTCCTTTAGAGGCCTATACTGCACTTTTACAGGTAGTATTCGACAACTTAGAAATAAATTTAACACACGTATAGGCCAAACAGATCAGGAAGCTATGTCCTTGAGGTAATGCGAACTTACTCTTGAGCTATTAATTACTCATTCGCCACTGCGATATGCGTGGAAGGCTAAGGCCGGGTCAACTAACCTGATGTTTTATTTTAAGGAATGTAGCACCTATTATCCTCCCCTGACAACAATTTTGTGTTTTCTACTTTTCTTTTGCCTCAATGGATTCAATTCACTATACCTGGGCATTGAGTTGCCTAGGTGTCTTGTGAAGAGTCCCGATGGTTGTTGAAAGGCTTTAAGCCATTTTAATAGCGTCTGTGCAATACCAGCAAATATTCATTTTTCTCCATACTAAGTGGCATTTATTAACATTAGTAGCATATTTTTGTTGCGGAAATGTTCAGTCCTCAAAAATATGGGCAATTAATTTACTTAGCCTCCTGCATACCTTTGTCTACCATGTTGAGTCTCTATTTTCCATTTCTCTCCATACAACCTGGAAATTTTGATTTTGATGGAATGGTTCTATGCGCCTATTGTTGAAGATTTACTTAGTTGCTACCCGATTTGACGTCGTGGACGAAATCTTTTGCCTTGATCTGTTATTACTACACATCGACAAATGAAAGCAATTAGAGGCATCTAAATCGCCTCGTTGATTAAGTTTTGGGGACAAAATATGTGCCTTATTTCTTCGCTTGTATCTGTTGGGTGTCATTTGACGTGCGAATCATCCAGTCGATTCGTTAGCCTGCGGTTATTGTTTTCACTAGCAATGTTTCCATTTCTGCCTCGCGCATTCCTCTTGACTATTAACAGTGTAAATAAACCATTCGTTCGCTTGACTTTAGTATCATGACCTTTTTTAATGGGGGGATTCTATATAAAGCTCTTGTGGCGCCTATAAATTGTTTTATTACTATTGAGTTGTCGAAAGTGTGCGTAATCTATGTACTCGAAACAATTAACTTTGGACCATGCCACAATGCACGTTCCCGTTTCTCCCAGTTGGAACGTGAGAAATTGGCGGCGGCCGGAAAGGATGCTGTTAGGCAAGAGAGGGAGGTAGGGGATGATGATACGGTGGCAACGAATTCCATTGACCCCTTCTCCTCGTCTTCCTGCGAATCACTTCCCAACTCTCTCTCAGACATGCGTCCACCGCACCTCTCGCTCGACCAGCAGTCGTCAGTGGCGATGGCGACGGCAACGCCGGATGCGGCAGAGGACCAGGCTTTAGACGCTTCTCTGAGGTGGGCAAGTTTCCAGGCCGCTCTAGAGGCATTCAAGGCGCGCCACCCAACTCTGCCGCTCTTTGAAACGCCTGATTGGGCTCAAGGTAATTCGTTTTGTAATTTCATGTTTGCTACTAGTCAATTTCTGAGGTACGAATGCTTTAGGGTTTCATAGAAAGTCTAGCAACTAGAATCAGAGCCACAAGTATCCAACTTATAAGGTGCAACCCGATAGACTGAATGTGCAATCAATGCACCAATTCATTGAAGCATGATTTGGAATGCGAAATATTTCATGTGCACTAGAGCTCTGCAACGTCCTTGTCATTATTAATGTGTTACAATGTTACTGCAAGATTTCACATATGTTTAGGCTTGGTTTCAGGTATTTTAATGCAATCTTATTCTCAAATCAATGTCTTTTTGTCCGCATAATATCTGTGGAATTGCAGTGGCCTTTATCAAGTGTTTGGCTTCATGCCCAGGTGGTGGTCGAAAACGCATTATGCATGCATATTCAGGATTCCATTGTGGCTTTGAGAGGCACTTGCGAGTTTTTTCCAGCATTACATCGAACTGACCATTAATTACCGTAGCTGCCCCCATCGGCTCCACTTGGAACCATGGCAAGCACGTTTTACTTTCATTCTGTCCCGAGGGTATTCCATCTTCTCCCCTCGGGTCAATTGGCTTGTTCATACGGGCTGTACCGCCTACTGAACCATGACTTAACTGTACATGCATCTGTTAGTTAAGCAGCTTCGTTGATGTCCAAACTTTTACACTTTACTACTCTGTCGGCCAACCGATTTAGCGTTGCGTGTCTGTCATGAATAACGACTATAAGTGCTATGATCGCATATTTAGCTTTAATTAACTGCCAACTTGTCTCATTCCTGTTGCGCATGTCATGTCGCGAATGGGTAAACTTTTATGACGTGTTTGAAACACACAACATGGTATGTTTGCTGGCGCCACCGAAAACGGGATTGTATTACTTTACTAAAAAGCAACGTATTTTTTCAAATAATGTCATTGGAGTGAATTTAGTGGAAAGATTTTAAAGTAAAAGAACTGAGAGACTGGACTGACAATTAGTGCTCATTCGAGTGGAAAAATAAGTAAGAAAACTTACAACGAATCTCAAAAGCATCCTGACAAAACTATGCATAGTGAATAGATTTGAGCACTAGAGTAGTGGATAAAATTACCCCCACTAGCCTTGACATTGAGAGCCTCAGTTCCTCATTATTTACCATACCGTGTGTCAAAGTGAAACGGTATTACTTAGACATCAAAACACTTCTAAAATGACTTCATTCAAGTAAATGAATGGTGTTGTAAACAAAACCGCTGGGAAAAATTGTGGCTAAACGGAAATGTTTTCCTTTTACAAGGATGTGAATTAATTAAAAGCGGCTACTCTCTTTAAATCCAAAGCAATTTAATTGTTTCCCAACACCACTCGTCAGTTCCACGTTGTTTTTCCCTTCGTTAATTGCATCACTCTATCAGTGAGAACGGAGCTTGAATTAGCGTAGATGGATTCACTCAGCTGGGCATGAATCAAATCCCGTGAGGCCTAAAGATGGCGTAAACTTGATGTTTACACTCCATTCTGCGACTACATCGCCCAGAGGGTAGACGAGATGGAGGGCGGTTGAGTTCAGCCTTATGCGCCTCCCTTTTGTAGAGTTGGAGCACCTGTCCCCACAGTTACTGCGCCACTATGCGAACGAGTTAGAGACAGAGACGAGTAGCATCTCTGAGCACCTCATCGCCTCTCTAGCGGAGCGCGAGGAGCTACGTCTCTTCCGCGAAGTTCTAGACGACTTTGTCGTCCTCCACAACATCGTCCAGATCCGACGACGTAAAGCCGCTGAAGCTGTGCTCGCTAATACCACCCGATCCACCCTGGCCCATCTCAAGCAGAACCTGGTAGATCTCCTTTTACCCTTACGCATAAAAAATTTATCACCGTCCCCACAGTCTTTTCTGCATCATACTATCGCATCCAGGTATTTTTAGATTTCACAGCAACTAATAGCTATTTATTTATCCTTATTTTGGAATGAATGCACTGGAATATTCCTCAGTAAATTTTACTTTCCGGGTTATACGATCAAAACGTCAGTAATTTCTATGCTCTTTCTCGAATGTCTCTGCACAATGAGTCACTTCCAAGCCTTGGTGCATGTCTTCCTGCATTTATCACTATACTAAAGACCTCTTACTCATGCATGCGTACTCGTACAGGTGCCAAGGGCTTTTCCATTGCGGGGCCTCGGAGGCAAATTGTGAATTTTACCTGCAAGCTATGTTTTGATTCCACTTGCAGAGTCATTCAGCAATGTATCGACGGATACCACGCCCGAACTCACCGGGGAGTCTGATCGAGTTGACTGACTTGTCGAAGCGGGGCGATGGTCTCTCGGGCAGCGCGGTTTCGTTGAATCTGCAGAGACAGGAACTGGAGCGCATGCCACGTGGCCACCATATTGGCGAGCCCATCGAATTCCCCGGTCTACGATCAGCATTTAGCCGTCTCTCCGGGTTGCTTACAGGTCAGGCCACAGCGGCACCGGTTCTCACTGAGGATGCAGTTACCCTGGCCACACAAGCCGTCGCCGATGCTGAGGCGAGTCGCAGACGATTGGCTAGTTCCAAGGTCCCGCAACGCTTGATTGACGGAGCGCAGAAACCTGGTCATAAACTGCCCCCTTATGACCTTCCTTGGCCAATGGGACGACCAGAGTTTAGCCAGGTGCGCCTTGGCTATCAGTATAATGCATGGTTTTTCTTAATTCGTATCTAACTCGGTACTAAAACCTCCTATTACGCATTCGGTTACCTTGATGCCCATCTGTTTTCCATAGTACATTATTATGCTGCAGCAGTAACAATTTGAATTTTGTTTGCCATTCTTATTGAGTTCCTGAAATGCACACGATTGCACAAAGACTAGTACAGCTAATACGATTTCGCCGTTTTGAAGTCGATCTTATTAATATAATCAAAGTGAAAGCACATTTCCACCATAAAAAAGTATGTCATTGCTAACATATATTACCCATTTTTTCATTCCCCCTTCCACTTGATAAATTTTGTGGCAGCAGTAATGGGTAATAACGAACCGTTTTCGTGGTCTAGGGATAAGTTTGGTGCAAGTTAAACTGCTTGTTTGCGAAGCATCAACTATTGCCGTTATTGACTTGGGAAGGTGTATTTTGCACTTGAAATTGGTTGTAGTGTCCACATTTTTATCCTTTTTTACTCAATTTGACTTTTCTCCCGGAGATGTATACACATTTCTTCTTCTGTCAAGGCGATTATATTGTGCTGCCCTTTATTTTAGCGTTCCCATGCAAATAGAAGTTTCATCTTCAGGTACAATACTTCTGCGAAACAATTTCCGTCTGTTCACCCTTTGTTTGCATCAATAAATACATGGGACATCAATCTTTGTACCGTTTCCAACTTTCTCTCGAAACTTCCCCGATAATACTAGATGTCTTTTTTCTTATTTTGCTTCTAAGTGCGAAATCTCTTCCACCGTCACTTTGAAGCAGTTTTCCATCGTTTTGCAGGATATAAAGAATATGGGGTATGTTTTACCTTCCACTTAAGGTCTCACTTTGCACAGCAAAATTATTGCACGTATTCTGTGCGAAGACCTCCAATGTACCTCGTTGTCTCGTATTCTAAAACTCGTTATGGTGGTCTAGCCAAGCAAATTACTTTCAACTGTACTGAATCAATCATAAAGGGTTGTATGCATTAAAATAGGGATAATCGTGGATTTCTGCATACCTCATATAACGTGCATTGATAGGCTATGTGTTGGACTTGTTTTAGCAATCACTAACTCTTTTGTTGCACCTACTACAAGATCTAAGCTACCTTGAATTAGTCTAGGCAGCGTGATTGGTCTTCATCCAAGTTTTTTTTCCTTTGGCAACCTCAATTTTCGCCTGCAGCTCTGCACTTTGCTGCTATCCTACGGAAACAAGAGGTGGTAACTCGAACGTGAACGATTGCCCACTCTCTCCTCCTCTCCAGCTTTAGCACACACCAAACACTGGATAATCAAATTTTATAAACTGACATTTAGCTCTTTAGCATTCAAACTATTAACCATAACTTTAATTTAGGCAATGCAGTGGTCTACATTGAATTTCTTAATTCTGCCTTTTTAGTCCCTAAAATTGCACATTCCCGTTCCTACTTCTCAATTGTCTTCTTGGCTTCCTCCAAGGCTGCGCATAATTAACCAAAGTAAGTTTTGAAACCATTTATTCGCGGAACAATTGCAGCCCTTTGGCCTATGTCCCTGATTTGATTCTTTATTTACCCTCCTTAGTTTTACTAGCCGCCCTGCACGAGTCTCCGGAGGTCAGTAAACTCCTGAAAGAGCTTCAGGAATTCGGTGGGTCAACAAATAGCTTTATTCTTTTTATTGTCTGGGTGGATATAGGCTCACTACTGCTTTCGTCCCCTTAATTTTTTTCCTTCTTATTAGGATGCTACTGAATCACTCAGTTTCATCAGAATTTTAACACCACTTTGCAGTGCTTTTTAGATGTCACTGCGTTCAGAAGGCTGCAACTTTTGTTTTGGTAGTTGGGTGTCTTCTGATTAGTCACCCAGGTTTGGAATTTATCGGAAGTTGAGCGCTTTATGTCGTTTTGATTTTGGCATGAGTCTACTGCCATGATCGTGCAGCGAAAGAGAACGCATGTCAAGGTCTATAAAATGCTTTAATGACTGCAATCATTGTTGAGCCTATGTTTTTCTGGAAGGTGTTAGGGCAAAACGGAGGTGATAGAAGGGACTCACTATTGTATTAATTATTGCTGGTCCCGGAAGCACACCGGTTCAAACGAAACTGGTTTTGCCTTTTCTTGCAGCCAGATTGCTGAGTTGTGAGACTGCTGGCATTTGATACGAAGTTGGGTACTCCGAGGACTGTAGAACTGGTCAGTGTTCCATCTGTGACAAGCGATAGTCTTCTGGATGGGTCAAATCTTTTTAGCAAAGTTTTAATGATACTGAAATGTCTTAGGCTAAATCAATCCTACTAATATTTTGGGGGTCCTTAGTCGATTAAACTATTTTCGTCTTAATAAACCTAGGTATATCAATAGAGCATCTGCATAGATAAGAGAGCCAAACTACGAGCATTCTTGGCCAAATAATATGGTTTTGGATCACCTGATTACCTACTAACTTGTTGAGGAAAAGTAGGTGGGGTGGAAAGCCGACTCAAATTTTCCGACACCTACTCATCGGATATCGACTGCACTTTAATGTTTTAGACCCATTGGCCGAAGCTGAACAGCTGCAACGAACATCCAAATACTTGTCCGCCAGCGGCTTCGAATCCGCCCAGGTGGATTCTCTTCGGATTCTCTACTCTTCGTCTGAGATTGGGGCTCGGAAAACTGTCAGCTTTGATTGGCGCGGAACGAAGGAGCCGTTTAAAGCTCTTGCTACTGAACATAACGGCGATGTACCTCGCCACACCTCCCCGGTTGCTTGATTTCCTCTCTTTCTTTGGTCATGACTACCTTTATACACTTGAACTGAGTTTGCTTGCACTCTTAACCTTTTGTTTGTGCTTCTTTCTGGCTGCGTTGTCTCATCGTTGTTTTGCGTCACAGTAAAGTGTTGCGGAGTGGGTGGATGCGTCTGGGCCGCTATCCCCCACTCAGAGTCCTGGTACGGTAGTATTTACGCAGGTAGACTGGCACGATGGGCTCAAAGTCGGGAAGTACCGGTTCAGGGTGTCGATGTGGGTTTCCAATCGTAGGCGAGGTGCCCAATGTCCAGGTGCTTTTCTTTGCGGGTCTTTACGCAGAACGTTCTTATAATGGCATAAACTGCTGAAGACGTTCCTGGTGCCTGCCATAATTTACACGGTTAAGCATTTAAATTTATGGTGGAATATTCTCTAATAATGAAACTGGTACCAATTAACAACTACTTTCGTTATAACGTATTAGTGAACTTGGTATGACTAACGCATTGACGATTTGTGTTTTCAAACTTAGAACTATTAACTCTTCACGCAATGTTAAATGATAATACTAGCTCCGATTTTAAACCGACCAGTAATAATTCGAAGTGTCATGTCCTACTAGCCTGTGAGTTTTCCAAAGTTGTGCGTTTCCGTCTGTCACAATGATTAGCATGCCATTCGCTCAACGGCGCACGCTTAAAGTTGATAAGCTTCAACGTGCGGAGGAAAGAATAAAGAATAATGTGTGGGACATTGAGGCGTGGAGTGTTGTCTTGCGTGATGCGCAGTCAAAGAAGATAGAGGACGCACGTGAATCGTTCGAGAGGATTATTGCTCAATTTCCTACAGCGGGTCAGTATTGGAAAATATACATTCAACAGGAGGTATGACATCTTTTTAAATCCTTATATATTGTATTTTGGTCCAACCATTCGTACAGGTACGGTTAGTAATCTGATCTTTGTGTTGCAATCTCCCACATTGGCATCGACTTATCACCTCTCTAACTAATACTTCGCTAGCGGTTTGGTGAAGTGGCGTATTTTATTAACCCAAGACGTACTGTACGATTTTTTTTAAATTTCAGATGAAGGCAAAGAATTATGACCGTGTGGAGAAACTTTTCCAAAAATGCCTTGTGAAGATTCTGAACATAGATTTATGGAAACTTTACTTGCAGTATATTAAGGATACAAAAGGCAAACACCCAAATTTCAAGTAGTTTTCTTATTATATTATATCTCCAAATATCTTAGGGAGAAAATGGCCCAAGCCTATGACTTTACTTTGGACAAAATGGGTCTTGATTTAAATTCTTACTCTATATGGGCTGATTACATCTCATTTTTGCGATCTACGTAAGTTTTTTTAAGGTATTGTTGTTTTGTAAAACTCAACGCCATACTCTATCAAATCTCTATCAAATCACTTACAGGCAAGTGCAGGGCTCGTATGCAGAAAGTCAAAAGATAACAGCTACTCGAAGGGTCTACCAGAGGGCAATCATTACTCCAATGTTAGGTATTGAGACGGTCTGGCGAGATTACTGTATGTATGAGGATTCAATTAACCCGCACATCGCAAAGAAACTTACTGAAGAGCGCAGCCGTGACTACATGAACGCACGCAATGTCACTAAGGAGTACGAGATCATGACAAAAGGACTGTCAAGAAACATTCCTTCAGTGCCACCTCAAGTAACACCACTTGAAGTTAAACAGGTGGAACTCTGGAAGAAGTATATTCAGTGGGAAAAAGATAATCCCTTAAAAACTGAAGACATCACCACGATCACTAAACGAGGTGAAAATCCCCCAATGTTATTTTAAAAAAAAACTTGCATGCTATTTGTATTGTTTAAAAAGTTCTTTCCTTGATAGTTATGTTTGCCTACGAGCAGTGTCTCCTTTGCTTGGGGCATCATCCTGACATCTGGTACGAAGCTGCCAGCTATCTGGAGCAAGCTAGCAAACTTCTCGCTGGAAAAGGTGTAAGTTTTTTCACTTATTCGAACTATTTCTTTACTGTACTATAATGCATTTCTTTGGAAAGATTAGGTGAAATTCTTGTAGTTAGTAGGATCTACTCGCCATGGCTTGAAACTTGTCCTCATTTTCTTGGTTCAATAGGACCAAGCAATGGCTTCACAATTCGCCGATGACACAGCCGCGATGTACGAAAGGGGCATAAGTTTGCTTAAGAATAACATTATGCTTTATTTCGCCTATGCGGATTACGAGGAGGGTCGGTGCAAATATGCCAAGGTTCACAGCATTTACAGGAAACTCATCTCCATGGATAACGTCGATCCAACTTTGGTTTGTTCTCCTCTAGTTCTAGCTTGCATTTCCGTAATACGACTACCTGTTTACCGTTCCCTCTACTACCCACCGAATCTAGCCATACATTCAGTACATGCGTTTTGCACGTCGCTGTGAAGGCATTCTGTCAGCGCGCCTGGTCTTTAAGTTGGCTCGCGAGGACCCCCGTGTCGGTTATCAGGTCTTCGTGAGTGCGGCTTTGATGGAGTATTTTTGTAGTAAGGTAGGCATTTTCTTGCTTTTGATGGTCATTCCTCCTTAACTCTGTTTTGCTGCTACCTGCACTTCCTTCTCGCACTACTAACGCATTTGTGTACTGGAGGTGGGTCATTGCGAATGCTAGAATAGGTTCAATTAGCGTCTAGAAGGCTGCTGTTACCTTGCCATTTGTTGACCAGTTTTCGCTATCATCAGTGCTAACCCGTGGCTTTGGGTAATGAAAAATAATTACAACTTCATGACATTTGCATCTTAACCAGTGAGTTCACTCTCATCTCTGTGTAGCATGACTAAAATGTACATTTATTTGTTGCAGGATTTAGAAGTTGGAAAGAATATTTTTGCGTTGGGTATGAAGCGCTTCGCAGGCAATCCGGATTTCGTACTGTGTTACGTCGAGTATATGTCTCATCTCAACGAGGATAACAATACTCGAGTGCTTTTCGAACGCGCTCTGGGGTCTGATGAGATTCCCACCGAACGTGCTCGATCCATTTGGGCTCGGTTCTTGCAATTTGAACTTCAGGTGATCACTTCCTCCTAAGATTTTCTCCATCTCAAGAGACACTTGTGGGCTGACTAGATTACCTGTATGTCCATATGTGTTTGTCACGTTCCTTCGACTAATTAATTTCGGTTCTAATTTAATTGATAAAATTACCACTAACGCGACTGTTGTATTGGATTTTTCTCCTTTTTGTCTTCTCTGAAGACGACGCAGCAGTAAATTTCACTTCTTTCGCATCTAGGTTGGTGATCTTGCCAGCGTTCAGAAAATTGAGAAACGTCGACTCAAAGCGATCGAGAATGTAAAGGAATTTCAAGGGCGCGAAACAGCGCTTTTGATTGACCGCTATCGATTTTTGGACCTTTTTCCCTGCTCAGAATCGGAACTGAGGTCGCTTGGTTATCGGGTGAGGCATGCCTTGTTCCTCACTTTGTGCTAGCATTCAAACCTTTTTGATAACTGAAATAAGTTAGTTATTCAACCGGTGACATCATGCGCTGTTGCAGGAGCTAGCGAAGCTTAACGTGACCGGTGCAGGGGGCGCCTTCTTGCACTCGGTGGGTTCGGGTACTCCAGGTGAAGATGTGCAAGGCGGCGTCGGTGGCGGTGGCTCAAATCAGTCGGCCTTGCCACTCGCCGACGCGGGTGACGGGTCGAGCATCCTGCCTAGTGGCGGCGCCAAGCAACCCACATTCCCACAGCCGGACTTTGCGCAAATGTTGCCCTTCAAACCGAAGGCTTATCCGCGTACCGGCAGTCACCCTGTTGCTGGTGGTGAGTTTCCTCCGCCTCCTGCTGCCTCCGCTCTCATCCACATGCTTCCTCCTCCCGAGTGCTTCCACGGGCCCTTCGTGCAGGTGGACAAGTTTTTGGAACACTTCCTCAATCTTGAAATACCTGAGGGTGGGTTTTTTTCTCAATTGAGTTTTTTATTATCAATACTCCAGCTTGGTTCCCTCCATTGTTGGCCGAAATTTGTATAATCCACATAGTTAAAGTTCTCGTTACACTCAATCTGTGTATTAAAGTGCTTATTTTGGTTTACTTTATGCTGTGACGACTGTGCATATTTATTCGATAGTACTTAGTCTTGGGCTCAGCAATTTTTCGATAGCCAGAAATTATATTTCAGTTTTCAGCGCAATGCTTGTGGATATTGTTGCTTATGCAACCATTGCTCGTTGTAAACAAGGAACTGCTTGCCAAATGCATGGATATAGGACATACCTTATTCTTGATGCAATTTACCTAGTTAAAAAGTGTTTGGTATTCCAGTCCAAAAGCATTAAATTACTGGATCTTGTGACTATAGACAAAACATCTATCAAAACTGACTTGAACTGAACGTTTGGCTCATTATTTTGAAAACTAATGATTGCGTTAGCAACCTGACGGTACTAATTTTCTCCCTCTGGCCTTCCGCTGCCTTCTAGACTACATCACACAGGTGATGGCTGAGTCGGAAGACGTGGCGATGACCAATATTGACGCGGGCACCGCAATTTCCATCGAGATGTCCAATACGGTACCACAGCAAGTATTGATGGCAGCGGCGGCTCGTCGACGCAAGCAGCTGCAACAGCAGCAGCAGGATGGTGTGGTGGCAGGAAGGAAGCGCTCCGCCACGGCAACCACTAACGCCTTTGGCGACTCCGAGGATGAGGCGGAGCCCGAAGAAGACGACGAAAACGACGCGGTCTTCAACGACGATGCCGAGGCTGGTGGTAGTGGCGGCGGCTCTAATGTCACCTCTGGAGGCGTTCTTGACATCTTCAAGTTGCGGCAGACTAAACGCCATAATGCTGTCTGAAAGCTACTACTCCGCCTTGTGAATGTAATCGAGAGCCTGTGTACATATAATCAGCTTCTTATTCTCCCTTTAAATCCATTGCCATTAAAGTTGCTCATACAGGTGCTTCAACCTTATTTGCTGAATTGAGATTTCTCATTGGTCTTGATTTGATCCGTTCACGTACGCCAGTGCTGTTTGGTTTGATGGAAGGGGTTTTCGCTGGATGACCCACCCGAGTGTTGGCATGATCTCGGCTTGAGTTCAAAGCAGATATTGAAGTGCTTCTTAAACAGAGTTCCATTTGCATAAATGTTATCAGTGGCTTGGTCCCAAAAATGAGTGCCTAAATAGTCTACGAATTGGAGGTCGACTGAGCGTTATACATTTTTGAGCAACTATGCTACTATGTGCACCCCTCTAGAAAGCTTGTGCGACAACTTTTAAGACAAATCAAGTAGTATGATGCCTAAGAGTTTTTACCACTTTGGCGCAACATGCTGTTGAACCATTGAATTGTAATAAACTAAACACTGGTGATTTGTTTCGCTATAAAATGCAAACCTTTAAGGGATCAGGTTGCCCAGCTCTTAGGTCAAGACGGACAAAGGAGCTGAGGAGGCTCACACGGGAAAGGTGGCTTTACAAATACTAGCATGTACAAGAAGGCTGGAGGATGGGTGGATGTGCAGCTAATTTATGGTGAACTAAAACCAAATAAATTTATTTAAAAGAAAAATAATGGGAATAAAAGAATGTAATAACTCCTATCTTTCAAGGGGGGGTTCTTCGTCCGATGTGGATTCCAATTGTGCCAAGAGTTGCATCAGCGCGAAATGAAACTGTGCGGCTTGTCGCTCATCATCAGTAGGTCCACCTTCATTAGTATCCACAATTACGAAAAATATCGGCCGTGGAGGCGGTTCTAAGTTGGCTTGCTGAGCGCGAATTGCGCTGTGCACATCTTCATTCGATGGCGTAACAGAGATTCCCGGGGCCAGTTCCATGTAGACATCTTCTAGGGACTGACCCGATTCAGCGGGCATCTGGGTCTCTGCAATTAGGGGTTCGATGGCTGACTCCATCAACAAACGAGTGAGCTCGCCTGTATCATCAGCTCTTGGACTTGCTTCACGGGCTTCGCCTTCATCGGTTTCAAGAGTTCGGGGATCAGTGTTTAATGATGAGTCGGTTGTAGTTCTGTGCAGTCCAGAGCCTTGATCTTGTGACAATTGAGGGGACGTTTCTTCATTTAAGTTGTCGTCATCTAGCTCTAGCATATCAGGTCCACTCTCAAAGATTAGCTGTTGTACATTGGCTGTTGGGCCGAAAAACCAGACATCCTGATTTTGTGGAAGCCGTGGCAGACCACCGAACATCACTCCAAACTGGGGAGTAATTTGGCGGATAAAGATTGGACGTGGTTCAGGTGGGGGCCATTCGAGAATGCGTTCCTCATTACCTGGTGTTTGTCCAAAGCCCCTAAAGCTGTTCATTCCAGCTGGATGAGGTTGCCTTCTTGTAGGCGATGCAGAGTTGGAGCGATCATCAATGATGGGGCAGGAGTTGGTCTCAAAGCTACTTTCTCTTCCATTTGATGCGAAGAAACTGAAGGATCGGGTGGATGGGTTGGGAAGGTAAAAATTGCCAGGCTTTCCCTGGGAATTAATCTGAGATTCTTGTGAGTCAATTATCTTCCTATCCCTTCTAGTGGCCTTTCGATTACTATTATTCCCCGTGGATTGCATCAAAAAGCCTGCATTCCTGGCACACTGATTATTAAGACAATTCACATGCAAGCGGTACTGCAACTAAAAAAGTAAAATTATGTCCCAAGTATGTAGGAGTATTGAGGCGACGTGGATTTGCGAAATACGCGGGAGACACGTCTTATCGATTGGTCCAGGAGCTGCGTTTTCCACGTGATGCGCGCTTGAGTTTCATATTGCCCAACGAGGGGTGCAGGGAAACACGATTAAACAAGCCTCAGTTCCGGAATTAAACCACTCAGACAGTGTTTTATTAGCCCAGACGTAGGCCCGTTTTCAGCAGTCACGACGAAATACTCGGCATAAGTCTGGTCTTAAGCACCAACCATCATCGCATGATCCCACAGCCTTTCAACAAGGCAGGATTCTGATGCAATCACTCAAATAAGTCTGTCAAGGAGCCCAGTCTATGGGCAGCCATGCAAACGAGCCCATCGGCACCGTGAATATCCAGCGGATTCGTGTTCCAACTAAAGGTGTCAACATGCTAAACCACTTCCCATCCCATTTTGGTCAGCTTGCTGGAGCTAGGCTCTGGTTGACTAAGAATTGCACGCACTGCACCGTGATGACCCATAAGAATGGAGTCACCCTAAGTGGAAACGATGATTAGTATCAATGATGTATTTCGGGCAGAGCCTTTAAATGATGCATGCGTTTTAGAGCGCATTGAACACTTGCAAAGTTCTAGACTCCACTTTGGATGCTGAAAAATAGTTTTCAGTAAAAAAACTAAGCCACTGTATGATCTGTTCTCAAAATTACAAAAATTAATTTTCAAAGTGACAAGCCGATGTGTGCGACGTGAGATGAAAAACAAAGCACTAGGTTCCTCTTGCGCAATTTTTTAAAAGCTGCACGTTAAGGATAGCATTATCAGGCTCTTGATATAAGGCGGTCGAAGAGTCCGACTGACAATATGGGGCACGTCAAATCAGTGTTGGTAGGAGGCCAATCGTTTGACCAGTGAGGCTTGGTAAAGGCCAGCTGAGTTGAAAATGAGGACAGCAGAACGCAGACTGCCTTCGTTTGTGATATACTTGCCGAAGTTCTCAAGCGCTGCTGTAGCCTCTTCCGAGAATTCCTAGAACAGTACGCCAAATAAAATGTAAGAATAACACTAAGTTAGAGCACAAGCAGATTGTATCGCACATAAATTGCCATTATAGGAATATGAAAATTCCATTGGCAAATACTCGGATGAATGTAAAAGTAAGTAAAGGGAAACAACTTGACGAGTTTCAATCGGAAAACTCAAGTAGGCGTAAAATGGAAAGTCGCCCATGCCGAAATCACAAGAGGCAAGTGGATGAGTAGAGTGATCAACTGACTACCAAGCAGAAAGCATGATACAATTAGAAAAATTACCGTCATGTTTGCATTGTGGTGCCTCAAAGCCGAAAACAGAAGGTTGAGTACAAGTTGAACATCAAAGTACGGGTTGACTTCATTCGGCTCATAGCAAACATTTCTAAAACAAGTAAAAAGGAAACAAAGAAGGGGCATGCTTCTGCAAACTATCCTCTGCGTGCACTAGGAAGTAAACCAGTGTGCTGGGCTCGAAAGGAACTGATCAGTACGATGAATAGGTTTTATCAAACGAAAACAAACAATAGAAGGGTATTCTCGCATACATTGCGCGATACTTGTGCAGAGTATTAGCTCGACTGACGATTGCGCTAAGTTGGGAGCGGAGGGTCTCAACTAGCCAATCGACAGGCCTTGAAAGGAATGATGGAAGGCCAGAGAGGAGGAGATTAGCTCCGTACAACGGACAAACGGGATGTTGGAGGCCAAGGATACGAGCAACTGCTCGACATGTCACTTTGCGCACGTCAGCGGACTCGTCGAAAAGTCCGCAAAATAGTATGCGCACAATACTAAATAAGCAAAGAAGAAGCGATTATACAAAACACTGACTGCCGTTAACTTAGGTGAGAAATTTAATCATCATGTAAGGAGAAGAATACAAAGGTTCAACCTAGCTAGTTGGGAGTCAGAGAGGTCATCAACAGGAGCTCGATTATTGGAATCAAGCCATACGAGAAGTGCCCGCGAAGCCTTTAATCTGGAATGCTCATTCATTGTCGCTGCGAACAGACAAAGGTCCAAGTGCTCCATCCACCAGGCGGTATATTTGCTAAAAGAAGCAAATACAAAGCAGTTTACTTTCATGCACTCGAAAACAAAGCTATGTAGAAGGGAATTGTCTGCGAATCAAGAAAAGAATGTTCCAAAAAATTTGCCTTGAAAATTTCTCGAGATCATTACTAGGACCGTAAACAAATTAATTCACCTAGTGGGATCACATACTTGAACTTACATTAAACAAACAAAAGGCCATGTTTGAAGTGGACCAAAAAACTGTGAATAAGGGCAGAAAGGAATTGCAAAGGATCCTTGTTGGTTCTTCAAACAAGGCGGCATAACTTACGAGCGTGCCTGCGTATCATTGAGACGAGTTATCGGAGAAGCGATAGCCAGAACAATGCCTGGAAGGAGTGAAGGTTTCTCTGTTTCAGTGAGGGGCCAAGTAGTCAGCCTTTTGAGGCAGCCAATGACCGAGTCCTCGCTCTTGCAGGCTATCACACAGTCATCCAAAGCGAGGCGCAGAAGGGCGGGAGAGAGAACCTTTCCAGAGACAATTTCGTCAAGATCAGGGAGTATTCCGCATTCAACGTTGACCAGGAGGTAGGCTAATAAATTTTCCTCCATGCGGTTGTTCGGCCGCGTGAAAAATATGTTATGGGGCTCTAAGGGCAGACGCTTAAAGTTGTCAATTGTGTGGAATAGATCGTAAAAGGCCGAGTGAAATGCGAGGAAGAGAGACTAGGAGTAAAGTGGAAGGGATGAAAGATCATTATTAAGGAGTTGAACGTGTTAGCTTGTGAGAGCATGAACCCAAAGAAGTAATACCTGATGAAGCAGATCACTTGGACTGTCTCTCCACTGATAGTAAGTGCAGTGGTATTTAAATTCTTCGTGATATCGAGACTTTTCCACGGTAGGAATGTACATGAAGACATAGCGCAACAGCCTCGCCATTTGAGCTGCTAAATACCAGTGTTTTGCGTTAGGACGGGTCCATTTGTTGATATACTTTATTGCACTAAGCCAGTCAATATGTCTGAAGGAGGTAATCATAGGAAAATGATAGTTAATGTAGTAAATTGAAATGCTCATAACTCACCGGAGCAAAGCATTTTAAATCTATAAAATAGCTCAAAGTAAAATATATGACCATAAATTCATGCAGAGTAGCGTTGAATGCAACGCGATCTCGAGTAATTTTCTTTAACAGCTTTAAATGTGCAGAAATATGACTGTATCCGTCATTGCTTTGACAGATAAAAGAAATTGAAAAAGGGTTGGTTTAACCTCTGAAGACAATCCGGTCCCCACATCGATAACACGGAAACCGAAACCTAGCAGCAACCCGTACGTCGCTGTTTCCATTTTCGCTAAAACATTCCAAACTCAAACACTTGCCTTATCTGCGTTGATCCCTTCACTAAATTTTGGCGTAAAAGGTCAGATTTGCGACGAGACAACTCATCAATTTTGCTGCATTCTCTAAACAATGCACCAAACCAGAGTGAATTTCCCTACCTCAATATTAAATCTCGAGATCATTTTTGAGTCAACTGATAGGGTGGTGAGGTACATCTTGAGAGTGTTAAAGATACGTAAATTTAAGCATATACTGTCAGCGCACATTTCTATCGCCACGTTGAGCTATTCAAACATTTGATACTTGAAAAAAAATTATACAAAATTAATCATATTTCGTGGTTACGGAGTATCGGCATTAGAGCGCAAACAAGCCTGTGCGTCGAGACAAATAAAGCGAAATGTAATCTGCTTGTTGGCATAACGAGGCTACTCCAACATCAGTTACAAAATCCCCCTACTTGTAATCCAACATAGAGGCGGGCTTACCGGTCACTTGAGCACACTTTCGGTTAATGAATTGGTGACAATCCAAAAATTTGCAATGCTCAATGAACCCATACTGAAAGAATTTTGAAGGAGATTTAGGCCCCAAGTTTGGGATTCAATGAAGCGACGACACAATACGACTACTAAATTATACTTGAAAGCAGTGGACGTAATGCAATCTTGACTGGTTCCCTTAGTAATGATTAATGGTGAATTCAGGTATCCATCAATACAAAGTAATCAGGGCTGACGCACTTTGCACGTTCGGAGGCTTCTTCACTACTGAGCGCGCCTCGAAGCCAGGCCTCGAGAGCAAAGAGCTGGCCACTAATTGTGTTGCTGGAATGAGTGCGACACGAGAGGACATCCACACTGCGAGTTGTTTGGAAGATGCACTCGAGCCCTCCCGGTACGGCAAGGAGGGCGGAGTCCGCAGAAGGTGTGGCAGCGGGCGTGAAAAAGGCGACGAATGCCTCGCCAGCCAGGTGGCGGATCTTAGCCACTCGATGCGAAAAATACTGCCGTAGGCAGTCACGCATCTCCTCCTTACTCTCTTCACTAGACAGTAAAAAGGACAACATGTCACCAAATGGAGATGAATTAGGATGTCAAAGCATCTCAATCAGCTCCTCTTGGTATCTAGCTTAACTTGTTCGAAAGCACAAAAAGCTGGCATCTCAAACTGTCATACCAACTATCTAGAACATGCCAAAGACGCCTTCAATGATTTTACGAAAAATGACCACACAATGCAAAAAAAGAGATCGCATACGAAAAGGCTGCATTAGGAGAAGGGCTAAGGCGTGAAAGGAGACTGAGAAGAGGGACTGCGACACTGCGTGCCAGCCGCTTGCCAGTGAGATCTACCGTAAAGGTGCTCAGAAAGGCTTTGAAAAGGGAGGGATAGCGACCAAACACCTCCGCCACTGTCGTTTTCGGACGTGAGTGAAGTGGACCAATTAGACGCTTCATTAACGCCCCTGAAACGAGAGAGGTGCACAAGCACAGCATATTCAACCACAAACCAACACAAACTAGTAAAATAATCTTACAGATCTACCTCTATACAATAAGGTTTATGTAGATGCAACTACACAACGGTTTATGTGGCCCGTTTTTCTCTTCAAAACGTTAGTATGTTTAAACGCATCGAAACACGGTTATGATAAATTGAAGTTACCGAAAATCCGTCATGGGATTCCCGACATTTTTGCGTGCATTCGCAACGGTGGCAACGCTAACTACAGGTTTTCCGATTGATCACTCAGAAACCAAAATTAACGTGCAAGAAAATTATGGAAGAATTGCCAGATGGCTAAGGGATTTAAACCGGTCACGACTGTAGTTTTTTTAAAATAAGCTAGGCATCTGCATTCTATGAAGTCTAATGAACAGACGAGGCATCAGATAAAACGAACTATAAGGGATAGTACTTCAGCCTCACGGATTCCTTTTACTTATAATGCGCCTTACTATTTAAAAGCTCGGTCTGCAGATCGCCGAATCTGCTATCACATGAATTTTACAAATCGAACTAAAGCAGGAGCATGGTGAAGAGGAGCCCACCGAACAACTGGAGGGAGGCATTGGCAATGGTCCACTCGTCGGCTGTGAAGTTGGGCAGGGCCAGTCGGCAGACGACGGCGGTGAACCAGTCGTCGCTGCCAGGGGGTGGAGGTGAGACAAAGGCTACAGGCCCCAATCGGGCGTCCTCGAAGACACCCTTTATGAGGTGCAACGCCAATGCCTGTGGTGGGTCATGTTTCATGGGGTCCATCGACTCCGCAGTGTCCCTTGGTGTGCTACCAAGCTCAAACATAGCGCACAGCCATCGGTGAAGAATGGGCTGCGCCGGTGGAAAATAAACACTCAGTTCAACTGGCTCAAAAGAGAGACTAGAATAGGGCTGTACCTGGTCAAGAGGGGAGACAAGTAACTCGGCAATGAGAGCCGCCTTGGTAGCCGGCCAGAGTCCAGCTGCACGCCGAGTCACCGAAAACTTGCCTCTCTCGACAGCTAACATGCAGACATCAATCACCTGATCAGGTCGTATCAGGTTCTCACCCAGCTCACGTGCAATTTGAGGCTGTCTTAATGTGACGCTCTGATTCACGTATTCTGAGATTGTGAGATAATCCCGTAGGCTTTGGTGTACAGCTTCAACTATGCCCTAGTGAAAAAACGCAAACAAACGAAAACGGCAAATAAGCAAGGACTTTTGAATCGTTAACATTTTAAAGCGGCTCCATGAAGGCCAAACCTCACCTTGTGGCGACAAGACATGAGAATGGAAATCAACTGTTTGCCTATCAACAGTAAATATCGCTGTGACATCTCATCGAGTGGTTCTTCGCGAAGAAGAACTAATGAGACACGGAAAGAAGCCCACTTAACGAGGATGCTTGAGGTCAACTACAGAGGAAATCATTAACAAGGAAATTTCGAGAAAACCCTTATAACAGTCCAGTTCCACAAAAGGATGTGCTGATACTCGGAGGAAAGCTGGATTGGCGGATCAGTAGAATCCATGGAACTGTAAATTCAAGAAAGTAGTTAGCCATAATTTCAGGGTACCCCTCTAAATCGTCACAATAAGCTGTTTCCTTCTGAACTTGAAGTGTGAGGCCAATGATGGCTCGACCAAGAGATTCAAAGGAAGATGCTTCACCTGAAATAGAAGCCAACGCTGACATAGGGATAGCAGGTTGGATGGTGGAACAATAGAAAGCAAAGGACTACAGCCAGCAATCAAATGGGAGAGACTGGATCCTTCAATGTCAGGATACGAGCAAGGACATCCAATCATTGCGAGACATGTGCTAGAGAGGCGGAGGCAACATTCAGCCAACCGAAGACTGAGAAGGTCACCCAAACGACCTTTAGTGATCAGGTCTTGAGAATTCTCGAGTATGGATTGCGGGAATCGCGCCTTGACACCAGGCCTGCTACCGAACCAGGAGAAAACACCGTCAATAGCTGTCAAAACACCTGTAGGGACAAGAAGTATTATGACTGAACCTCTGTCGAAATACAATGTAACAAATGCATGGTGTTATTATTTAATAAAGGAAACGCAGAAGTAAGAATTGTTTTTCTTTTAAATGCGTCACTTACAAAAGGATGGTTCTCAAAAAAACTTAATCAGCTGCCGCTTTATTATGGCTATCGTGAAACACTTATGCTACTAGAACCAAATAACTAGATGAAAAACGAGCAGAAGAAATCAGGCTATGAACAATGAAGCCATTCGATTGCCGACTCAGTTGGTGGAACGGGGCTTCGTCATGATTGTTGTAAAATACCTCGATACATGTTTTATTACGCATGTCTTCAGAAGCAGATGGAGATGAAATTGATCTGCTCTAGTACGTGCATAATGACGGAAAAGTCCCATCAACATCCGAGGAGCTAGAAGACCCTACACGCGTACTTTATGCACGGCCGGAATGATGATAGAACAAAGAGTACGCTTACCGTAGCTCGGTTTATCCATAATTCGTTGCACTACACGACCAGTCACCGTCTCAGACGGAACCTCCTCTGAAGCAGTCACAGCCTGGCACAGATCCTGGATGTTTGCCAACAGGTCTGAGGCCAATCGATTGGCGGCATTTGGGTCAGTAAGACTGCAACAAAGCAAATGACATGTCAGTTTGTTCGGTAACTTTGTGTACGCATATGCATATGCCTGGAGGGGCATACGAGGTGAGCATCCACTGGAAGAGTGTCGCGCCCGCAGAATATACCTCGGGCAGGTGGACGTTGGACCAGGTTTCAGCAAGTCGAAGCAGATCGGAATGCATCTCCGGGGTTAGCCACTCCGGTGACTTCTGCGGCCAGTAGGTGGTGAGGATTTCCAATAAAATGGTCTGAATCTGGCGCCAAAAGAATAATCACCCAAACCGAGTTTAAACGGGATGTGCATATGGTGAAATACAATAACCCCTTACGTGAACCAGGTTTCGCAACAACAACCTGATGGTACTAGCTTAAACAGTGACCGATTGCATCAGCACCATCCTGTGTAGCGAATGTTCAAGGAATCTAAGCAAAACTGAGAACTAAACCATATTTGGTTGTAACCATCCACAGCAGTGAAGGAAACTTAGCTGCCACTTTTGGACATACCTCAATGTTCACATTTGGCAACGACGCTATCAGCTGCATCCACGTGGTGCGCTCGTTGAGGGAAGGGAAGCCGGTTAGTTTGGTGATGCGGTTCAAAATTTGTTGTAGATTTTTCACCGTACCTTAAAACGTGAAAAAGGTTTATAACTTGAAAAACGTGCAAAGGACAGGCATGATTGAACCAAGATAAACTTTTGATAATAATGGCGCCACGCTTAGACAATTTTGGTCCACATGTATGTACTCGCGAAAGGCTAAAGAAGAGATTGAGTGTTGTTCGCCACCGTATTAAACCCCTTACATTTGAGGTGTATCGCGACGGCATGAAATGGTCTCAACTAATAGTACCAATTCATGTATTCAAAGTGGAACTTACATGCTTCGAAACCGAAGCGCCTGAGACTTTTCTGCTTATCAACCGGGGTGAAGGAAAGCTTGAACATATTGCTGATCAGCATCCCCAGCATCTTTTGTTGCTGATATGGCATGCCGGGAGGAAGGACGGGATGCGACAATAGTTCTTTCAAAAAAGGCGTCAAATCTGATACGTGCACTTCAGGCGAAACATCAGGGGGTGTAGCATAACGAGACCAGAGAGAAGTCGCGAAATGATAAATCTCACCTAAAAAAGACGAAATTTCACAGTTAATGTCCTGCTCGTGCATCTAAGGTGATTAAAAAGCATACTTGGTGTAGAATATGGCAAAATTATTCCGCACAACGTCTAATAAGAAAAGCTGCTAAACGCAACATTACAAATGAATGCCCAAAAAACAAACTTCACAACTTGCATACCCAAAGCTTGGAGGTGAGACCCCGCAGAGGTATCAAAAACTAACTCCGTGACATTAGAATACCCATCCACCCCAGACCAGTGAGATATGGCCAAAGCCTCAGTCTCCTCAGCAATGAAAGTGGAGCAACGATTACAGAGATTCAAAGTCATCTCAAAGAAGGCATAACTCGCCACGTTGCGTGCGGTGGGGTCGGCAGACGACAGTAGGCTCGTGACTCCTTCAAAAACCCAGCGATAAAAGGTGGACCTTGGCGACTCCGCGACAGGAGCTTTGATAATCAGGGCCACGAGGGACTTACACATCTCTGCTCGGATCCGATCACTACTGTGCTGGAGTGCCACTTCCATGAGGCTAGGATGCTGCGAAGGAAAAGAGAAAAACGCCGACTGCGAGCATTTTCTTGGCTTTCGTGAGCGTGATTGTACGAGCATGAATACGATTTATTCATTAAAATATGTGCCCCTTAGTGGAAGAAAGGCCAGCGAATGTGTAATACTTTATGTGTTCGAACTGCCGGTTTCCAGCATATATATTCTATCCTAGTACTATGCCTTCTTTTACCTTAAAGGAAGACTCGAGGCGCTACATTGGTGGCAGCGGAAAGCGGACCCGACTTTGATGGATTTCTATCCTGATCCACACCGCTTGTGGTAAACTTTAGCGGTGTGAATGAAGTGCATGTGCCACGGATGGGAGAACCTCTTAAATCCCATAATAGAAGGGCTGGAATCGACGTCCATCTTCGGCACCTCCCTTGCCCTCGTGTTCTGCAAGGAAGCTATTAACAAATGAAGCGACACTAGCCGTGAACTCCAAGCCCAGCGGAACTGCCAAAAGGGATCAGCGACGCTGTGGTCAGGCATCCTCCGTAAGCTCTCTCTTTGCTGCTCTTGGACAACTTGCCTCCCTTCGCCAAAATGCATAACTACAGATGTAGAATGTGCAGGACGCTTTGCACACTTGGGTCGCGTGCATCTCATTCCTATGAGGCCTGATCGCCCAATTTGCTCGGGATTCTACGATACCCTCGTGTTTCTCGCACGGCATCAAAAAAGCCTGGAATCACAATAACTTGGATTCATACCTCCATCTTTCATTGGGACATTATCGTGAAAGAGGAGAACTCGGAAATACGCATTTGCTGCACCGAGTGCTCTCGAATCTCGATGTCTGGCACGGTTAGTTCGTGGGTGCTTCTCGCAGCACTGATTACGTTGGGATGGCTGACAAGGGAGGGTGACCAAGGGGAACGTCGAGGACGACGCTCCGAAGAAGAGAGGGGCTGTGTAATATTTTGTTTGTTCGAACTGCCGGTTTCGGTGACTCAAGTGGCCATATTGCGGGTGGCCATATTGTACTAGCCGGTTGGCGGGCCTCCAAGCAGTGCCAACAGCCCCCAATCCCTCTGTTTCCAGAATATACGTATTCTGTCCTAGTACTATACCTTCTTTTACCTTAAAGGAAGTCTCGGGACGCTACAGTATGACTTACAATATGAAATGAAGCTGCATTTGTTTGGTATAAATTTCGAATTTAGGTATCATATCAAGCATTAGGAAAGGTAAGGCAAGATTCTTAAACCTATTTGCACCACTTTTAACGACAAATCGCTTGATAACATAATTTCGAGCTCTCCCCTAATTTCTGTTTTGTCCGACTTACTTCCTCAGTTACTTGGACGGCAACATTGAGAGGGAGGAGGGGAAGAAGAGCCACGAATATCCTAAGACGGAATTCAGAGAAACGGTTTGTACAAGAGTTTGTCATTTCTAACAGGAGAGCTAGTTGGTGAACGATTGCCTGCACAAGAGAAATGTCCTCTGCAGATGACAGGTCCTGTGGCTCGTGGTAAAGGTCGCCAAGTGGGAGACTCGCAAGAGAGGGTTTACAGCAGTGTAGTATGAAGTTTTCGAGCCGCAATTTCTGCAATGAAGATCTAAGTAAGGATACTAGAGGCTAAAGTTACTCACTGCTTGAATTGCCGACTGAGGCACATAATTACTGAAGAAGGTGTGATAACGAGCAAAAACAGTCTATTTGGATTGTGGGCTGAAGGTTACCTCCATTGAGGTGGCATTTACCGACTCTAAGTTGTGCAAGAAAAAACCTGCCTAAGATGCAGTAGCACGGGTTTTGTTATAGGCAAAAGGAAATATGTGTTTTTCACAGGCAACAGTTTACGGATTATCATGGAAGCGGTGGTCTAGTGTGACCTTTCATCACACAGGAATAGCCAGATAAGGGAAATCAAGCAGCCAAACACATCGTGGTAGTGACCAAAAGAATTTTTCAACTACTCAGCGGGGAAGACGTGTTAAAGTGATAGATCAATAGATAGAGAGAGGACTCACGGCAGCTGCATAAACATCCATTTCAGATAGGCCCTTTAGCTGTTTCTCAACTGAACAAGAGAGAACACCATGCATCAGAAAGTTGGCCAGCGGATCAAGTACGCGTTCAAGCCAATCATTGACGTTCCTCCGGCTGTAAATTATGCAACATTAATCTGGCGATTTTAATGGTAAAGAAACAACAATGCACAATATAGCAAAGTAAACGGGTCAGAAACTAAAAAAGATGTAGGTTACCACTGAAGTATGATGTTCGTAATAATGTCACCAGCACTAGCCGCACAATAGTTCCAGGCCAAGGCAAGCAGAAGGCTTGTCATTAAAAAGGGGCATCTTTCGAAAATCTGGAAAATATGCAAGTTACATAGATCATCATACAGTATAAAGTTCTTCTAGATGCATAATTCAAATATTTACAATACCTGCTCAGTAAACCACTTGTATTCCGCAAATTTATGAACTTTGACTTGATTAATTACCCAACTCAGTATAAGGTTGATAACAAAGCCAGACAAGTTTCGCATTAAAGATTGAGATTACTGAAGCGAAGCATAATGGACCATAACAAGTGTGAAGCATTATCGCACGGTAATGAGGGTCACACTTGCTCGAACTCACCCACGATAAGGGTGCATGAACCATTAGTGCTCCTATTAGTCTAATGGAGCCTTTCGAGAGAATGACTGCCTCTGTTATGGAATATGGACTTCCAAGTATGCATTTTTCAATAACATGTGAAGAAACCCAGTCAGCAAACGGTTTCGGGAACCGATGTGTTGTAAAAAGAATTTCAAAAATATTTGTAAAATAGGTAGTAACCCTTTCCAGCACTCGAAAGTCGTCAGAATCCCAATGTGGCAATATACGACAACAAGCAGATTTCAGGAGAACCACTTCTTCATCAGTAGTCTAAAGTTGCAAAACAGAAACTCCCAAGCATACCTCTTTGGGGCTGCCATTTAGCGAACGCTGTTTGATGTAAATGTTTAAAATCTCGATGCACTCGTTGAGAACATCCGAATTAGAAGAGAACAAAAATGAGTTGAGCACATTAAGCGATCCAGTTAGGTCAACCTCCCGAAAGGAGGAAGACTCAACCAGTCCCCCGAACAAGACCAAAGGCATAAGATTGGATGTAACGCAGGGTCCAAGGCCAAGCTTTTTGAAAAGGCATGACATTGGCAAATTTGCTGAGGAAGAATATTAACAAAGGCACTAAGTACCGTTAACAAAAGAAATTAATTCTTCCGACTTGACTGGACTCTCCCACTTGAAACTGCAAAGTGCCAAGGATTGGCAGAATTTTCGTTGGCAAACAAGCGGGCAGGACTACAAACATAAATTGAAGGAAAACATCCCACATTCATAAAACATCGCTTTGCCAGGCAACACAATGTATCATGGTATGAGTAGGAATCAGAACGAAGAATGTTTTGAGTAAGTATCTAACGGAATCTGTTAATGGCATCAGGCGTTACATAAAGATCCTTCTTCAACAAGGATTGCTGATCAATCTTCCCCATTAGTATCTATAAATATAAAATATGTTTACAGCTGAAGAATAAAGTGCATAACCTTATTAGAGATATGCTAAGAAAAAGTCTGTTAATGAAACTGAGATCACAAAGCAGGTAAAATAGGGGACAGTGACGAGAGGGCACTAACACATGATAGGAAGTAGAAGCTTTACGATGGTAACACCATAAAAATTGGCTCAGGCACGAGTTCAGCTGCAAAAAAATGGATTGCCTAAAATTACCTATAGGTATTTGCGAATTCCTCGACAACAATTCCGATATCAGCGAAAACTGAGGCCATGCAATAGTGAAATGCTTACTGCTACTCATATAATAATGCAAACATGGCGCTTTCATATGCATATATTTATTAGCCTTGGTACACAACACAAAAGTAAAAAATAAAGCTCAAACATGTGGTTGACATCAGAACGCACATACGACCTTGATGCACGTATGTCCAAATGTGATTTGTCTGGTTTAACTTCCTAATAAAAGCTTGAGCTTAACAGCATGGTTCCTATTGTTATTAATCGGCCTTGAAAAAAGGAAACTTTCCCGCTGTGCGGCAAAAAATTCATCTCAAGCAGCAAAAAGGCAAGAGCGGTGCTGAATGACTTTGGTGAGTTAAACATTCATGAACGTTAAGCACAGCACCACCAAATAGCTTTGTTTTACTTGTTTCACAAGTGTTTAGTAAATAGGTCTTATAAAGCAGAAAAACAACTTGCCTTATGACAATGGTGACCTGGACACTTATCGCTTTCAGTGCTAAAATAGGCTGCTTAAATCCAGGCGCGCACATCTCCCACGTCTTCATCATGTTCTACCATGTTTTCAATCGTACTAACTTGACCAACGTATGCGCAGTTTTAATTGTACACACACAGTGAGTGTAGCGTCTTGAGTCCTTTTTGGGCACAGAAAAAAGTCATAATAGTGGGACAGAAAATGTATTGCCTACGCATAGAAGGGCTGGAGGGCCACTAGCATAGTCTGTAGTTGTAGTCCTTGGGTGCTAACAAAGCTAAATCAAAGTATTACACAATCCGTCTTCTTCTGAGTGTGGTTTCAGGAGCTCCCCTTGGTCAACATCCCGCGTCATTGGTGCAGTAAGAATAACACCTACAAACCAGTTGCGCAAGTCGTCAGATTGGTGTTTAACGGAGATATTCTAAATAGTTTCGCTGATCTCGCTTGCCAGTTCTACTGGATCTGGAGTTTCGTCCCGTCTGGGAGTCGTATTATGGGAAGAAAGATTGAACAGACTTTCATGTACGTCCGTTAATAGTAGTAAGTACATTGGCCTAAAAGTAGTCATTCAATAAAGGGCTGTGGCTAAAACAGCTTCGTCACTTCAACACTACCCAGTCATATCTATCTGGCTTCCATCCAGGTAGTCAAAAGCTGGAGAAGGCATAGCGTTATCAAATATTTGGTTTCTCCAAGCAGGTACCCTCAAGCAGATCCGTAAAAAAACTTTTCGGCTAGTTCCCACCAAGGGCCGCTTCAGATCTTAATGACAAACCTGTAGAATAAAAAGCTAAGGAAGCTGTGGATAAGAAAATCTTATTTTCAATCCTTCTTCCAGGGGTCGTCACGGATTCGCCAATCCGCAGCACATCCCCTTCTCCTGTCATGGTAGCGCTTTTTTAGAACTGGGTTAGCCTTCCGCTGTCACCATTGTAGCGCAAATCGTCTTTTCTGAAGAAGGAGGAAGTCATTTTGCTGGGACAGAATGCCCACTTTCGTCGTGCAAAATGGGTAGGGGCTACTGGGACGGTCCAAAGCAAATGCCTGTCCAAAACCAAAATGATGAGCTAAACAAACAATCAAAGTATTACAGAAAGCAAAACATGACCTATCTTCCAACCTATAAAACGGGTAAAAAGGTCTGTTTAAACTCTATAATTGCACGGTCATGATTCTGTTCAATTCATTGGTTGTTTAGCTCCCAGTTATGATAAAAGAACCCCTTACATCTCCATCGTTGCACTTCTGCTGGGCGACCTGGCCTGCCAGCCATGCCATTAGCCCCAAGCCCTACCGTATGCCAAATTCATGTGCTTTAAACGAGTATTATTTTTTACGCCTTCGGGGAAGTTTCGGGCGCTACATTTGTGTCGGGAAAAAGTTGACAAAGAATGAATCACTCTCAAGATTAGGTACTTTGTCTATCAATAAAAAACAATGTCTTTGGAGGGATTGCATTTGCCATGAAGTAATTTGTTGGATTCTTGCAGCAGCACTTTTGGCAAATCTCCTGAGCAGTAATTATGTGCAGTCGACATTCTCAGCCCACTATTACCTCATGATGTATTAATGAACATCGGTAGTACAGCTATTGTTCACTGAAGGCTATGCTAGGTGCCAAACGCGACCCTCATGGTCAAATGTCACTTGACAAAACGCGTGTTCCCAATTGTTTCATTCTTCATGCTCTATTTTGATCTTTTATTCCGTTTGTTATTTTACCTTCAGCTTACCAAAGTAAACTGTTAGTAAGAGAAGCGTTTAAAATCTTTACCCAGTAATCCTCAGAAGGGTGTTAGCCATAAGGGACAAAAAATTATACTATTTGGCCATTCGCCTAAGCAGCATAGTTTGTAGTGGAGGTAAGGGTAGTTTAATGGATTACAACTTCTTCTTTTGGTTTTTCTCCACCTTAATCACAACAATGTGCTTACTGTTGTACTAGAGTGAAGGGTATTGACGGGCGCCAAAGCGGTAAACCATCCACATCTCGGCTTATTTTGCAGCTTGAAATTGTCTTGTGTGTAGCTGTTTTTTTCACAAATAGTAATAGACATGAACAGAAATGGACCAACGGGCAAAGCAGTGGTAATTTTGTGTGCTGTCTTCCGACTAACTTTTCGTACCTTAAATGGATGAAGAGGTGTTAGCGGACATCCTGGTTCGTAAAGTAGACGTCGTTGATAATCACACTCTGGATTGCCTCTTTACGAGTCGGTGCATTAACTGGAGTTCGAGATACTTGTGGTCTTCAGCATAAGGAAAATGAATTCCCCTGTTTTTTTTTAATGTCCACCTTTATTTAAAGAGATCCAGACGGCAGCATACTGATAGCCGTTTTGTTATTCTTCACCTCATCTCCCCAACCGCCTAGGGCATCATCCATGATGATTTGTGTCAAGATTCTGGACTTGACATAGTATAATGTTTCCGTTATTTTTTCTTTTATTTTAAATTTTAAACGTCTGGGTCGCAAAAGGTAGTTGGAACTTAACGATTAATCAAAGTTTTCTGGAGGATCAGAGTCCGCTTTCCCTTTGGAAATCGGTGAGGCCTTCTCAGTCAAGAAGTTTGCCCCAACCTACTTACTTTGCCGTCATCCATTGTAATGATATTATGATCGTAGTACTATTTTAACTGAACGAAGTCACGATTTTAGAGTTAAGATTCAAATATGACTTTGATTAATTTAGGCGACCACAGGTCTACCTGTAATTAATATCCTTGGTTTGGGTACTGGTACTGTTTGCATTCTAAACTTAGTACAATACTTTTATAGTTGCATGAAACTTTAAAGTAACCCTGGTGCGATGTCTTCATCCACGTATAAGCATAGGGGGTTTTCAGAGTGTTGGGTTTTGATCTGTCAACGGAAGTGAGTCGACCGACCAAATGTTCCCATTGAGGTTTTAATACACTCGTGCACTTTTAACCTTCCAATCGCATGAGTAAATTTTTGAAAAGTACTAGAAAAAAGTGGAATAGGGAGCAATTAAATTCACTCAGCATGTTCGGTTCCGTTTACTTTTAAACGAAATTGGCACGAGTCCATTTCTTGTGAGGATGTGGACAATGTGTCACTCAAATCTTAAATACCCCTGATACCCACTTTTAATTTGCTAGCAGGAACTTCGCGCGGATCCCATACTATGTGACATTTTTACCCAACCTCCTTTTCACTTCCACGTTTCTTCACTGAATTAGGAGAGAAAAGGGAATCCGTGCTCGCCTGTATGTTGCCCTCCGAAAGGATAAAGCTTTCACGAAAGCTTTGCCTTTTTTGAGGCACCACAAACAAAATTTCGTTTTCCAAAAACGTAGACACAGATTTTTCGGCATAACTCTACAATAAATTCAGATTCTGAAACTAACTACGCATATTAATCTGTCGAATTATTGAGTTAGGAGGTGATTTCCGTGGCAATTTTGGGTATTTACCAGCAAATTATGTGTTTTCAGGCACTTGGTGTTGTTCAGGCTTCAACCTACTCCTTTCACTTGAGTTTGTCTGCCAGAATTAATCTCAAGCAGGCAATTTCGATTTCGCCCCTGTCACTCTAGCCCCAAGTGGACTTAGGGCATTCTCTGTATGATCGTAGTAATTGCTGTTTTAAGCCTTGCCTCTTTTTGCCCAATGGAGAAACGCTTCAGATAAAATCTACTAGAAATACCCCATGCTTATCCCGTGACAATTTGAAAAAGTTATGTCTGCGAAGTGTTTCGTAGTATCCGGATTAGATGGAAAGAATTTCTCCCTTATTTCTGTGGTGTGGAAAATGAATCATAAAGAAGCGGAGGCTCCAACTTTACCCACTCTTACCAACCCACATTTATGCTTATGGTGTATGTGGTGACCTTTTAAAGACAAGTAGACAAATGACACATTCGCGAAAGTAAAAAAAATAAAATATAGTGTTGTGATTTTCACTAGGGAAGTATTAAGTGGGTGGAATGCAAAACCGACCAGTCACGCAGTCTGTCTTCACAGCCGTACTGCTACATAACATGGACATGGTGTAATCTGGGTTTGTGAGCCGTTAGAAGAGAAGCGTGTTATACCTTATTTTGCCAAAGGCAACCATGTAACGATTAGCAGTGTAAAAAGATGAAATGTTACTGTAGATATTAAAATTCTTATGAAAAAATAAATGCATTGGAGATGGTTGTTCTAACAGCCCCTGTCGACTTGTACGCTTGATTTGAGAACTTGGAGAAGCCCTTGGGAATGTATGCATTCTTATTCTCTTCGCCTTCCGACCTTCGATTGCTGAATGAATGAGAAAAGTCTCCTTATTAATGTCTGACTTATTCAAAAAAGAGCTTCTACTTTTAGTAATTCTTAACGTCCATCTTAAAGTATAACGGGTAAATAATTTCATTAAAAGCATTAAGTAATTGGTTATTTTTGCAGCCCATCAAATATCAACGAAAGTGGTACGGGCTTTGCTACATGTAGGAGTTTATTGTAGTGTGGAAAGTATGTGTACGCCGTCCCAGAGATTGTACCCTTCTAATCAGCGTGTTCCCCTTGACGTCGTATTAAGTCGAATTATGCACCTTCCAACCGCATGACATTTAATTGCCACTCCGATGGTGTCATCAAAGTGCAAGATATTACAACGACATAATTAATGGCATCTTCCAAATGCATAAGAAAATATTCCCTTTTAATAATGAAGTATATTTTAAATATCAATGGAAGCCTTTGGATAGTTAGGATTAATAGCTTAGTTAATATCCTACGCATCGTTATGACAAACATATTCTTTACTAATCTGAGGGAGTAGTAAATGAATGTAAAAGTAGAAAGAGCATGGGGATTAGAATTATTGCGTAAAAGTAATGTCCTTACGAGTCCTTGGAGGTCTCCTAATATCATTTTATTGTAATAGAAGCTATTGCTTTTTCCTTATTGTTAGCTTGACTCATCCGTCAAAATTAACGAATCACGCTAAAGGCTATGGAAGATGCATGCCTTAGATATGTTTTATAAAAGAATCGTTGTAGTGAGCTAGAAAAGATTTGCTTACGACGCTACAAAACCATGCTATTCAATCACTCGAGTAGGATTTGCCAAAAACTATGCCACTGGTCTAAAGCGTGCAAGAATTCGATGTGATGACACTCAAAAAATGTAAAACTTAGGACAATGGATTTTCTTTGAAAATTCCTCCTCTTCTGATGCACGAAACCCTCTCACCGTCGTCAATGCATTGTGGCAGTCATCACGTATTTCTGTTTAAAACCCTCAAACACCACCTGCTTTATTGTCTCAACGATGGAGTTTGAAAAGCGACATGTAAGGAATTGGTGGTGGACAAAGGTAGGCATATTTGTCTACTTTTAATGTTTGCATGCAGCTGTCACATGATTAACCTTCCAATCTTGAACAGGCGATCTGTTTCATTATTTCCAAAAAAATAGCCAAATTCTAGCTTGGTTCTGTAGGATAATGATCAACGATTCGCAAGATCTTTGCGTTTTGTCCTCAAAAAGCAAAGGATGTGCTGAATCGCGCGGTGCTAAAAAAATTTCCGCTCCGGCAGAGGTCCGCTAAACATCAACTGGGTAGATGGTTGATTGCAACTATCCAAGAGGAAAACCGAGCTACGCAATTTTGAAATTGCGTTTCTCTAATTTATTAACCGTTTCATCTAAAGATTTAGCTGAAAGTTTAGAAAACAAAAGCTTTCGAGAATGTGGTTTAAAAAGGCTAAACGGTGAATATAATAGTCTGCCAGAATTTGTGTGTCAAATGGGCAAAGTGGAACCTTATTTTTATAATCACTCATTAAGGAGGTGATAATTTGGGTGCCTAACGCGCCTGCTCTCCATCGAAAATGCATCGATTCTAGGAAGGAAATACCTCAACAGCCCTTTCTTCACGTATGCAATTTGTTCCTTCCATTGTCCGTTTTATGCATGACTTGCCTTATTAACTAAATCATTGGTGTAAAGGTCTCCAGTTTGTCTGGTTACTTGCAAGTGGCTCTTCATTCGGCCCCATTTCCTATAACCTTTCCCTTTCCCCTTATAACAAGGTTCTCGTCGACTGGGTGGAACCCATTTATTTAAAGCTAAGGTTTTGGGTTCCCGTTTATTTCTTGCAGGTTGTGGAAAAAAGTTATGTGAAAATGCGGAGGCAGCACTTAAATTCACACTTCCCATTTCCTTCTACCGCCTCTCAGAGGAGGCAAACATCTGACTAAAGTAAGTATGGCAGAACGTCACGTAACTGTTCAAATATGCGATTTCATGTCGAATATTAATCTAAGATTGATAAAATTTTAACACATCAAGAATAGCTCCCTATGCAGTTAATTATGGCATTTCTCAGCATTTCTCAATTTCAAATAAATTGGGAAAACAACTCCAGCAAGTAAAGGAAAGCTGCATAGACATAGGAAACGTACAGAAGAAATTTCATGCTTGGATAAGTTTTTTGTTAAAAGACGAATGAAGTTGCAGCTGAAACAAAAGAAAGCGAATAAGTCTCATATCCGCGCAAAAATATGTTATTGGAATCGTAAGGAGCTCTCGCTTCAAGTCGTACATTAGGATGCAATGGGATTCAGGATCTCACCAGACTGCATCTTATTAGACCTCATTTGCAGTGCACCTCGAAGGATCCAGTTTAAAACGATTAATACTGTGCTTAGCTCTTCAGATTCTGCAATGCACCTATTATCCAAAAGTATGGTAAACATCCTGTAGAAGGTGCAAAGTGGGTTCTATGAATCTTTGCATTGCAAATCGGTGGAGTCGGATGAAAGAGGGTTGCTTAATTACTTAAGTCTTAAAATCCAAATTTTTGAATGGTCTATCCACTAAAACGGATATAAATTGTTGCATTTCAAAGGAAACAAAAGACTCTGTTTTGCGTGACCGGCTGATGAAAATCACAAACAAACCGCGGCAATCAAAACGTACTCTAAGGCTCAGAAGGATTTCATATTGTTAAGCTTAGGGGTTGAGTTAAGTGTTTTACCAACCGTTCATTCGTTCCAGTCATGGAGCAAATCCAAAGTCGAGAGCTTCCTCTAGTGAATGGATTAACCTTAAGAGTAATTAGTGAGTCGAACCCTATGCTTACAAACAAGTTGAACGCGTTTAAACGCAGTTTTCTTGAACAATGAACCCATAAATTAAATTTCGGAAAAAAACATTTTAATGAAATCAAGCTCTAAGCAATGGAGTGTAACTTGGAAAGGAAGGAGAAGGTTTGAGAGCACCCCATTGATTTTAGTTTGCTTCACCACTATACGATTAGGCGATGAGATTGTCTGTTTGGGATAAGAGATTTACCTCCTCTGGTGCACTGAAGCGGCTTCCACACAGGTAGTAATTTCAAGCTAGTGGGTGTGCATGTCCACTAATGCAATTGGAGGTTTCTCCGTCTAAAATGTAAGTTAAATTTTGCATTAATTTTTTTATAAAATACGGGCCCGTTTTTGAGACAGTAAATTTGTAAGGACAAACTGTGTTGATTTATTGGAAATTCACCATTTCACTCTCAATCGCTTGTGCTCTCTACGTCCCTTAGCACCGTAAGAATACGTATCACCTTCGTGCAAAATGAAGAAGAAGTTGAAATGCATAAGATTTTATGCAAAACATGCTGCGACATCCCAAGACTTCTCTAAAGACGAAAGAAGGCATAATACCATGGCATAAATTGCATTGCTAGCGTAGAGAAGGGCTGGGAGCTGCTGGCATGGCCTGAGGTGCAATAGCAGGGCCTTAAGTCCCTGCAAAAATAAAACCAAGAGTTAAACAAGTAATCACAATTCCACATTGCACAAGTTAATGCCTTTTATGTAGTCAATCCTACAGTAGGGAAATCGATCCTGTAGTAACGCGAGGGTACAATTTTGTACTAAAAAGGCTTTCAAACTGCAACCTCGGCTTTGGTAGATGGCACTCTGTCAGGCAGCCTTGCCATTGTCGAGGACTACGTTTTTGCCATCTCAACCAGGTTAAAATAACTTGATTGGTTTTAAAAGCAGTTATAATCTAGCTCTGTTGTCTTCCGAAATCATAATCGCATTTTGGCTAATAATAAATAGTCACAGCCTCCTTATGCCGAGTAACATTGATCTACCCTTCAACCGGTAGGAAAACAATTGCTAGGGTGATATGTTTAACAGCTAAATTCGTTCCCATGAAATACACCAGCCAGCTACTTCCCAAACAATTAAAATGGATAAATGGGCAGCAACTTGCACCGGGAGCATTTAGTTTGGCAGCATTACCAATCCTGAAAGTCAGGAGTGCCACAAACTACCACTCACGATGGCAAGACAACAAATGCGTTTTTTTCTTATCTCAAGCAAGGAGGAAAGCTCTGAGATATTTAAAACAGCGCATCTGGAGACTGGAGTGCTTTAAACCGTAAACGTCAAAGCACGATGGCAGGCCAAGTTTACGACCGCATTATCCCCAGGTTTGTCAGCCTAAAGCGTAGAATTTAAAGTGAGTTGTGGAAGAGATGGAGTTGAAACACAGAAGGGATTAAGGATAGCGTATCCATTTTAAAGGAGATAGCGCCAATACATTTATCCATCGAAAGTTTGTGTATATTCCCTTTCCATTTAAGATGACGGAATTTTACAATCCCCATCGCTTTCGGTAGTTTTATGCGTTTGAATTGGTACATACATAAGCAGTGGTTTATGTGATAGTACTTTTTTTATCCAATTCAGTTGATCAAATGCATTAGCATCCTAATTTTTCATTTTAACCTCGGATTCCTTATTTTGGGACCTTGGCTACCATGTACAATAAATTATTTATACGCAGGGATAATAAAGAGCCTAAAGCTTGTATTTTTATCTCCTTATCGGAGCTCTAGAATTCAGTGGCATAAAGCGTGCCATTTGGATAAGGTAAATAGTTTAATGCAACGACTGGTGAGTTGGACTATGGAGACAACTTCCATTGAGAGGTGATTGGATAATGAACAGAAACTCCCTTACCTTTTTAATTGGATTGAAGGAAAGCTCCTGCAAGTTACCATTTTGTGTTACTAATCTAAATGCTGCGAATCGAAAGTACTGAATAAATGGTTTTAGTTCAGACTTCCATGGAGATGCTTAAGAAGGCCCAGCAACAACAACAACAATAAATACCTTCATTTATTAATCCTCATGTAATCTATAATAGTAGTCACCGAATAATGACATGATCAATCATACTCACTGAGGCCATCCGTCCACCTTATTAGGCACTTGGTGCTGTAACTTAACCGGAATCCTATAATTTATCAGTGTCTATTATTGTAATTTAGGATGTCTTGAGTGCCATTCAAATAAAAATGAATCTCTGCAAGGGCTTTCAGGGATGGTACGGATTCCGACAGCTGACAAATTTGACAACTTAGTGTATTTATTATACCAAAATTGTAGTATGATTGAATTAAATTGAAACCCTCGAGAGTGATCTGATGCTCCAGAAAGGTTGGATGCCGGCTAGAAGGTTATCTGCGCGATTTGAACTCACATTGGAGATGAGGGCAAAAGTGGCTTAAGTCTTAAGCACATTTTGAATGAAAGAGGGACAAACCGTGCTAACAGATAGAACATAAGGAGTATCTGACACCATATTAGTTAGGGGTTAATGCTGTGTCATTGGTGGTGGGACAGTTACAAAGCGCTGTAAAATTTACTGCCATGTAAATGTGACTCTTAAAGCGAAATTGGAATTTTGTGTATCCTGTGTACGTCTGAGGCGTTTTGGCTGTAGTAAAAAGTATCTCCCCCACTCGGGAACATTTTCCTAATGTGGAGCTCGAATTCTCTCGTGTGGGAAACCTTGTTATCAATCCCAATGTTACTAAATTACAGTAAGTATTTAACCGGATTGCATATTCACTACCACCTTCAACCTTTGCGCGTGCTAGAGGTGCATGCACAAAGATTCCTGCACTAACACCTTTCTGCAATGTAACATTTGATGATACGCAATTTAATTGCCACACTGGAAGTCGACCCTTAATTACCACTCACGTTGTGGATTAATTAGCAGTCTTGACCAACCTTAAAGCTAAGTCGTTGAAGTGAAGTTTTCCTATATCCTCAGTAAGTTGCATTTCCAACACTTGACCAAAACAAACCTCTTTCTTAAAATTAATTCCGTCCAAGTGGGATCACTTTGAGCACATTATAGGTGCTTTGGTTGACAATGTGCCTACCACATGGTTGTGTGAACACCGATGCAAAAATGCGCCTCTCGCGTCACACCATAGTGACGCAAGTCTGCAATTGGTGTCCCCGAGGCAGCGATCGGAACGTTCACTGGTTGCCTGTTCCGACCAATGAGCTTGGGCCATGAGCGTGGTGTGACACAATTAGCCCTGGTGAACACACCTTCGCACATGCATGACTGTACATGAGCGTGGTGCCCACTTGCACTTGACTTTCACTCCGAGCCCAAGTGATGGACACGCGGATAATCGATGGAATCACTAACTCAAGCGCCTCAATCGGGGAGGACAGGTCCTGTCCAGACGACGACTTCGTTGATCGAGTAAACCACACCTACACCATGAACCTCCTCATGTTCTTCACCGCAATTGTCCTCTCTCGCCAGTTGGTGGGCAAACCGATCAGCTGCTGGATTCCAAATGACTTCACTGGTGCGCAAGGCGAGTATGCAGAGACGGTGTGCTGGGTGACCTCCACTTACTTCATCCCCCCAGCACAGGCCACGGTGCCCATTGAAGAGGACATTCGATATGAAAAGAAAATTTACTACTATCAATGGGTCCCCTTCATTCTGATGATTCAGGCAGCGCTGTTTGTTCTCCCCTGTATTGTTTGGCGGCTTTTCAATACCCAATCAAGAATTAATGTGAGTACTTTGGGCTGTGGTGTCTAATCTATGTGGCTCACCTTATGTAGTGCCAAATACGGGTGTCTGCTATGCAAATGACTTGCCAGTTAATTAAAAAATGCTCTAACACCGTGCAGATCCGCTATTCCACTGATTTTAATTTTTTAGATAAGCGATTGTTTTTCTACCGTAAGCTATAATCATGAAATAATGTTCCAAAGGCAAAATTGTCACTTAAATTATTGTTCTAATTATGCATGGATGTGCAGTAAAAACCATTACTGTCAAATGTACACATTTGAAGCAAATTAGTCCTAGAAAATAGCGCATTGCTTATCTCAGAAAATGTTAAAATTCGTGAATTAATTTAACCATAAAGTCCTTGATTAAATACCCTAATTTGGTCTAATACGGAGTCCCCACAACTGGTGCGCACACAGTGAAGTAGCACTAGGTGCAATTCACCTAAAAAAAATTACAACTAATAGGTCGTTGTACAATTTCGTGCTTCTTGAATGCATTGATTTGGTGGTCCGTGAACAATGGTAGTGGGCTCAGGAAGTGCGACATTGTGAGCAGCATTGCACCAGACACTGCATTTCAGCCATGTAGTTCTCGCTAGATTACAACGCGTGATACAGTCAAATTCGCACCCAGTAACTCATTCATTTTTTTTCTGTGCCAATTTTGTAGCATCTCTGATGACTGCAAAGTAATCCTTTTTACCCATTTGTCGCGACTAAAAGACCACAAATGAATTCGGAGCTTGACAGGTTTGTCCCCAATAATGCGGTAGCTAGAAATGCGGTTCTGGGTACGGAATGAGCACATAAATAGAATGGAATCATCCAGGTGATAAAAGGAAATATCTAAGGTAAAACACCTCAAAACAGCTTTTTGGAAGAATGCAACACAAATGTGGGCGTCTAGTTTATTGTTATTGCATTTTATTACTGAGGGGCCATTGGACTTGTTGATGAATAACGATAAAACAGCTGTGCTGGCTGATTGAAGGTGGTCGAAACTTGTCCGAGAATGCCTTCTTCAAGGTCTTTGGTGCATAGTGTATGAATATAGAGATCCAATTAGTGCTACTTGTAGATTACTCCATTTGTTTCATTGAAATATCAAAAAAATTAATGCATTCTAAGGCTCACTAGGCGTTTCTTTACCATGAAATGCTTTGCTTAGATCACTCTGATCAATGCTTAATGGGATCCAATGTCACATGCAAAAGATTATTTTGAGTGTCAACAAAGTGGAACCACTCTTCCTTACTTCATGCCTATGTACTGCAAGATAGATAAAAAAGACTGCATCAAAGTCATCCACACGTGATAGTTACAACCGAAACCATGGGCCGTCTCCTCACGTGGTTAAATTTTTACTGGGAAGGCGGGCTGCACTTTAAGGCTACCTTGAGTGCCGCAGACTGAGGCAACAAAAGTGCAATATGTTTGGCCTTTAGCGTTTATTCGGGTCGGCATGATTTTCACCCCAAAGGTCACATTTATGGCATGAGAGTTTCTGTTGGGCACTATTTTAACTGTGCATTTTGGCTATTTGATCTACCACCTCGGAGACTTGCACAACGTAATGCTTAAGTGCATTTCTCTGAGATGCCATGCCATTATTTTGAAGCCCTAAATAGGCTTTGACAGTGACTGTGTGTGCTTTTTTAATTTATGAAGGGATTTTCAGGGCACACTGCCAGTGGTGATTCATTTTGTAGATAACTACCTTTTCACAAATTCGCCCCGTTCCCTTCACGAGAGCCTCTTTGTCAGAGAATGATCGGAAGAAGGAAAGGCGGCAATTCTATGAAGACTTTATAGAAAATTTTTATAACATTGTAACAGCGAAATTATTTACAATGATTTAGCTTCCCATTTCAACGAGCTGATAAATTGCAGAATGGACCAGCATTAAATGGCCAGATCAAACTTATTTCAGACCGAAATCAACAAAGTAAACCTAACGGATGTAGTATGTTTTGGGCAAAAATCTTTGAAATTGATTAGCAATCTTCTTGAACGGCCTCCGGAAGCGATCTCCTTAATTCTAATCTGCTCAAAAGATCCTGTTTACCTAACTCCTACTACTGACTTTAGGTGTCTCTTGATGGGTTTTATATTCTATAATGCCTTTTAGAGTAACTCTCATCACCCATTTAACTAAATTCTTGATGCAAGTCCCAACGAATACCTTGAATACTGTGAAGCACTAACTGTCAATAGCACTCTTCTACCATAGTTTACCACATTAATATAATGTTAATACCATGTTTCTTCGGCTGTAAAGCAGACACTTTGTCCTCAGTCATCTATCAACATGAATTTCCGAGCCTGCAACGTCTAAACGGGTCTCAGGTGGCAATAGGTTGCGTAAATTATTATTCCCTTGATGGCGTTGATATCTCTAGCATTATTCCATCCCATCGTTGTTAGTCATCATGATAAGTAGCTATTATCTTCCTTTGGTAGCTTGAGAAGGATTAAGGATTTGGGGATTTTATTTGTCCCATTCCGCCACTATTAGAAAATAAAATTAGCCAAAACTTTTTGCCTCCGAAACGCCGTGGTAGGTATGCATTGAATTTCAGGCCCTATTAACCTACATCGCAGAAAAATGATAAACGCCTAATGTCAGTTTTCGTTACTAGCATTGTTTGAAGAAGTATTTGGAGGAAACTGATGCTAAAGGTCTATGGCATTAATATTTTATTTAAAAAAATAAAATTTTCAGAGCGACCGAGTACCAATTTTACATCACGGAATGGGCGTAAGGTACTCATTGATGTGAAATTGTAATAAAACGACTTTTTTATGGATGAGAATGCTGTTGCAGAGGAAATTAAAGCTCCGATTCTTACTGAGATAATTCCCTTGCGGTTCGCCTACTTAGTTAACCGGCTTGGATAATTGCAGGACTGCAAGCACTTGCACTCCAGCAGCTATTTGAAGGAGTTGGGATCTTTTCCTCTGCCATTTTAAATGAGTTCAGTTTTTTTTCGTAGATCAAGGTACTAGCTGTAGTATGTTCCGATGACTTCTAAATATAATCTCATTTCTGATTCATCCAATGGTATAGTCAAGAATGATTCAAAACCATACCAGTGGAATGCTAAAAGTGATTACCTCAGAAATCCGGCGAATTTAATACCCCTTTTTGCATTATGAATTTCTTGCTTAAAACAATGAATATGGATTTAATCATACTCCTATCGTAGCGTGTCGTTAGAGGCAGTGGAGTCTTTATCACACCTCCGGCAGAGCCGCTGACTGCACTTGTGCTTCTCCAATGATTGATGGGAAGCTTAAGATGCAGACCAGACTCTGGCGCGGAAATCGGCTTTGTCTGCCTTTATTGGTGTCGCACAGGTGTATGTTCGCCATCATAATAAATAAGAGGAAGTTGTTGCTTTTCTTAATTAAATTCATTCATTTTGTGTAAGATCAGCACTATGCCCTAGACATTTCGGTCCAATCGGTCTTGAAGAGAGCGTCCACTTCAGACATCATTGACTTTAAATGGAGAGTAGAATAGAAAAACTCACTGAATGGTAATTTTGAGGCAACATTTAGCTTATTAATGGCATTTAACGCCATGACGAGGTGATACAAATGACTGAGTTTTTTCTTTCAGCTGAGAACCGTGATGGAGGTGTCAAGTGATCTGAAGAACCTAAATGATTCTCTGGACCAGCGACGTGACCTGATCAACTGTCTAGTTCGCTATTTGGAGGATGCTCTGGCGATCCGTCACTTCCGTCGACAGCGACGAGGCAAAAAGACGAGGGCTACTGATCAGCACCACTATGGTAAGGGCTGGTCCCAGCTCAACACCGCTGGAAGCAAAGCGGACGAGAGGCGTGGGACGAGTGGACGGCGTTTCAGCACGCCCGTTGTGCCTCTCACCTTCTCCAAACAGGCCCGAGTGCCTGGACCCCGACCCTGCATGCCCACTTCTTCCGCCTACCTCTCTGGCCTGTACCTCGCTGTAAAGATTCTCTATCTGGCTAATTCTACTACTCAACTCGTTCTCACGGGAAAGTATGTCTCACTGACTTGCTTTCATTCCCACGTATTAAAATGTCAATTTAATTTGCACGTCCGCGAGATGGGAACGGTAATGACTTAGTTCATTTGTTATCAATAAGAACAATTGTTGGATTTGAAACAAATAATTCTTTTGGTATCATGTATTGGAATTCTTTCATGGTGTCCAAAAGTTGAAAGATCACTCCTTTCCTTACTGAAAGATTAAAACGATGACGCCCGTTAAAATTGGTAACCGTTTCTTCTTCACCAAATCGCTCCAATTCACCGACACAAATACATTTGACATTTTTATATTCCATCCATAAGCAATTCCAAACTGGAGTTTGACGTTTTTTACCTGTCGCAAATTCATTTTCCACTAAATTTAAATGTAGCACTATGTTCAAAATATTTTCCAAATTCACTCTAAGCATGTTTATCCCATGACACTTCAAATTTTGGTTAATTGCATAAGAAAGTTGCTGTCAGGCTTGTGAACTGGGTACAGAGAAGCCTATCCTATTTAGGACTTGAGATTAGCTAAAGCCCTGCTTTTCAGCAAGTCCAAAAATTTTGGCAAAGGAATTTCTGCTTAAAGCTGGGTCGTTCCCACAAAATTCTTTTCCCTAAGGATGAACAGAGTAGCGTTGAAAAGCCGTTTTAATCGGGCGTATTTATCCACTGCGTTGTCTATGGCAGGGAAATAAGTTGCCCCGACTTCAGATTACATTGATTAATGGCTAAGTACGTATATTCGCGCATTAATTCAGTTTAAATTAAATGAAATGCACAGTCTGTAGAATTGCCACTAAATCTACCGCCTACCCATACCTTCACGCCACCATTTCTGTCTATTTCCCCCTGATTCTGCCATTTTTCTTGTCACTTTTACGATTTTGAGAAGTAAAAGATGTTGCTTAAATGTAAATGCATTATCAATCTTAATGTTCACATAATAAAATCCGCTCTATTTTGGACTCCTTTTAGCAGATAATTGCTTGTTCCAAACACTCCACCATAACTTGATTCAGCGATTCGCCTTTGGCGACCATATCTTAAAACGACAGGAGTATACATTTGTGCCCTTTATTAAAGTCTCCCCTGTTTCAGTTCCAACATTTTTGTTTAAACTTAGTAAACTAAAATAATTCCCAATACTTTGCTGGGAATTTTCGTAGCCCTGTTTCAATTCCTCCACTCGTCTCGGATTCCCTTGCATTCAAGACACTGTCGTCACTTTTTTAAGGAAATTGACAGTTCCCGTTTTGACCCATGCGTTATCATATTTTACTTCATTAAGAATACATCTCTTCAATCAACCGCACTTTTCACTTCATTACTTTCATAAAGAAATCACGTTGCCCTTTGGTCAAGCTCTTCTCCCTTGCAGGGAAAAGCATTTGACTTCCCACTTTACTGGCGTAAACTGCACATAATAATCTAGTTTTTCTATAAATATCAACTCTGGATGTGCTAGCAACCAATGACTTTTGCTGCAATTATTTGCTTCTCTGTAAATATCAACCAGCTACCATGCCATGTGACAAGTAGGCTAACGCTGCTTCGGGCTCGTTCTTGAAACGGATCTGCCCTTTGAAAGAGGCCAGCTTAGAATAATCCGAATCTCAGTTTTCTTTGACCGGAAACTAATTTCAAGTGTCCTTCAAGTATCTTCTCATGGATTTACCAACAGACATAAAGAACTCTGACACACACGACCGCACAAACCAAAAATATTATGAGGTTCTTATAATCTTGCACCACAATATTTGCCTAGCAATAGGGAACTTTTTATCCATACGTCAGGGTAGTGGACGAGGAAGGCCTTATACACAAAAAGAAAGTCGAACCCATTGGTGCCCCGATATATTTCAAGTTCATTGTTGAATCCACCATCGTTGTCCCTGTGTAAACATGCTGACTCCTATCAATTGTTTAAACGATCCTCGTCTGTTGTATGGAAACGTAATTTAGCTCTTGCTCCACTAAAGGAATCAGGTACGCAATGCCATTCCTGTCTGCCCTCTTCTTATCTACTCCGATTTATTTACAAATAGAGCTAGAACAGAGTTTCTATTTTGTATAAATATATTTAGGTGACTAGTAAGCTTGTTTAGTCGAACCTGTCTACTGAAATTCTCCTTTTCGATTTGAGAGTAATCGGAGCAAATTTTGTCAACTGGCAATGAAAGACTAATTGCTTCCGGGAGGCCATTCAGTAAACAGTTTTGGACAGTCCAAATTCGGGCAACCGTTTTATTTTGACCACAAGGTTTTTCGAAGAAAATTGTTTTTCGACAAATGCGAAGTCAAAACGTTTTTTTTCAAAGAAAGTACGGCGCTATCAATGAAACTAGAGGTGTCACATGCTCCCATGTGGGGTAGTAACAACTTAATCTTATCATTTGGAAAATTATTTTTCTTCTTTTTCGCAAATCTGGACTAATTTTGAAGGTAGCCTAAAAACTTCCTACTTGTCGCGAACACCAATGATTTGGAGGGAGTCCTTTTTTGGCGTTCGAATATGTGTCTTAGATGCAACAACTAATGTGCCTGGGAGAGAGCACCACCTGTCACCTATATATGAAGGCTCAAGGAAGCGGCGGAAAGGCCTGGCACATGTTTATTCAGCTCTTGTTTGCGCCTGACCTAAAAATTAAAGTGAACTTGGGCCGAAAATATTACACTGCTCTGAAATGAGAGTAGATATGGATGTCAGTCTCTTAATGTGTTCGTTTTTGCTAGGTCGTGAGGACTTCGCTGAAGTTTAACGAATGGATACAATAAAATTCATCGTGGTACTTTGGTATTTGAATTTTAGAGATCGCTTGTAACAATCTCGGAGCCCTCATTTACACCAATATGAGTGGTACGACTCATTGTGCTTCACTAACCACTGACACATCGACGTGTTCCTGTTTATATCAATCTCTAGTTTTCGAGATCCTTCAACTAAATCAAAAAAAAATACTCTTGTTTTGGCACTTTGACGATCACCTTTGATATGTCAAAACCGCCATTGAAAGATGCTGGTTTATTTATCGTCGAAGTAAATAGTACTTGCTATTTCTTACCCATATTCAAACTTTGACTATTTTTATTAACAAAAGTTTCAAAAAGCCCATAACCTATGCAATAATTGAATATGTATGAAAGGTAGCAAGCATGCGACATCTAAGTAGCCAACAAGGAGGATTTTACTACGAAGCAATGTACATTCCTGACCGTTGGATTCAACTCACTAAGGTGAAGCTTGACTTGACGGCAGAATGACTGGAATATACTGCTAAGCGAAAACAAAATCAAACCTACTTCCAGTTTGGACAGTTATGCCAGATGTCTACGTTCAATTGGTGTTTACAATTCTTCTTGATTTGCACAAAAAAATAGTGGAACTGGTATCGTATCTTTTGAAAGAAAAACGCGTTTATATTGACAACATTGTACTTTTGCACCAAACGTAGCCTCGAGTCAGCAGATGCGTTTGGCCTATCACACAACTGGCCTCCAGCCCTCTCCCCAGAGGCTTTACTTTCCAGCGCACCCAACTACTAACTGAGCCACCTTCGGCTTGGTGGGTTCGAGGTTGTCCCTTTCATGCACACACTTCCCCTAGCATCGCTCTGCTCTTTTTTTCCTTAAATCCATTGCTAATTCTATGGCGTTGCCTTACTACTCCATTCCTACCTGTATACTTGGTTTAATGGACTCACAAAGAATAAGAAAATTTAATGAGTACGCTAAGTTAGCACAAATGAATGCCAATGAACACTCCTTCGGTATGTTAGTGGGTTTATGACGGCATTATAAGCGGATTGTAGTACTTTAAATGGGTTGTTGAAGAAGTATCGAGAATTCGAGAGTTACCTCTATACCGTCTATAAAACATGTCAAAAAAAATTACTTCAGACGCGTGTATGAATGTATGTATAGATTTTTTTTTAATGGGAGGAAATGAACCCGTATTTTTTTACATCTCAATACAACTTCGAGAAAGGGCGGAGAAATAAAGGAATGTGGGATTTGTTTATGTCTCAGACTAAATAGCTTCGGGTGTTCCGGTGATTATCCTTTTGCGATTTAACTTTGACTGCAAGTTACTGTAGTCACTTTTGCTGATGAAATAGATTCATTCAAGCATCTATGGTGGCTCCTCCATTCGGAAATCTAAATGCAGTCTTCGGTTCATTTGTCATAGCGACCTGACGCAAAAATGCCTTGTCGCAGGTTTTTATAAACCCCGCGAATTGCAAACAACTGATGTATGATACACATTCCTGGAGGATTAATGCAGCCATTTTTATTTGAATTCCTTACATTTATGTGAAATTTTTGTGCGCGTAACATCAAAGCTTAAAAGTTTGTGCGATTTTGCCGCAGATAAATTGATACGAGCCATCTAATTTAGGTCCCTCACTCCCTCAATCAAGCTAATCGCAATCACATCCAAAATGTGGGGGTTGCGCATACACGGGATTTTAGAAAGCTTAGACTGCAATTGAGCCTTCCCATGCCTCTTCGACACTTACAAATGAAACAAATACCAAGAGCAGTAAAACTGAGAGGTTTCCACATTTAGAGCCGCTGTAGTAATTTCAAATGCTAACATCGAAATGATTTTTGCTCCTTCCACTGATCAGCGGCACAGAAGAGGTTTTTCCCTCAACCAACTGCTGTAGGAACCTGGTTATTGGCAGAAGGATGCACTCCCTTTTACATGCTGGGGCTCAACCCCCATTTTATGCTCCTGTTCCGTTATCTGCTGCAAGGGCCCTGATCACGAGTGTAGTGTCCCCTTCTCACATACCTAAACTTCTATGCAGTAGAAACGCGCGAATTTTGGGCTGTCAACTTAGGCTAGCTCCTCGCAATATAAGCCCTACATGTCTCCTCTATGCCAACAAGGGTGTTTGCTGCTATATGCCCCTTGCTTTGAGGAACTCGTCTGCACTTTAGTGATAGGGGATATAACATTTAATAGCTTTACTGTAAGTCACGTCAAATTGGGGCTAACTTGTTGCACAAATAGTGATCTATCCACTCTCTCGTTTGGCAGGTCCTAAAGATCATTAAAAAGCCAGAGTTTTCGCTCACCAAAATTTAAGACCACCCATGCTTATTTTTCAATGTATAAGCTGCTCTTCGATTAGTATCTAACGTGGTTTCATGAATTTTGCTGTTAATTCTATGACTAGCGTACTTTCCACTCTTCATCGCTCTAAGTAGCACGTGGATAATTAATTCATTCTAGTTACACTTCTTATCCACCAAGAGTCATTTTCTTGCCTCAGGTAATTTGCTTTGCTAGTAATTTCCATCCAATTATCATGATCAAGCATTTATGCGACCTTGATTTGAACTTATAAAACCCTTAAGTAAATTGAAGCATACAGTGAAGATTACTGGAGTTCCCTCACCCCCACTACCATCAGCAACGCGGACTAGCCAAGCTGTTGCAACCTTTAAAATACTTTTGTTGATCCACCAAACGATGCTTTCTTGCATGGCAGAAAAAGTTGAATATCGGGTGAAATCGGCATGGACCCTTTGTTTGTCTGTGGAAAACAATTAAGTCCATGAGCTTAAAAATGAACAAGAAGAAAATGAGTGTAAAATACCTTATTTTTAACTATTGTACACTCGTAATTTTTTTAAGAGACAGACCTTCAATACAAAATTCTACTCTTTTATTAAGTCTCTCAAAAATTACTAAGCAGTTTATCAAATGCAACGAAGATTGGGAACTCAAAAGTGCAATGAACGAAACGTGGGTATAGATGATGTTCAAGGTGCCTCAATGCAGAGTGCCAGTTTACACCCTCTTCTCAACGGATCATCCCTTGCACGTAGGCAGATTTAGCTTAGCAGATTCCTTTGATCACATCGAACCTAATGATAAACTTCTAGCACCATTAAGCTCCAGGAAGTGCGATTTCGTAACGCGAAACCAGCATGTGGATGTGCGTTTGCGACTCCGAAGACGGTAAATCACCTTTCGAGAGTACCGACTCTTCACTTGAGGCGTTGAAATGGAATTTTTCTATTCGCTCATCTGCCTCTGATGGTGGCAATTCCATTTCTTGAAGCGCTTTTTCCTAAGCGCCTTATTGTTTTGTTAAGGCACAAGGTAACCGTTGTGACAGAAAATACCGGCATTTTTGCCTCCAAGAAACACTTCCATATATTTGACCGGGTATTGCCCATTCGGAATTCAGCAGCAAATCTTCCTGTAAATGGGTATCTACAGCAGAAGGTGAATAATCCACCAGGGCTAGTTTCGTAAGCACTTTTTGTCCATTAGTGCGTAAATCCAGAGTATATTTGCTCGACCTTTGGAGTTTGACACAAGATTCCGCATTTTAAATGGTGAGCAATCAGCTATTTTTCACAGAGTAGTTGACAAAGGGACTTCAAAACCGTAATTTGTATTATAAGAAACTATGTAAGTTAAAAGTCAGCATTCATTTTGCCAATCATAGTTTATAGTTGTGTAGGATATAAGGAAATTCCTAAATGGACTGATAAATTAAATTCTCTAAAATCATCAAGAGTGAAGACACAGCCGGTGCCAACATCACTTGTCATTATGGCACAGAACAATTCCCTATTGGCCTTTCTCATGTACACTGCAGCATTCTCCTTTTCAGTGGATAAGGCTAAGGGCATAAAATATGTTTTACCATCGTTACTCTGCTGATTTTAGAAAACTAAAACGAGTGACAATAATTCCTCCTCACCAATAGGAAGCCTTGTTTTCATTTTTGTCTCGCTAGCTTCTATAAGTATCAAAGTTGGTAGGTATGCATTAAGATTTGTCATTCAAGTAACACGAGATTTGTTGAGCATACTTTGTGTGTTACACCAAGGTACTTGAACGGTGAAGCCTTCATCTTCGGCATCGAGACACTGCGTGACCTGATGAACACGCGGTTTTGGGACCAGACGGGCTCCTTCCCCCGTGTCGCCCTATGCGATTTCGAGCTGCGTCGCATGGGCAGCAACCAACATCGCTACACCATCCAGTGCGTCCTCCGCATTAACATCTTCAATGAAAAAATCTACATTTTTCTCTGGTTTTGGTTCTTCCTCATCTCCCTCCTCAATCTTCTCAGTTTCCTTCGGTGGTGCTATAAGTGAGTATTCTCCTTCTGCCCATCGTCTTCTTGCACATATTAATTTTCCGTAAAAAAAAATTTTATTTGATATAAATATTGGACAAAAAAAGTGAAATTTGCAAACCTGCTTCGCCTTTGGATGGAACAGATTACTTCATTTCAAAGTAAGGAAGTCGTCGGTGTAACTCTAACCCTAATATAAAAATTTTAATTTACATCCTAGGCCAACTACAGCCTCGATGAATTGTATATGTTCGCCGTCTGTACATTAATTCCAGAGTCACTTGGCTAAGCAAAGGAATCCGTGAAGATTTATTCAGATTCCGCTCAGTCATCAAGAGTAGCATGACATGACCCAACCATGGCTGCTATATCCTTTTACAATGACTTGTTCGTGTAACACTTCACCGATACATCTTTTTATGACTACTTAATGTGCATTAAGTGTTCCTGAATGAACCTGTTATTTGTGTCGGAACATAAGGAACATAAAAGCGTTGGTCAAAAGCCTTTATAATCCGCTTAAACTCCTACAGATGTTGGAACAGTTAGTCTAGGGGGAAATTAAAGTGGATAATTGCATGCATCGACCCTCGTCCTTTGTCTTAAGTGGAACTAGGCGATGAGGCAACTCTAAATAGTATCAGAGTTTCCAGCGCATGAGATTTCACTTTTAAGCCAACGTGCGGCGCTTTGAGACTAAACATTTTTGGAATCGGGTAGCTTGCGGGTAGGTTTGAATGGGTGGCACAAAGTGCTGAAATAAGGTACTCAAATGCAGTCGATCGCCAACTGTACTTATGGTTACTGCGTTACTTGATTTATTACTTAACTATAAAATAAGTAAAGGAACACAACTACATATAAGAATCGTGGATCACACATTCAGTCTTTAATTTGCGTATTTTTCACTTGTGTCTACAGACTTCTACTGAGTTCGGTGAGAGTGCTTTTCATCAGGAATCTCATCTGCATTTACTTCAATATCGCCGCTTCTAAATCCCAGCTTCCATCCAAGATTCTGCCAGATAATAAGGACAAGGAGAAGCAGCAATGCCAGTTCTCAATTGCCGATGTCTTTAAGACTAGGGACGAGTTACAAGCCTCTTGGGTATTTTCCGAGGATATTCTTGGTCAGGATGGAGTACTTTTACTGCGCTTTATCAACATGAATGTAGGGCCGTCGTCTGCAGCGGAATTGGCAGGTGTGATTTGGATCAAGTACCGAAAAACTGCAGCTTTTGTCAATGGAACCACTTCCTCAGGGGTTGAAGATTTTGTGTTAGCGAACATGGCTGCAGGCGAGATTGAAAGGCCCCCGGCCATCCCTCCCAAACGGCACAGATCTCCTGCCCAATGGAAGAAGAAGAAGCCCACTATTATGCCCCTGTCTGCATTCATTTATCGTAGTAGGCATGCTGAGGACAACGACAGTGACAAATCCACTGACTCATCACGCCCAACAATCGAAATGTTGCAAGAACACAGGCGATATAAGCCGATGATTCGAAAACGAGGCAACTACCTCTCGGACGATGACGATGAGAACGGCCAAATGTCTGTCGTTCACGAGAACTACGGTCCTGAGGAATTTTTGGATAACCATGACGTGCCTGAACCCGAGGTTGGACAGGAGCTGGAGGAACTTGCGTCGGAGTACCGATCTTTTGACGATTATTAGATAGGCATTTGATGTTCATTTCAAATTGAAGATGAGCCATTAATAAGCATACATATTATGGTTTTGTTGACATGAGATGAGGCCACTAATGGTAACACTTGCGCCTGTGAAACCGAGAAATCTAGCTATTATCGTCACCAAGATGCCCGTAATAAAGTGCTGCAAATTGGAGTAAGCATGATAGACATCGTCAACTACCTTTACTATAAATGCACCGATCGCATAACCCTGATTATCATGTTTGTAGTTGTGGGATCTGCCATCTGCTGCTATATCATTCCCGTTAGATGAATTGATTCAAAAGTTTCTTGAGTGGTTGCCGCAGAAAGTCACCACCGGTCCTATGGATTGCTGATTTTATCCAACCTTGCCGATTCCAGTGGTCAGAAAAACCACATCAAGATAACTTCTTAATCTACGTCTACCTTATTATTCCATTGCCGCTGTTTTCCACCTAGTCAAAGTTATTGAGGGCTCTAGGGACTTTGAGTTTCTCTGTTAATTTTTTTATCATTTAAAAGTTTATAAGACAGGGATGACGGTACATTTCCACTTTCACGCGGAAGTTCTGATATTTTCAAAACTGTCTTGTACATTAAATTTGGAGAAGAATTAAATGGCATCAGATGCAACACGACGAGAATTCACTTTTAAGTGATTTTAAATGGCCTTGATAATGTATATTTAACCATACATTGTGTCCCTTGGCGCAGTATCCACGAGCTATTTGTTTAAATGGCTACTAAGCTGTTTCACGGTTTATCCATTCTGCAACTCTTCAACCATATTGTGTTGCCCGATTTATTTAAGGCGCTTTTTTTCACTTGTCGGATGCTGGCTACCAACGGTAATTACTGGCAATCTTGGAGTTAAAAAATTCATAAAATTAACCAAAAATGCAAAAAATAGCTCCTTAACCAAATGCGATTGGGTTTCAAGACTCCTTCCCCCACTCACATTCCATTTTAGCGAAACTTCTGAAAAAATAACCCTTTTCATCATACATGTGGGTCAAATTATGAGCTTATCAAAAGGTGGTAAATGCTCATGCCTACTGGACGAAAATGCCATGCTGTTTGTCGAACGCGAGGAATTCGTGTTTGATTAAGTACCAAGCACACTGCTAACGTCCGGTTGCAGTCACCCACTTACATGGCCGCGTACGCATCCTGCAGTTTTTGTGGAATTCTACGGACAGGCATTGAGGAATATCACAGCATTTGGGCACAAATAGTTATCCCTTAGGCTTCAGTCGCCTCCTCGTGTTCCACAGCTCTGTGGCATTATGGCCCATCTAGTGATTCATCTCGTTCCGCTAAGTTCCCTGCAGCTCTGGTGGGAACGCATGTGGAGTGTCTTTTAATGATTCACGTGATCACATAGTTCTACCCAACATTGCCAACAATAAGAGCACTTTAACATTTGATTCGACATATTCAACTTCCATTTATCTAAGGCTGACATTCACTGCTCGGTTTGTATTTATGATTGCTTAACTAAATGTCCGCACACACCTCTGTGTGTGAAATGCATAAGTTTCCCTTCTGAATTGGAGGAGAAATTAATGTGTATTCCCATTGGTGAGGGTCACCAGAAAGTAATTTTTTACAAATAAGGACAAAATTTGACTCATTTCGCATACAACAAAGCAAAAGGACTTTCGACTCTAGTGTATTAAAAGTTTCTTTAAAGAGTGTAGTTGCTTTTATTAGGCTTGGATGAAATTTTTCATGCAATGTAGCACGTGGTGACACTTGACAAGTCAATTTTCTCCTCAAGATATATGTGCTTCTTTGAAAATGTCTGTAATTCGAAGGTAGTTAAGACTATGGAATTGAATTGAGGTTCGCTACATGTGAAGTATGGTTTAGTGGGAAATCCGCGAGTCTCCCACATTGGCATGGCTTAACTACGGGCGGCTATTAGGGGCGTTATTGCTAGCACAAATAGAAATTCGTCCAGTCAGCACACTTTGTCATTTTAAAAAGCGCTAGTCCGCAACCGCAAATTGATCTAGCCTGCTATCCTCATTAGGGACCTAACATAAGAATATACTATAACATTTTTTCATCTATAAGTTCATAGATGAAACATGCCATTGGCTTTTGATGTGCTGATTTGAAGAACGAAATTGCTTTATTGAGCTGGACGCAAGGGTAGGAACACAGTTTCGTCATATAATCCCAATTTCTCCTCAAGGCCGTACGTAAGAGTGAGCGAACATTAGTACGTAATCGTCAAGTTCCAATGGTCGCCCCTTCTTCACCCATACAACCGATTAATTTTGCCCGTCTTTTAGCATAAACTATCCTTTTTGACTCAAATTCGTCGAAAAACAACTGTTAAAGATTATGCTTTACTTATTTAATCTGAGTAACAAAATTCTTTTCGGTCTCTGCTCCAGCATTCATTCAGTTTATAAAATAGGTCAAACTAAGATCGTCCCTCTAAAGATGGAAATGTGCCTTGTTTTATGATAAAATTTCAGCCAAGCTAACGAGATAGGAAAGATTATGTGGCGGAGGCTTTAAATTTAGATATGAGTAATGAAGAAAGTGGTGATATTGTGTAACTTGAACTATGCCTTACAAAGGCCAGCGTTTTGTTCAAAATCCTCGACAAAATTTGCTGTCACATTGCATGCAAGCGTAGGCTTAGTTTAGATTTTCCGTTTTTTCTTGGCAAGCGCAGCATGAAGCGTTGCGCAACATCAACTATCTTACACTTGAAAAGTCGTCTGTCGCTTATTATGACAATCTCCGTTCGAATAAATTAATGGAGTTCGTGAAGTTGATTATTCCATCGAAGAGATTATTATTCCGTGACTTTTATAAATGCGGCTATGTCGCTAGATATAATCGCAGTGATAGTGATTGTTGTGAGCACACAAATAATGCACCTCAAAGACGACTCAGTGGGCCCTGCCGACCGAGTCTGTTGCGTGGCGGTGGAGGCAGTGGCTGAACCCCAAAATGATCAGTGTGAGAAGCCGACATGAAGCAAGCTAACAATGGCTGTCATATTAACCCCGATGCTGGTGGCTATAGAAGTGCTTTTCCAGTAAGACGTACGAATAAGCCGCTAGCACGTCCAAAAGGAACATTTAAACAGGTTATGCTGTTTATGTGGCAGATCCCTTATTTGGACTTTATTTAGAACCAGTAGTAAATTCACATTTGCCACATAACATAGGAAAGTAAAACTAGAAAACGATGCCATTAACGTTAGCTCCAGTTCTGGCAAATTGTAACTGACATTATGTTGACAGTGAACCTATTTATCCCCCGAGTTAAATCTATTTTTTTGTTATAATTGATGCAGCAATAAATTTTCATGGCTAGTCACCCCATAGAGCTACTGCTAAAGCATCAGTGAATACAGTGTAATAAGTGTGTAGAGGGTGTTGCTATTTAGAAAATGGGTCCCAATGTAAATGCTAACGGGCACACCACTGAGGGGTGATTAAGCATTGCGGATTAGGAGAAGGGGGTACTGTAACCAGATCCCTTTCTCTCTCCTGCACCCCGTTTTACGTTGCGCACACAGTCACTGGTTTTGGGTGTGCGTGTGCCCGTACAATTCCGCTATTCAAATTACTTCGACGCGTGGGCAGATCCACGAATTACCCGCACACACCCCTGCAAGCGCACCCAAGCGTCACATGGAGCGGCTGGTCGTTATGCCGCGCAAAGTGGGTTAAGCAAACAGCGGATAGGGCGTCTGAAGCAAACAAAAACAATGTGGTTGTGGCTGAGGTTGCTGTTACGGTTATCAAACATTGGTGCGCGCAGCCACGGAGTGACTCGATTAATGAATCCAATCACTACTTTTTAACTTTTTGCAAGATTTAACATAGAATAATGAGGTCCTAGAGACACTGGTACCAAATACAAAAACAGATGTTAGAGTTCGCCTAATAAAACTTATCGGGTAGGTTAATTTACGAAGTTGAATGGCATATCCAAAATAGGAGCAGCGGAGTGTATGATCTATAGATTTATCCAATAGTCACATGCTACTCCATTCAATGAAAAGGTCGATTATGTTTGTTTAAAACTGATGAAAAAAGTTTTGGGCATGATTTAATAATGGGGCTGTTGCTGAGGTACTAGTAGCTAGTGGTAATTAACATTTCTTCATGAGCAACCTTTGCAAGCACTTTGTTAAGGTTCCACTAGCTATAAGATGCAGGCTCAAGTCGAAGTTTAAACTAAGCACAATGGAATAGCCATTACCATATTTTGGGGTGAGCTAAATTACCAAGTTTTAGGAAAGGCATTATTTGAAGCAAAACGTAGCGAGAGATGTTCATTCCAAAAAGGACAGGTAAACAACTGCAACATGCCACCTTTATTAAGTGTCCACGTTAGTAGCTAAATATATTATTTAACTAAAATCTTCCATTGTTGGGTGGATGATAAAACTTCTAACCCTTACAATAGTTTACACGATTTTATGGGAAAACCTTTATTACTCTCTTACTAAATATCCATAGCAGCGTTTTGACTAGAAATGTTGTTTAGTTAAATTAATCCATTTTTTGAGAGGTTTAAAAATTACTACATGCTGTCTGAACTTACGAAAACTAATTTTCACCGCACTCCACAACCTATGTGTTCTGTAACTCCCATTTTTTTTAAAAAGTATTTCTGCTACAAAAGTTAAGGATTGCGGACAAAAAAAGCAGCTGTTTTTTAAATTGTTGCATTAGAGATTCGACAGTAGTGAAGGGTCAGAAGAACCCACAAAAATTTATTGTAAGTACTGAGATGTGAGATTTTGAAAGTTAATTAATGGAATGTCACGTGCTCATTTCAAGTTTACTGCCACTCATTTTTAAAAAACGTAGCAAAGTAACTCATTAAAGCCTCACAGCGGAAGCAAATTTATGTCTTAAAAGATGAGACAATAGGGACTAAATAAGTCATTTGGTGTGTAGATCATTAGTTCATAATCCAAACATCGTATCATCGCAGCCAAAGGCTAAACACTCTTCACTTGTATGTTTCAATCGTGCCAAAACCTAATAATATTAATAAAGACGTCCAAATGAAAAAAAATGGATCTTTGAGCAGCAAGATCATGTGAAATGTTATAAGACTGTTCCATTATAGTGGAACTTTCATGGATTTCAAGCTGTGAGCAGTGAAAAAATGTGAACCCATTGTACTGCATCATCGGGCCCATTGCATAGACAGTGAAATCTCAAGTACTTTTCAATAAGCTTCAACAATCGTTGTATTCCCATCGCATACTGAGCACAGAGTGCCGAACACGCACACGTGCGCACCGCAGAATTTACTGTCCAATCATTTGCTACCTTAGGCCCGTCGCATAGGTGCAAGTTAGCCAATCAAACAACGGTCAGACCTGTTTATGCAAGGGGTGAGACTTTGCTGTTTAATATTGCACACTTCAGCTATTCGAGCGCGCGGTCATGATTCCGACCTCGAGAAAGGCCGTAGTTCGCAACACTGTCCAAAATTCTTATCTTAACATTGACAAAACTTTCTGCATTAATTACATTCACCCGGATAGTTTGGATACGGTGAGTACTCCAAGGTTTTTCCATCTACACAAGAGTGTGCTTGACAGTTTTTTCTTTATTCGAAAAATGCCTTAAATTGCCTGTTAATGGTCTTGCTAATCTTGTCTGAATGGATTCTAACCTTCTATAAACAACAAACACTATTTTCAACACGCTGACAGTTAACGAATTTAATAAGATTGATGTATTCTTAAACGGCCGAAGTTAGAAGATATTACTTCAATAATTTACTGCTTGATCAGTTGAATTGCCTAAAATAAGTAGGAAACTATACTTGCCAGGGCGTAAAATTTAGTTTAAGATACTCTCTAATTCATTTTAAATTTGTTGGATTTGCAAATGGTAGATGGTAGGTTCATAAAATTGGCGTTTGATTGAATCTATGCATCATCTCATCCGTTTAAACCAAAGATATTTTTGGCTACTTTCAAAAGCTTAAACTGACGCCAAACATTTTGATTTGACTTTTTTCAACATATCATTTGTCGTCGACTTGATTGTCTAGACATGTAGAGGGCAGAAGAGCACGAAGGCTAGACAGGTGGGTGATGATTTGGGTCATCGTTTCGGTAGTAAGGATGGATTTGACAGTGCACTCTTTTGACGTTTCACTGATGGGCTATCCACTACTGATTTCCATTGATTAAATGTCTCGTCAACCATCAAACAAGTTGCCATGTGGGCTTTGCCTCACCGACACAAATAGCATCATTTTTAGGCGTGACCATCGAGACTGTACACTAGACGAATTTATCCACTCCCCATCTATGCTGTGCTCAGGAGAGTTCCTTAAAATCCGACCCGCTTGCTCTTCTGATTGAAACCTGTGACCGAGTAAGGAGGGATTTGGAGCGGACAAGGTTTTCTACCATTCTATGTGACCTCGTCTGTGACATAGCAGCACCGCCGAGCCTGGCGGGACAGAAGCGCCAGGCTGATGCCAACCTCTGTCACCCGCCGATGAAGTTGAGGCGGTCAAGCTGCTACCTGCCCCTACCTCCAGCGCCACCACCACCTTCGTTCTTTCTCCCTCCGCCGCAGACGGAGCCTGTCAACCTCAGCAGCAAATTGGCAGAGGTAGTGCCGACTTTTTCTCCCTCTCCAACCCCGTCACCAACTCCCTCCCCAGTCCCGAACTCACAATCACCAACACCGATGACGAAACTGCTGACACAGCTGCTATTCTTCGGTGGCCTGTTTCCCCATCTGCTGAAACTGGGTCCCCTTTTCCCCCCTCCCTGCCAACAGCATTCACCGCACTCACTCTTCACACCACCTTCGCAGACTCAGGCTGCCTTTCTGCCGTAAAAGTGGGCACACCGTTGGGTTATTTGACTACTGTATGCTCTGGGCTTATTCGGCACAGCACCAAAGACTCTGCGATCCCGTTTGTATGTGTGTCGTATTTTCTGGCATTTGTGGTTCTCTCTTCTTATTGCAGCGCTCACTTAAAGTAGTCCTTGCAGTTTGTGTGTAATGAGTGGTAATTAATAAAATTTAGATGCCTTATTTGTGCTACTTTTATCACAGCCAAAGTGGGTTTGCGGAAGTAAAGTGAATTATTCATAATTTTTTCACGATGGCGCCACAAGGTGCTTTCTGTCCCTGAGAATTTACCGCCTTTTAGTTATCCACGTGGCGTCTCACAACATTTCACAGCTTTTGACTTCAAGCTTTACAGATAACTTACCCATTTCCCTATAATGTGCTCCTAACTTGTTTGTGCGCAGCCCTCGTGGCGAATTGTTTGTGCTCGCTACAGAGTGGTATGTACTTGGGGGCTCGATTGTTGTCTGTAGTAGGAGAATAAATAACTATGTGGTTCGCAAAGGGGGAAGGGAATTGTCACCGTGGCGGTCAGCCTCGACACTGCAATGTCGGCCTGTTGAACAGTACAATCCTGACCCCGGCTACCAGATTAGTCACCAAGTTGATATTCTCAAATGTTTTTCCAATTTCACTGGTAGCCACTTGTGAGTGGTTTACATCACATGCATCGCATTCCAGTTAGGAGTTTCCAAGTAATTAATCCATCACATAATTCGTTATAAATAGAGGGCTTTGATCGGTAAGTTAAAAATATTCAGCAGATTCATATTTGTGATGCGATGGTTTGTAAATGAGACCTTTTCGGATCTTGGTTAGGATTTAAGCAAGGTATAAGCGCGTCCAACGCCTATAAAACGCGATAACCCGGTGAAATTCTTAAACATTGGACAGAGTGTGCAACAATTACCTTATAGAATGCGTGTAACGTTCGCTTTTTGCTTTTAAAAGACTGTAGATTTGACTTTTTTTGAGGCAATACACTAAGTAATCTACACTTTTCATTGATAAGTTGAGTTACCTAGCTTGTTGGTAACGGTAGTTAGTGGTGGATTAGATGTAAAAAAGTGTGTACTTTGTTAATAAAAGTTAATTTTACATCAATTGAGGATAATTAATCAAAATGGTTAAGATTTGAACCAGCAGATATATCATATTTCGTCTTCCGTGTAAGGCTTCTTCGTGAATGACACCTATCAAACGATATTCTTCTGAAAACATGCTAGATGCTTCCTTTGCATATGCTAGAGCTCGCAGTATTTTGTCCATCAACCATGTGAACTATGAAACGATAGCCATGAAAGTTATCCCGCGACTTATTTTAGGTAGAGCAAATGACTGCCTCGGTGATTAACAGCTTGACCATCATTCAAGGATTGATTGTCTTTGACAAAGAGCCTTATTTACGGTTCCCTTGCTCACTTTACATGGGAAATCTGTAAAAGCACCGACTTGCTCCACTATTCTCCAAATGGCTGTAATGCGGAAGTAAACTTTATATTAGATGATTCCGGTTCTTCATTGAAAAAGCTAAATCGTTAAGCCAGATTCGAAACTGCAAGTTGCAAATGTAGAATAACGAGTTCTGCAATCTTGAGAAAAGTCTACACACAGTGCTTGACATGACTCAACGTGCGGGTCGTAGTATTCCAGGGGCAGAAGTTGAGAGCCAGTTTCCTGACCTGAGATCAGCACAAATGACGATGCTTCAGCTTATCTACAAACCAGACTTCAAACCAAAACAAGTAATTAACCCTTGACTACGATGCTTCTTCAGAATCCCTTAAAATGCTTAGTTTGGAAATTAAAAATTAAAGCTCATTAGTTCAGACTTGTTAAAAAATCTACTTGACAATTGGAAGGAAGAATGTTGTTGATGATATCCGGAAAGGACTAGGTTGGGGCTAATGCATCCATTATTCACGCGATTTCAGACAGGCCTGTCCTAATTAAGAAGCTCCTCCATGCCAGATAGGACAGTGGCACATTGTTAAAGCTTAAGCCAACGTCTCCTCAGGTTGTAGTGCCTGCAGAGAAGGCGGGCTGTGACTTTATTGAGGCAAAATGCATCTTTGTTGTACTTTAACGCCCCTTGATGGATTGGCGTTGGTGGAAAGCAAAATCGGTCAAACACTGAAAATTGGAGCTCAAAAGATACTTGCCCAATTTGTAGCGCTAAGAAGTTTTCCTGTTCAAACTGATGGATGGAGAAACAACAAGGCAATTTGTGAATCATACCACATCTCAGTGACCAATTTATCCCAACTTCAATGTAAGCGTGGTTGGTTCCACGTGTGAATGTAGAGAAACCTCACTGAAAGGTAGGCGTAAAGGTCTGGATGGACCAATAAAGGCCTACTTATGGTGAGATCTCACCGGCGCGGACAGTCTAATAAAGTGACCATTGTTGCATTTAAACGAGATTTTTATCTCCCACTTCAAACCTACACAACCCCAACGCTACACTAGAACCAACTCCACTAACATGAATGTAGTTAATCGGACCATCTAATACCACCTTGGTAAACAGTGTTGATCCCTCCTTTTTCTTATTTCACTACCACATTAAGGGAGAATCATATGCATGGAACGCTAGTTGTTTTCTCCAAAGGGAGGCCTTGACACCCTTACAACTATCTGTAGGCTGTTGGCATCTTTTTGAAGCCATCTATCACGCTTGACAGGAATGATTACCCACTCACCAGCCGATCGCCACTAGTTATGCCGAAACATTAAGCACATAGATTGCAACTGTCTAATAAAGTTGGTGGTGATATTCATGAGCCTTAGTTGATTCACAGGTAGGAAGTTGAGCAGTACCGAGAACTTAGTCATTTTGAATATAAAGTGATTGGAGCAAATTGGCAGCTGTTTTCAATTCATTATTGAAAATGCATACAAAAAATAGCAATTGCCATGGGGTTCGTGGAAAGGGAACACAAAAGATATCGTCGGTCAGTGCCAGACAACTTGATTGCGCGCATACGCCACACTGGCGCTTTTCTTGAATCGAACGGGTTTCGCGGTTCCTACAAAGGGGTAAATGGTAAAGCATTGATCATCCTCAAAAAAAAACAACACTATTGAGGCTACGAAATCGAATCAAAGCCTACGGAAGAATTTAACACCAGCACCGCCTTCCCATAAAAAGCACATGCACTTTCGCTAGGTAGAATATTCGCCGGCGAGGAGCGAGCAAACAGGGTTTACTAAACATTACAGGCAAAAATAGAACGATATTTTTAAAATGCACAAAAAGTTGACCTCTGCGTGATGACAATAAAAAACTAAGAGTAACACATGGCAATATGGTCTAAGAATAAGAAGTTACACAGTCTATCAGTGCGATTGCTTTGGTGTTTGGGAGTACTTTGGTTCAATCGCCCCAAATGTTCCTGAGGTCAGACAGATTGCATAATTAAAGGCCCCGCCTTAACACTCCATCAAAATAGAGTCCTCAGGTTAGCAACATGAAGAAAGCCTGCGAAAAAACGGTCACAAACAAGGAACCATTCCACTGAAGCAGTAGACTACACAGTCACTCACTTAACCACGAAAGCCCCAAAACAAAGGCGAGACATGAAGCTACTACAAGTGAACGAGATGAGACAAGGCGACCCAAGCGTGTGAGCATTTGGGGCTTCAGAGAACAAAGAAACTAACGCCATTAGAGGGAGAGCGACAGGTGAAAACGAGGTGAGGTATTGTTTATCTCAAAATCATGCTAACAATAAAGGCTGCTTAGATTTCAACAGAGCATGTGAGGCAGTAAAACCACTGAAGCCCCGTGTCAGACGTAAGCAATTATCTGCGTGTCTAGTGCACCGACACCCCACAACCATTACCACCACCACTGCCAAAGGTCAAAATATGCCACATGCTTAAATGCTTCGGCACTGTGCACACATTCTTTGATGTCGTACCACTGAATGATCTCTATCGGTCTTCCACCGCTCGTTGAGTGACTTATCAGCAAATTGTCAAAAATGGCCATAATATTCTGTTTCCATTAATGGTGGGATGAGCATGGATTTCGCGTCTTTTTTATGATCTAGACGAACATTGTCGGTTTCAGAGACAGAGAAGATGCGCTAATACGCGTTACTTAGAAGCGAAAATTCTAAACAACCAATTTTTAGGGGACCCGAAAGCAATCAAGTACTGCTTCACTTTAGAGCTGGGAGTGGAGAGATTCCTGCACCTGAAATACTACCATAGTCACGTTTCACTTACTTTAATGAGTCTTGATAGATTTTGCTGTCAAGTTTAGATTAATATTTAATTTTACCTGTTCCATTTACAAGTGATGACCAGATCTAAAACTATTGATAACGGATTTATTTCTACGTAAGAAAACCATAGCCGTGCATTAGATACGCAAATTTAGACCTTATTTAAAGGAAGAAGAAAAAATGTGAGCAATTAAGGCTTCAACAATAATCAAAATTCTCAAACCAGATCACATAATCATAAACAAAAAACAGTAAGGTGCTAAGTACGAGCCTTGAAAAAGCGAGAAAGCTAAGCATGTTGGCATTAAACCGGTAGCTGTGGGAAGGCATCTATGAACAAAAAACAGAAGCGTAACATTTATGCGGATGAGTGAGGAAAAGTTAGCAAGTTTATTTCCATATTCGAAAACCAATTAAACTGGCTGCAAGCCGATTTTCAGGTTGTGAGGTAAGGGACTAGACTAAAGCTTCAATGGGATGAGAAAAAAAAACCATTGAATGATGCCTTACCATATGATGAACTCGAGTGAAAGCGGTATCAACGATGTGTCAGCAACATGAGGCACGAGGCCGTAATATGATTTGACAAGAAACAGCATATAACATCAGGGGTTGTAACAAAATAAATCATACTTGACGAAAATAAATGAAATCGGGCATGGATGAGTAGGTGAAGAACCAATTTGTGACTCTCAAAAAAATTGAAAGTTCATCCCATGGAAGGGAAATTGGAGTCCTTTTATGTATAAGCAATCAAACACTGAACTCCACAAGCATTGAACGACAATACACAGGAAACATTTTGCGAGAATAAACAACGGCGTTTACCAGGAACACATAGTTCCAACAATCGCGCATGATGAAATATCGCATTTCATTCACGCAACAGGACCCGTCCAGTTTGTACGGGAGTGATGACCAGCAAATTAAGCAGCGAGGCGAACATCGACACTCCGGCATTTCAAGCAATCAACATTACACGCAAACACGAATAGTGAAGAGAGAATAGTGAGCCGAACGGACCGTAGAAAATAGGAGATAGCACCTACCTTTAAGAACGGTTCAACCCCAAAGCTAGAAAACAAAGATCTCAAGTAGCAAAAAAAACAAAGGGATGGGGCAAAGGTTGCTAGTCAAGTTGAGAACAATTAAATTATTATTTAAAGCAATGGAATGAAGCGATTTTCTTGACACGATTATGCAGAAAGCCAGTAAGTCGTGACTAGCGCTATTCAAGCAGGTCAATTACATGCCTTTCCGTTTATGCAAGCTAAAAAATATGTACATCGAAGTTTCGCAAACTTAACATAAAGGTTAGAAGAAGACAGCCTCTTCAATAATAATAGCGCAGAAAAAGAAATTAAAATGGCAGCGTCAGCAACAGAGAGGAAATAGAACGCAACGTAGATTGACACTAAATGTGCCATCATTAGCCACAAAGCGGAAAGTCTACCGATCAAGCTGACTTACCGGCCGACGCTACGGAGATATCTGACGTAGTGGCAGTGAGCAGACCACCGGAAGGGGGCTCAGTGATGGTAGTGGAGACGGTCGAGTCGCGGGGGTAGAGTAAGGAGGTGGAAGAGGAGACGTGAGGAGCAGTGATGGCGTTAATGGTGGTAGCAGGCGTGGTGGCGGTGGCACCACTGGAGAAACTATGGGACTGTTGATGCATTGCCACCATAGCCGAGGTAGCGCTGAGGTGCGATGGTGGTGTGGGCAGACTGATTTCGCCAGGGCGAATGACAGCAAGGGGAAACCAAGCTTTCAGGTAGTTGGAACACCAAAGACGTACTGTTCCGTCGTCTCCAGCGGAGGCCAAAATGTTTCCTGAAAGGCGAGTCAAAATAGATAATAGTAAGCATCACAGCACACCTTCGCCTTTCATTCCAAGATTGGGTGTGATAAATTTTGAACAATTTACTGTTAGCTATCACGCGCTCGCACAAGACCGAGACCAGTACTTGGAGAGAACCTCTACAAGAGCAATGTATAGTTTGCATAAATCGTAAGTGGAGCACCTGAGCGAATGCTTTAGAAATCCTACTTGGAATTAATGAAATCAACTGAAATTCGTAACAAGCTCGGTTCACACCGATCTTTCAGAAGTGAGAAAAAATAATGAAATCGTTTTATCTCAACCAGCAACCACCCAAGGTGTGATGCAACACCTGCATGGAGATTATTTTAGGAATATAATTAAACAGGGAAAATACGGGATAAGTGCGTCACCAACTAGAAGCGAATCACATTCAACCCAATGACCACCCGCACAGATGCCACTTTCCAGAAATCGGAACCACTAGCTGCATTCAGGAGAAGCGTTTTACGAGGGTTCCATATGGGGCCAGCAAAGGCAATAACACTCTGGTGCGAGTGACGGGAAATTTGCTGACCGCTCATTAAGATGACGTTCCAGTGATGTTAAATCTTGCAATGGTAAAATCGTCGTTACGGAGGTGATCGACCGTAGTCCACAGAGGGGGAAGACTACACATAATTTAAGTCGGTTGAAAAAAACAAACCCATGAACCAGATCCTCCTAAATGACTGGCACCAAATCAAAACCACAGACTATATAATCATCCTCAGAGATGATTGAAGCAAAAAATAAGCCAAAAAATATGGGGTCGTTAAAGTTTGGGCTTTCCTTGGTATGAGTAAGACCAAAGTCGAAGTTACCAAACTGCAGCTTTATGAATTCTCTTTTACGCGAAGCGACTCGTCGGATACATGTTCCTTTTCCCACACACGAAGATGTAGCACAGTCGGCTGGGGCACAGACACGACCAACAAAAGGGGTCGTGTGAATTAGAGTTTGCGTGCATGCATAACAAAGTAAACTCCTGTCCTCCCGTTCTTCCACTCCCACTGCAAAAGTGAGATGCTGAAGTGAAAGAGGTGTGAAATTGTAGGTGGGTTCCTCCTAAATCAGAAACCTCAACTTCTCCATGAAAGGTTATAAAGTCTGACCTCTTCAAATTCCAGATATGAATAGAAAGGGTCAGTTCCGGGGAACGTAATGATTACCACCATTTTGCAAAAGTTGACTGAGTTTTAATGTCCAAAATAAACCAATCAAAGACAGAAGCAGTCAATAAAAGGCGTTGAACCCGCCTGACAGTAAAGATTAGTCTCGCATTTGGAAGAGACCTGTCAAAGGAGCTCCCACCGAAACAAGGGACAAGAAATTACTGAATATGCTTGAACAGCAGTTTTCCTGAATAATGCCAACTTAGGCGCAGAGGGCATAAAATATGCACTGCCACAACAAAAACGGAAGAAGGGAAAGGAAGAAGTATCTTGAGGAGATACATACGGGAGCGGACGCACGGTTGCACGCACGCGGCCACACACCCACGAAGTGGGCGACATTCACGAGTAGTAAATCACGGGAGACCGTGTCTCCACCCTAGCCCTGTAACCTCCCTCCCACTTTGTATGTATGCGTATGTGTGCATCTTCATCAAAACGCGGGCACTGCAGTCCGCGACTCGCCCCTGTGCATAGCTAAGGAAGGACACAAGCGGGCAAGCGCGAGTGTTGCGTGAGTGTGCGCCTTTGACATTGCAACTAGTAGGCGACGACGCCTTGCATTATTAACGCGCGAGTCCATTTTGTGAGTTCCCTGCAAAATTCCATAGGAGGAAGGAAGGGGAAGGAGTGGAGGTTTGCACGTATTTTGGAAATTATTAAGACATTGTGAGCTGCAATCTAAAACTAGCTTCGTGGTTCGCACAATTTATTCTTCGGGACTTGAGAATGAACTAAAGTGTACCAGTGTGCATGAATCAGTGGAATTGAGAGTTTTCGACATTTTTGGTTAGTGCATTAGTGAATGCAATGGTGTAACCCTCCCATTAGTAGGTTTAAGCAAACATTTCTTCCCATGTTATTGCAATCCTGATGAACTCACACTAGTCCGTTGCGCTTGATTCCAAAAGTGAAGGTCAATTTTAACAAACTCAGCTAGAAGAACTAGCCAATATCAGCGGGACTTCGACTTGGAAACGATCCCTAACTCAAACTTGAGTGACGTCTAGTAGCCTAGAACATCAAATTCTGTAGCATTTTAAAACAAGACTAATTCATAATCTAACATTGAACCTTCTTACATTCACTTCACTAAGGAATTTTTATTTAGTTCCTGTTAAGGCTTAGTTTGCGTCAAACATGAACGAAATATTCATGTTTGCAAAAATAAATTCGAAATCCAATAGTATCGCAGAAGCAGCCCAATTCACCTTGATAATTCCAGGCGACTCGTGAAACACGACCACCATGATTCTCGAAGCGGGCCATCACAGAGACCTTGTAAGCACCTGGTGTGTTGACGCCATTCTCTGCTAAAAACCTTGACACTGGAATAAGACTGTTACTTATAAGTTAATGAGTAAAGGCATATTCGATGACTGACCAACTTGTGGAGCGGTGACAAAATTGATGAGGAGGATGAGGAGGATTTCCGAGCCAACAGCGAGAACCTGATAGGACTGACCCATGCTGGGTGCAAAGGCAACGTCGTAGACGGATTCCTTGATATCAACTATATCCTGAATCAGGTTCCAGCGACGTGAGCTCTCGTTGTACTCGAGGAGGATTAGTTTCCCATGTCTGGGATTGACATCCGACTCCTGAGCAGCCAAGTGACATGTGCCCAACTCTCCCAAATCACCTTGGTGCTGATTTTCATGGAGCGAGGCACTCCCCACCGCTATAAGTGGTGGATCTAATCGCGACTGGAGTTGAAAAAAGACATTTATTTCATGAGACATCAGTAGTTATTTACATCGAAAGCCGGTTCATTTGCTTTCCAGATAATTCCATTTAAACTGCACAAAAGTAAATCGGACAGAACCGAAGAGCCCTTTAAGGATAATGACGCAGTCAAGTTCCAGCAAAAGAACTACTATTAACAGATCAAGTACTATAACGTAAGATATAAGAGAACATGAGCATTCGTTTGTTCACCTGTCTACCAATAAAGAAAAAACGCTTCTAAATGCTTAAATAATAACATATTGTCATCCCAATGGTAAAGTAACGTTTTCTGGCACACAGATGATGACGGAAGTCAAACATCAGTAATGATAACGCTGGCATTCATATTATGATAGCTTAATCTAGGGAGGGGATTTTCTTGATTTGTCACTCGATTTTCTTACCAATAAAACATCGCATGATCAAAAAACATCCATCCATAAAGCTGGTCAGGTCGAAAATAGGTCCCAAGCCCGATTTTATTTACTCGGGAGGATCGACATTTGAAAGTGAAATACAAGACTCACTTGAGACCAGGCCAAACAAGATCCGGTCATATTTGTGGCAAAGTCACATTGAACAGTCCACTGGCACAAGTTCATAACATCCTGCAAGAGTAAAATGCAAATTAAATTACCTGCATCTTCAATAATTTAGTATCATCAATAGGTTTCGGTTGCGAAAATGGGATGAAGCAACTTCCCCATGAATGCATTAGGCGCAAAACAAGTCCCGTTGAATTGTCCCATGTTTTAATTTAGCAGAGAAATCAAGATATACAAGAAATGGAAAATCCGCATGAATGATTGAGCATAATTCGTGGAATACACTATCAACAGTGTGGGGATGAGAATCGGGAGCGAACCTGGGCTTCATAGACCAGAAGCACCCCATCGGTTGAGATGGCAGCCAGCTGGAGGCCGAGGAAGCGTGGCGCAAACATTAACCCAGTGACGGAGTTGCGCGGATCCACCAGGTGGGCCCGACGAATCCACACGCCACCACGGGTGTTAGAAGTGCTGGTTGGGTTCGCTGAGGTGCTTTGCTGGTTACTGCCAGCATCAGTAGCATTCGCACCCGTCGCTGGCGTCGGTGCCGGAGTGTCTCCGCCCACGTTTGCTGTATTTACGACCTCCTAGTATTCACATGAAAAGGTCTGAAACTGAGAGACTCGCACCCAAGAAGCGTTGACAGACATTTGGAGCTACATGAACGCCGCAGTAACCACCAAAGTATAATCGCGTGGTAAGGGACTTAGGACGCACAAAAACATATGCGGCTGATAATAGATCATCGCTCTAGCTTGACAATGACAAGAAGTTAGGACTAGATGCTTGTAACTGGAACTTCTACCATCTTACCGAATTATTCAAGGCTACATGGAGAGCTGATATAAGAAGTCGACAAATTCAACAAGAAACTGCCCAAGCATCGAGAGCTTGCCGATTTACTCGCGTGATACAAGAACATTAATTCTAATGCAGCGACGCACCTGCCCAGTGATTTCCTCCCAAATAGCAATAGTTCTGTCGAATGAGCAAGTAGCAATGATCTGCCCGAATTCAGGATGCGCCCAACAAACGCGCCACACCGATCCTAAATGATACCTCCACCTAGCAGTACACTCCCATTCTTGGTCATCGCGAAGGTCCCAGATCTACATTTAAGAAAAGTATGAAAGCAGGGTTATTTATTACGGATGACAAAGGGGATTGATAGAAATGAGATAAAGCAAGGCCACAAGCATCAATTCGCAAACACGAAAGACTAATAATCAATACGAACTAACTTTAATCATTTGGTCACTGCTGCAAGTCGCCATCCTTTGACCATAATAGTCATAGGCAACATCATGGATAAGATCAGCATGATTGCTGTGCACGCTTTTCGAAACGAACATTGAAAGCTAGACAGCAACAGAGCGTGGATAAGTGGTATGCTACAAAAAGCGCGGCAGAAATTCAGACAAAGCTTCAAGGGTTTAAGAAAACACTGGCTGCGAAAACGCAACTCATAAACACAGAAAAACTGGTAGTCAAACAAAGAATAGTAACTGGAAAGTCACTCAAAGGAACACTCTGGAAAGAAAAAAAAATTAGCGAACCCTTACTCACGAGCCAAACTTAAAATGGGTATAAAATGGATTTCAATGGTCTAGTTACTCATTATTACCCAACAACATGATCCGCGCGTGAGTAATTAATTACAAACTACAAGTATGAGACGGGAGAGGCACAACCAATTAGCAGCAAATTAAATACCGGAAGGCGCCTCGGAGGATACACACCCAATGGGATGGGGCGGTTAGTAGTTTGAAACGCTTAAACACGATAAAGATTTACTCTTTTTGAGTTGGTAACTTAGATCTTTAAACTTGTTCCCATTATGTTTTGTGTTTTTTCCTTTGCAATGTAGCAAAATTTATTAATTGTAAGCGATGCAAATCTGGTTTGTTAACTTGGGATCCAAGTCTGAGTTACGAATCGCCATGATACCCGCGAATTATGGAATAAAGTCGTCTCAGTGTGTAGCGTCCCAAGGATTTTCCTTAAGGTAAAATAAGGCACAGTACTAGGGTAGAATATATATTCTAGAAACGGAGGGATTGGGGGCTGTTGGCACGGCCCGGGAGCCGAAATCGGCAGTTCGAACAAACAAGGTATTACTCAGTGGATACTTTTTGTAAATAATGTGGAAAAGAGAGACTTTGCTCCTCACACATTTAAATTGGCACTTATAAGTGTTGCCTACCTGTTAGTAATGTGAGTAGTAAATGCTAACATCAAAATTTTCTACAACTCAACTAAAGAAGGCTTGGCTTGATTACTCTGGTTGTGCGCTTATCAAAATATGTTTAAAACTTTGAAACTATTAGTGCATCAACCCGGCTCTTTCAGGAAGTCGTAATGAACCGAAATGGTGTGGAAAAATACACTACTAGAGTTGAAAGGTGTACACGCCATCAGTGTGCCTCGAAGACCGTGCTGCAGGGTAGCGGTGCAATCTGCAGGCAATGCTGTGTGGTTTTTGTAGTTATTTGCTAATGTTTATTTACGCAGGTCCTTGATTCTGCGCATGTTTTACAACCGCATGTTCATTACGGTTTATCAGAGAAAACTCGAAGTTCTGCAGGTAAACGCAGCATGCAAGCTATCACCCAATCAGTCAAAGCATCAGTCTGTGTATCAAACAAGGCAAACACTGTCAAACATAAAGCAAACCCATTAGTTAACCCTAAACTGTGTGCATACATGAACAAATTGCAATTTACTTGTTAATCTTTTGGAGATTCTGTGGGTTTCCGTTGTTCGTGGTATTTAATCTTGCATTAAATAAGGACCTGCATATGTTGTCCGTCATTCTTCCCGCAATATTGAATTCGGTTGCCTACCCTGCAACTTTACTTTTATTCACTTCAGCCACCTTGATTTGATGCGCTATTAAGGATTTTGTACTTTGATATTTTTGTGTTCATTAATGACTCATTCATCTGATTTCTTCTTTTTGTCATAATACATTCCTAATATTAGTTCTTTAATTTGAGGTATCTCAAATATATTAAGCCTACTCGTCTTTCGTTGACCTCATAGACTACATTGATTTAGCGCTCCTTGAAAGCGCATTGTAGGGTCCCGAGACTTCTTTGAAGGCAATAGAAGGCATAATACTAGGGCAGAATATACACATTGGGCACACAGAGGTAATGAGGCTACTAACATGGCCCGAAGGCCAACGCACCCGGCTGGGGCAATATGACCACTCCCAAGTGACTGTAACTAAAACCGGCAGTCAAACAAGCAAGGCATTACACGCATAAATTCACCCGGTAAATATTTTACCTGAATTGCAGGGTAAAGGCAGAGAATACTAGCATTATTGACTTGAACTTGAAAATAAAACACCTCACATCCGTCATTTGTTTTGGGGACTAAATTTTAATGGTCCCAAATTTAGTCATCATTAATATAATCCATAGATGGTGTGAAACTCGTTTTGAAAGTTCGTATTTATTCATGATGACCGATGGTCTGCCCTCTTGCTAGCTTCCGTGCCATCATTGAAAAGGCCATGGGTTATTATTATAAGCACACAGAGGGACTAAGGGATAGAAAAGAAGGAAAAGCATCTTTCACGTTTCCATACCAGTGGTGCTCAAAACACTGAGTGTGCACATGAGTAAACCCAATCGCAAGACGGGCAATCAGTTTTTTTTCAAGTTGGGTTAGGTTAATTTAATCCACACTCTTTCAGTGAGAAGATGCTTCAATCAGATGTATGCAGTTTGGAATTTTATAACATAAAAGGCTTATTTACACACCAGTTGACTCAAAGCTATCTTCCATAGACAGGAAATTTTAAATCAAATTAAGCAAAGGCAGCTATCAACGTGTTTGCTGACGTAAATGACACCCATGCCTCAGCAAAATGTATCGCCTCTCCTAGCCACTTAGTCAAGCCTTTTATGATTGCTGATGTTCATTTTAAAAGAAAGTAGGCATAACATTATTCCCATAAGCAGTCTCAACCGTAAGGCAACATTTTCTCCTCACCGTTGGGCCCATGCTAAATGTGTGGCGGTGCTTCGTGTGCACGGGTATAAGGGTTGGTGAAATTCTCATGATTTCCCCTTTAATTTGCGGTAACCACTTTAGCACAGGCCTGTGAAATTAGCGAAGTCCTCGAAACACTCATTTGTCTGCCCTCCTCTACGCACAGTACGTACGGTACACACCTTCCCTCACTACACCCACCTGCCCAACAATGGCAAGGGAACACCGGTCGTGGTGTTTACAGTCCCATTCGTTACTTGGTCTGACCTTGGTGTGAGCACAAAAGAGCACGGCAGGCAATGAGCGAATTAGCATGCTGCTGGGGCACCACTGCTAATGAGCTAGTGCGACAACCAACCATTTGGCGACGCTATACCGCATTCCTGTATCGACCCTTTATTTTTTAAAAGAAGTCTGTTTAACTAACTTTTATGCGGCTCATGCTATACCGCATAGCAGCAGAGTAGGTGTTATCCGCTAAACACAAATCGTATACATAATTATGCATGTGTAAGGAAAAATTTGTATACATTAGGTATGTGCAATTACCCGTACAACATGACTTCAGACCGAAGGTAAAGAATTTGTATGCAATAGAGGCGTGAGAAACAAATTGTAACAAGTCATCTAGATTCCCTTATCAATCGAGAGGCCACGTCGTGGAGATTGCAAAATTTATGGCGGCCGGGGACTGCGTGTCCTGTGGAGGCCGCGCCACGTGTACACTTGCCACGAGGGCAGCTGTGCGTGGGGTGAATGGGGAGACAGGGAGAGGTCTTGGCATCCTTCATTCAGGGGTCACATGACTGGCACTACTCCCGCGACTTCAAGTCTGGTAGTGATTCCATCCGTTGGGCGGGTGAGTCACGCCCTGTGTGAAATAGGTAAAATTTTAACCGGTGCTGTTCAGCACATTCACCCTACTGGATTAGGGCTTAGTGATTCTGGCAAAATTCAACTGAACAATGTATAAGAAACATTTTTTTCTAATATTTGTAGCAATGTGATTTATTGCTTCTAATCTACTGATAACACTCTTTCCATGAATCTATTCGAGACTTACAACTACGGCGCAGTAATACCTCGTACATTAGTGAGGTTAGGTCCCAGAACCCACTACGAATCGAGAGGAATCGTGAATGCCTGGTACGAGTCATTACAAATGCTAATAAAAGCCTAGTTCTATGATTTAAAACCTAAATAGAGCCAAATTCATTCTCCCAAAGCACTTTAATTCCACTGAAAAGCTAGCCGAATTAATTACACTCAAAAAAATAAATGTTTGACGCAGAAGTGAAGCACACCGTCGCCTAATGTCTGGTTGTCGCACTAGCTCATTAGCAGTGGTGCCCCAGCAGCATGCTAATTCGCTCATTGCCTGCCGTGCTCTTTTGTGCTCACACCAAGGTCAGACCAAGTAACGAATGGGACTGTAAACACCACGACCGGTGTTCCCTTGCCATTGTTGGGCAGGTGGGTGTAGTGAGGGAAGGTGTGTACCGTACGTACTGTGCGTAGAGGAGGGCAGACAAATGAGTGTTTCGAGGACTTCGCTAATTTCACAGGCCTGTGCTAAAGTGGTAACTGCAAATTGATAACCCCTTCCCGACTTGAGAGTTACTTCCTCCTTTGACCCAGTAATGGACATGCTTCCTGGGTTAAAATTGCATGCAAAAATCTGCTGAATTGTACTAGCTATTTATGAGAGTCACAAAAAGTGTCTGGATTAAGTGCCGTTGGAGGTGGATGGGCTCTGATTCACCTCTTTTGTTGCCAAGGTCTTAGTTGGTGTAGATTTCCATGGAATGCTTGAAGCTGGTCTGGAGAAGACTTGCCCACTTATTTACTGTCTTTCTTACCTTCCTCAACACCTTTCAAGCGACTCAACCTGAGCTTGACTTAGGTTCTTCGGCATAAGTGTATCAAGAAGAAATGGCATACCATTTAACATGTAGAAAAACTGCTCTTTAGAATGCATTTTCTGACCATTTTGAGTCAATTCTCAAATCACACGAACAAAATACACCTCACTTCTACTACATTTATATTCAAATCTTCGGTTGTTCCCGCAAACTCAAACATTTCCTTCCCGATTTTTTTTGAGCAGTTGGGGGGGGGATGGAATAATTACTTGTTCACCAAAATTTGTGATAAATGTGCCTCGAGCCTTGATTGATGCCACCAAATGAGACAGTGAACCAACTCTTCAATCGAGAAGTTCTCAAACTGGAGGCTTGATTCGGCTTAAAATGAACCACGGAATGCACAAACATATTTTGAGCTCTTTAGATAAATAAGGAGTCCTCACGATCTTTGTGTGTATTTTCATAGAAATGGGTAGTTAAGCCACATGGTTTGCCAAGTAAATCATGAGAGGTTTATTCGATCTTAATGGACCTGCTAATTTGGGATCTGAGACGTTCCAAATACATTACCTCCCTCAAAATTACAAATCCACTTGGGGACTAAGCATAGCACCCAATAATTATTTTAAAAAACATGGTTCAAAATAACTGACGGATACAATTTCCCAGGCCTTGGTTGGTTAATGAAACCTTTTAAATACCCTCAAATATCTCTCAGCGTATTTATTTGACGATTACTTAAGGGCTTCAAATTTATGTGTATTATTAAAAATGGTGCCACTGAAGTCTTAAGGAAATTTTCCATTCTTTTATAACGCGATCTTGCAACGCCCCTTGGAAATGCTGTACTGAACTTAGCATTTCGGAAACTTCCTGGTTTAGCTAGTTTCGTTCACTTGAAAGAAGTGCTTACTTGAAAATGATGTGATAAAAAGAGGCTCTTAGTAGGTGCCAATGGTAACCATATAAAAGAATAAAGGTGCTATTCTATGCATTTGGTATCTGATCCTGTAAATTAAACTGGACGTTGAGGCATGGAACATGGGAGTGCTGGACGCCACCACTTAATAACAACATAAACGACCCTTCCCCATCTACTCGACGATTCAATTTTATTGCAAGCACCATCAGAATTTTCAATTTTCCCAAGCCGTTTACAGAGACTTTACTTTTAACTTTTGATTTCTTGCTTGAGAAGTTGATGATGCATAGTGCTGTGCATTTTGGGTATGAAAATGGTGCTGAAAAGTCGAAGAATTTCAATTTGAACTGAACTACAAGGATCATCAACCAAACTACCGATGGCGCAGCATTCCCAGCTCAGCAGCCAATGAGGGCGCGATGTTCTAAGGTGGGGGAAAGGATGCCCAACCAATTCGTATCGGCTACCTGGCGACGGACTATATAAGTGATGCTTTCGCTCCGCTGTACCAACTGATCCAACGCCATGATCACATCGGTCTCCCTATTAATAAGCCTGCTGTGCGTGACCCTCTCTCTCTCGGCTCCTGGTTGGTCAATACACATTGTTTTCTCTCTACACTGTTGCTTCCCGTACTTTATAGCATAAGGTTATATAGCCAATCTTTCTCGAATGGGTGCTTCATAATTTCCCCTTAAATGACAAGCTCTTTCAATGGCTAAAATTGTCAGATGATCTTTTCTACTTTTACCTGAAGGTACCATGGAAACCAATGAGTAATCTTTGTACTCAGTATGAATTTAATTTGTGTGCTTTTTATTAAAGGTAACCATGTTTCATCTGCAGCAAACTTAGTTTCTTTCTTTCATGCACCTGATAAAGGGAATAATAGAAGGAACGGACATGCAACTCTCTTAGATACGATTGAATCTAAATTAGCTGCACTGGCACCACTTAAAACGATTCTTTCCGTGGTTCAGGACGTTTTACTCAAGTGTCACAATTAACATTTTACCTCAATTTGCATAACTTTCAATAATATCGCCGAATCGTATGCTGTTGCCGGTATCCAGCTTTATGTCAACTCCTCATTCATAATGTAAAGAACTACCGTTTTTAGATTGCCTTGGTTTTTCCATCACAACTGTTCAAGCAGTCAAGAAAGAATTGTGTGATATCATGGAACTCTTTTCACAACAGTAGTTTGTTTGACCCATTTTCAGAAACTTTTAGTCATACCCTCTCTGGACGGAAAAGGACGGACTTTACTGTCATCTTTTTTGGGATTTGTGGTTTGCTCAATCGCGACGGATTTGAGGGAGAGGAGCTGTTGACGACGTATGCTAACCTGTCCTTATTTATCCCATTGCAGCTCTACAAGTGATAGGTCTGAGAGGAGCACCCGACGATGCGAGTGAACGCTGCAAACGTTCTGCTGACGTGTTTGGCTACTACTATACGGAAATCGACCTCTCCGACTTTGGCCGCACTCCAGATGAGGTGAAGGAAGAAGTTAAACTGGCCAAAATTAAACAGGCGGTCGAAAACAGCGACAGTGAATATGTACTCATCATTGACAGGTGAACAGTGCATAATTTGTAGACAATTTTCAATGTCTGAATATGGCTCAATGCATATCCTTCTCATTTTATTCAATAGCCACCTCTCTGTTCTTATTGGGCGACCAAGCGATCTTATTCAGAGGGCTGAAAATCTTAAAGCTGACTACATCTATATTGCTGGTGTAAGTTGGAGGAAGTTGTTTAGCTTATCTGCACGTTCGGTACCGAAAAATTTGCACGCAATAAAACTATTCGAATATTTATGCTATTAGACGTCGGAGGAGGTTAAAAGTGTGTGGCAAAAACTAAGCCAATGATCCAAAAATCAAATCTTATTTAAATTGACTTGGTAGCCTTTAAATTCGGTACTTTTTAGCACCTCAACGTTTGTTTAATATTGACAGGATGCCGCAACTGCTGATGAAAAACCCAAGTTGGATTCCACGTTCAATGGCCTTTTCACACGTACCAAACTGCTTCATGAAGCCATTCCAAGACCCCCATTAGTGCTTAGCGAAAGCTATGTCAAGTCTTACCTAGAGGGAATTGAGAAAGTGAGTTTTTGTATGATTTGCTCCAATGTTGTGTGGAATGCACAAAATAAAATACACGTTGTAACTTTTTTCAGCAATCAGCTTCAGTTTTGATGGACACGTCGTCCAGTTTCTTTCAGCAAATTACCACAGATACTGGTAAGTGGGGAAACTATACAATTCTTCTATGCCATGCACCTCTACAGTATGCATATAGAGTGTGTTTATTTCCTTTGAGTAGACCTGAATATCCGTTTTGAACACGATCGTGGCTATATCCAGAACGTCCGCACTGATACAGTGCCTGTAGTTGCCGTGGCTAAAAACGATCATGAATCAAAGGTAAGAAGCATAAGACTGACACTTGGTTTCCGCTACATCAATGTAAATGTCACATTTGAAGTGAGTGAGCGCTCAACTTCAGCTGGTTCCAAGGCATACGAACTAGCCAATGCACTGTGGTGACTTTGGGGAAGTGCCACGAATCACCGACGTGGCACATCTTGCCCCAGGACACGTGGTGCTGCATTATGACGCTGACCAACCTGCTTACGTGGCACGTGGACGCCTGCTTGTGGGCGTACAACCACGATGGATGAGATATTTTGCCTTAGGAAATAAAATAAGTACAGATTTATTGCTAATAGCTCCAAGTAGCAAACCCACAATACAGCACAATGACATTACTATTAGTGTGGTACCAAAAATAAAAAGATGTCTCGTTTTTCTGTTTGAAGAGAGCCTAGGGCAAACGAATTTTCTTTGAAATGGACCATTTATTGAATGAGTTTTAGAGAAAACTGAATGGATTGTGCAATTACCTGACGCGTTCCTGGTCTCCTGAAACCGGTTGTCAAATTTGTGATGAAGACAGAATTGACCTCGAGGGACTTCAGGTAATGTTGTGAATTGGGTGTTTCGTGCATCCAGACTGTTCCCAAATCACGTCTCAAACTATCTATAGCAACCATTTCCCTTCTTGCGTAATGATTACCCATTTGTTTACTTATGCAGCTTTTGCAAATGTATCTCATTTGTTTCATTGGGATACGAACATGTGATTTCTATCTTTTAAGTAATGCAATCCCATTTGCTGGTAGCTAAATAAGAAGAAGGGCGGTTTCGTTTTTTAGACTGAAGACTATCCGGTAGTGATGCTTGGCGTCTTCATCGTCCGTCCAACCCCATTCCTTGAACCTTTTTTCAAGCGTCTAGCCAATCTTGACTATCCCAAGAGCCGTATTCACCTTACAACCTTCTGCGCAGTAAGTTGGGCACACGTCCCTCCGTACTGTACGCTGTAGCAAACTTTTGATGGGACCTAAGGTTCTCTCGTTCAATTCTAGATACCGGAACAGCAAAAGTTTGTTGACAATTTTCTGGACACACATGGTTCACTCTACCGGTCAGTTGAAGAACTCAGTTCCGACTTGTACAAGGAGCAAGATAAGGCATTCCTGCATGTAGCGTAAGTGTACAATGGCCACTAGTTTTCAGTTTCAAGAATAAAAACTAACCCTTATAAAAACTTCTCCTCTTAATCACAACAGAAACATGTGTCTCGAAGCGTCTGAATGCGAGAATCTCTTTTATGTTGAGGGAACTGCCCAGTTTACGTGGCCAGGAACACTCAAACATCTCGTATCAACCAATCGTAGTGTAGTGGCTCCTCTAATGACTCGTCACAATACCTTCTGGTCAACTTTCTGGGGAGACATCGCTGATGATGGGTCATACAAACGATCTAATGATTACTTTGAAATCGTGGAACGTCGCAAACGGTGAATTGCCATCCTATAACAAGTGTTCCTTTTAAACTGCACTTTTACCAGGTTCATTTGCTTAATTTCCTCAGTGGTTTTAATGATAGCACTAAGGACTCTCTTGCTAGTAATTCGTTTTAAATGAATTAAAATAGTGTTAAAAATTTCCCACGGAAATCAAGGCTGATAATACAATGCGGCTACATTGCTATTTCTCAATTATTCGTTTACAGCCTAGTTGCAGAGATTCTGAGCATGCTTCTTTTGAGGGTTGTTAGATTATGAGTTTTACTTATTTTGAAGTGGTTTGTGGAACGTTCCGTTGGTTGGAACCACTTTTCTGTTGAGTCGATGGGCACTGTCGGAAATCACAAGCGACTTTATCGAGGAGCAGTTCTTTTACCTGTCCCTTACCTCCACAACAACCAAAAGGGTTAGTTTGAAGCCACAAGTCTCTCCGTCTTATTTGTAACTAGTGTTTTTGTAAGTAAAGCTGTATTGTTCCTTCAGAACGTCTTTATGTATGTCGATAACCGCGTTCAATTTGGTCGTCTCACCAATCCCACTACCTTCGGTCTCGTTCACTTGCACAACGATTTGTGGCAGCTCTTCGACAATCCTGTTGTAAGTATTCATTCTTCAAACGAGCAGTCATTCCTTTAAAAAGAGGTTAGTTCTGACCGAGTTATCAGGATGTACTCGTCCACCCAAAATGAAGAGAAATCCTTTTGTGTTTGGACCATTCATTTATTCGCCCAACTAACATGCACAAGTTAGTAACGCAGAAGATTAGAAACCCTGATAAGTATGCAAAAATAAGAGGCGAAAATATGTTAAAAATAAATGGTTGGGTACCAATTCCAATGTTCGCGTTCGCATGCCTTTACAGGACTGGGAGGAGGCCTACATTCACCCTGACTACTACAAATTCACAAACAAATCAATCACAAAGGATGACTTTGAGCAGCCATGTCAGGACGTCTTCTGGGTGCCGCTGATGTCTGAGCTCTTTTGTCGACAGTTGGTGGAGGAGATGGAGCACTACGGCAAGTGGTCTGACGGCTCCAACTATGACGCCCGTCTGGAGAGTGGCTACGAGGCCGTCCCAACTCGCGATATCCACATGCGCCAGATTGATTGGGAAGAGCACTGGCTCCACGTACTTCGCACCTATGTGTATCCTATTCAACTAAAACTGTGGGAGGGATATAACGACAAAGTAGGGATTCAGGGCTTTTGAGTGAATTTGTCATCTCCACTTTCTTCTGTTCAATGACAAACTGTGCTCTACTTTCAGCCATGGGCAAGAATGAACTTTGTTGTGCGCTACAAGCCCGGTGAACAGCCTTCCCTTCGATTTCACCACGATGCTGCCACCTACACTCTGGACATGGCTCTCAATCGAGTTCATGTCGATTATGAGGGTGGCGGTGTGCATTTCCTTCGTTACGGTTGCAAACTCGTGGAAACCCGCGTGGGTTGGCCACTCATCTTCCCCGGCCGACTAACCCATTTGCATGAGGGCCTGGAGACCACGAGTGGCATTCGATACATCTTCGTCACCTTTGTCAACCCCTAATCTCTATCACACTCAGGGTTTTTATTCTTGCTTTCTTTGAATTATGCAATTCTGCTATGGAAATAGAACATTACAAATGCATATGGCAGTAATTTTGTTTCCTTACTTTGTATTAACTTTAATGCGTGATTTCTGTTGGATTTGTGAGCTGTGCAGGCAAAAGAGCGAATTTGCTCTTGGTCAGCGCGATTACGTTTATGTTGCGGTCGGGTTCGATCTCGTTGAAATGGTTGAAATTCCTATCACATAAGCACTTACCAGTCTTGGTTAATAATGAAGTTCTGACTACGATGAAATAGAATTGGGATGACGATGGATGCTAAACAGTATTACTTTAGAGTATTTAAACGCTTCATTAAAGATTTTACCTCCCTTAAAGAAAGAACTTCTGAGGGGTTTTTTAAAGGCAATAATAATTTATACCTCTGTGACAAACAATGCACATGAAAACTCTACTCTTGTATTGAGATAATTCTAAATCTTTACATCAAATGAACAAAGGCTGACGAACAGTAAAAGTCACCTTGAAATTGTGGGATTTAAAATTAATACAATAAAATACGCAATAACCACTCAATGGAAATTTTCGAGACTAGTTCAGCATACTGCTAAGGTTTTCGGGGTTGAATCTGAAGAAAATCATGTTCAGCTTTTATGAGACGAAGAGGGATGTAGGCAAAAGGCCTACTACATTGTGTCAGGGTTCATACTGTTCCGGCGGGCGGAGTGTTAGTTGCTAGAGTAGGTTGGTGCCCCCCGAAGAAAACTTTCAGTACGGCTACCGATTGAAGATAGCAAGGCCAAATGTACAACGCATTTGGTGTCAAGTTCTGGGCCTTTCAGTCCTGGGCTCGAGGTCTTGCGTCTATTGAACTGTGATATTAAATAAATTACAGCCATACGAACACGTGATTTAAAGTGGCCAATGCTTTAATGCTCGCGGGTTACCGGAAGGATGTCCCTCCTAAAGTGAAGTGATGTATCATGCATTCTAGAGTACAGGAATCTGACTCCTTAAATTGAACAGCTTTGATAGTAGCTCCATTTAATTTAATGAGTTGACACCAAGAATAATAGATTAGTTATTTCTTTCCCCTATAAGATGCTATAACCCTACCGGAATTTATCTTGCTAAACAATCTAATGCAATTTTTCCTATTGTTTTCGGTTTAGAGCATTGTGAAATTTTTCGCACAAAAGCGTGATAGCAATAGTAAGATAAGATAAATTGCAGTTCAAGCCACCAATTTTTTTAATGTGGATAAAACAAGGTTTCAGGAAGTGTTTTATATCAGGATCTACGAAAGCGGCGTATCCATTACCACGTTGAAAGGCAGAATATAAAATTTCAGCTTTTACAAAAAAAGGAACCAAATTACACACTGTAAGTGTTGCAGAAGTTTGCAATTGCGGGGGAACGTTCCTATTTGATTCTTTTCTTTAATCATCGGACATGTTGAAGGATCATGTGCTCCTGGTTAGCTCTTCCTGATGGAATCATATCAATCAGACGCACTCGAGACGTACTGGCAGTCGCTTGAAGCCCGAGGTCAGTCAGTTGCTAAACTTCGCGCAGGATCACACTCAGGCAGTCTCCCGCTCTCCAAGCGACTGGCGGGCACTTGCTGATTGCAACACCTTTGGTTACGCCTTCGAACCGGCAAGGCAACTGCAGTGAAGTTTTTAATATTTATATTCACTTCTATTGAAGGTGCGTTGCCAAATTCCCCAACATTCTAATGGGTTTCGATTTCAGCTAAACAGAAGGCTGATATTAAACAAGAAGTCTCGTGCAACAAATTGCTAGCAAATTACTGTCCCCTCTAAAAGGAAAATTGTATTCTCTAAATAAGCTACTGTCTATTAAATTATTTATTAAAACACGGATATCGCAAGCAATGTTTACATCACTAATTAATTAAAAGAGTGTTATACAATGAGAGGTTAACTGTAAGGAGGGGGTTGAAACGAAACAAAAGGATTAGGGATTGACGAAGGTGACGAAGATGTATCGCACGCCACTAGTAGTCTCCATTCCCTCGTGTAGGTGAGTGAGTCGACCAGGGAAGATGAGGGGCCATCCGACGCGGGTGTCGACTAAGGTGCAGTTGTAGCGCGGGTACCGTACACCCCCACCCTGAGGAGAGGCAAAAGAACATCCACCAATAGACATTAGCCCTTCACTGAATCCATGGTCACACCAATTTACCGGCGCTCGCCCTGTATATGACCCACTAGCATGCGCTTCTTGCTGCATCAAGTCAGGTCGTGCATGGCTTCTTAAAAATGAATATACCGTAGAAGACAATGGGTAAAATGAGAGGTGATAGAAGTCTCACCGTGTAGTCGATGTGGGCGCGATTGAGAGCCATGTCGAGGGTGTAGGTGGAGGCGTCGTGGTGAAGGCGCAACGACGGCTGCTCGCCTTGCTTGTAGCGCACAACAAAGTTCATCCTCGCAGTTGGCTAAAGAGAACAAGTGAGTGATAAGAGGAAAAGAGTCAAAATTAGACCTCCAAAACTGTTGGAGAGTCAGCCTTGGATCCTTTAGTGGACTGGGGTTTGTAAATGCTTGCCTGGTGAATGCAATAGTGTAAAGGTAAAGATTATTAGGTCAAATAAAATAGAAACGTGCAGGGGGGTGAAATAAGAGAATCAGTGTTAAAGAATGCTACCCACCTTATCATAGTAACCCTCCCACAGTTTTAGCTGAATAGGATAGACGTATTTTTGAAGAACGTGCATCCAGTGCTCTTCCCAGTCAACTTGTCTCATGTGGATGTCAACAGTGGGCACGTTCTCGTAGCCACCTTCGAGGCGAGGGTCGTAGTTGGAACCATCAGACCACTTGCCAAAGTACTCCATCTCTTCGATTAGCTGTTTACAGAAGGTTTCTGACATCAGCGGCACCCAGAAGACATCCGGACAAGGTTGCTCAAAGTCAGCCAAGGTGGTGGAAGCGTTGGCGAAACGGAAGTACTCCGGGTGGATATAGCGCTCTTCCCAATCCTAGCACAAAATACGGCACTGCACATTCAATTCCCCTCTTATATTTCCTAATAATAACGAGATTAGTCTTAGGCTGACACGCAGTGCGGGATTGCGGATTAAAGCCGTCCTTGGAATTATGTCAATGCTGGCGGCCGATTATGTTAGCAGAGTTCGTAAATTTTGGCAAAACTTCAGTCAATAATGAAAAAGGATCCTTAAGTTGGTTTTCCAGTTCCACGTGTGTGTAATCAAGGAACGCACCGTAGGGTTGTCGAAGATCTGCCAGAGGTCATTGTGCAGGTGGTTCAAGGTATAAGTCTCTGGATTCACCAGGTGGCCAAAGTCCTTCCGGTTGTCCACAAAGAGGAAGATGTTCTGTATTTCATAAAAGGCTGGTGAAATGAACGAAAGTAGTAAAAGATCACTTAGTTAAGGCGACTTATTGCTCGATTGTTCTTCTCGCTGACAATTTTATATCCACCTTGAATGTCATATTTTACCTATCTACAATTAAAGAGATTGAGGCGTTGGTGGAAGGCAACGCACCCGTAGAAGAGCGGCACTTGCAATATCGTAGAGGAGGAATCCGCTATCCTCCAGCGCCTCCTGCAGTTGCCCTACGGCCCATCGCGAGAAGAGTACTGAACTTCCAATTAACGGCACGTTCCAGAGTCCACTAAAACAGCCACAGCAAAGCTCAAATTTAACACCACAGTTGCCATCGCCTTGAGAGCTCGGTGCGTTGTGAAGGTCGATCATCCGTAGCTAGCGCATAGTCAAGTTTTTGACCGGAATTTTATAGCACCAGCGCTGCACTGCGCTCTTATCATTCATAAAACCGCGAGTGACATTGACGTAATTCTATTCTTACGCACGACTCGGCATGACACACTATTTCAAGTGAGGCTATTCTAAATAACTACTCCGATTTTGTAGCAGTTATAAGCCTGCTTTTAGTCGCAAAATCGTCATTCGCTTGCAGTCGTCAATGGTGGTAGTGTTTGTGCAAAAGTTTAGCACGGTACTGGAGAAGTATACCATATTCCAAACGTCAAGCAAGTTCAAAAGAAAACGGCTTGAGCTGCGATACAAAGAGAGGGTGGAAAGAGGAGTTAGACTCACGTTTGGCGGCGTTCGACGATGTCAAAGTAGTCGTCAGAGCGTGCATAGGCGCCTTCATCGGTAAGGGCACCCCAAAAGGAGGACCAGAATTTACCCGGACGCACCATCATTGGCGCAATGGCGTTCCTCTTTGTGGACACCAGATGCTCCAATGTGTCTACCTTGCGCAACTGGGTGGTCGGCTCCATGTAGAAGAGGTACTTGCATCCATTATTCTCCCAGCAGTACGACCTGGTTAGAGTTGGAAAAAGAGGAAGGACGTTATTTGGGCAATGAGGTTTGTTAAATCGGAATGCCAAGTGTGAATGAGGTGAAGAAAATAGAAAGAAAACTCACAAAGCTTCTCGGAACGCTTCGATAGGTCGTATACCCGGAGGCAGTCGGATCTCTCTGTTCGAACGGTATTCGTGGGAAGTCTTGGCGACGTAATCATCCACAAGTGATTTCTGCTTCTCCACCTAAAAATATTGAAGAATGAGCAATTATAACATGAGTCTTGCCGATATCTCATTTGCTGATGCTCTAGGGGAGAGGATGGAAAGAAGAACGGTAGACTTACGGTACAGTATGTGACCAGGTCGATTCGATTCTTGGGATAGGTGAGATTTGCCACGCTCTCAAAGAAGACCTCAAGGAACGGTGTGGGTTCCGTTACCAGCACACTAAGCTGGATGACGGGATAGTCAAGGTGCTGTAAACACATAAATCACGTTCAACTGGAGCTTCTTTCGCCAACACTTTGAAGACAATCAACTTCACCAAGTAATTATTCATAATAATGTTTCAAAATAGGCATCTAAATAATACGTGGGGTTAGAAGATCTGCATAAATCGGTTTGTTTCCTTTCTTTAATATGAATAAGGAGAAATAAAACGAAAAGTAGCATACACTTAAACGGGAGAGGTCGAGCTTTCCCTCATCACAGATCTGACATCCTGTCTCAGGCGACCAAGCGCGAACCAAGTAGTTGGAGAGGGAGTTCAAATTGTGCTGCAAGCGAAACACTTTTTATTCTTGCCATGCCGCTCATTTGACATATCAATAACTACTCACAAGCAATTTAGCCTCCTGTCAGTTCAATAAAACTCTCATGCAAAAGTAATGGGCTACTTTATATCGTATTGGAGGGAAGGTGGCTGCTAACTATTAGGAGGCCGTTGTTTCCCAAACTGCACAGCAGAAAACTGACGTTTTAAGGAGATTTTGACTATAAGCTTCATTTGTTATGGCCAATGCTCACCTTGCCCTCAGGAGAAGCGATGAGGATGGGTGGAACGGTGTCCTTGTGCACGTTCTGCACGTACCCCCGATCGCCCTCATAGCGCACTTTTAAATAGGCACCTACAGTGGTGATGGAAAGCCACAAGTTAATCAAGACTTCCATACCGAATGGCTGAAAACCTCTCATGAGAAAGACTTTCTCACCTGAGTCTTTGTTGACAATTTGAAATAGAGCGGATCCTTCATCGATTGCAACCCTGGTAGAATCCTATGGAGAAAACGGGAATGGGATACTATGATAACCAGGTTAACACCAATGAGCTCGTCTTAAATTTGGCAACTACAAAGTAGTTTTATGTGACGATAAATATGGCACATGAGGGAATAGTGTTGAGGTGAAGAAATACCCGAGAAAGTGCAGAGTGGAGCACATTGAGGAACTCGTCAACAAGGCCCTCGGATGAGTCATCTGAAAGACCATCCAGCAGCTCTTTCAGCCTCTTTGTGCGCGCCATCATGCCTGTAAAGATAGTATCACCTGAAGGTAGATTCTTGCCCGAGTTGACATCCTGCGAATGACAAAGAGGTGGGTATTAGCGTCACTATTACCTATTAGACCAACTGCTATTGGCAACTCACTGTCTCAACGAAAATGAAATCCGCACCAATCCTCTCGGCCTGCTTAATAGGGTCGGCAGGGTTGTTGAGTAGGATGGAGGAGTGACTGTAATAGAAGTCAATAATGAGTTCGAAAGGAATTGACGCAAATCTATTTCAATTGAATACATTGCAGTACGCACTCAATAGACACGAAGCACTGAATCGAAAGAAAGAGAAGAGTCGTGAACTGACCTATCGAGAATGAGGACATGCTCGGCGGAGATGTCGTCTATGAGCTGGCGAAGCGCCTGCACCTTACGTCCGAAGGGCACCTCGCGCGTGGTACGGCCGTAGGCGGAGAGGTCAAGGAGGGTGTGGGTGTAACCGAAGACCTGAATAGAGCGCTCGAATCGTTCCACAGCGTCGTCCATCTCACCACGCAGCCCGATCACATGGAGTTCTGTGGGCGGAACGGAGGATGAAAAGAACGAGCATGGGAAGCCGTCATGTTAGAGGAGCGGGTGCGATCGTGTGCACAACTTACCATCGACTTGAGCCATGGAGGAGGCGGTGATAGCAAGGAGAAGGAGAAGATGATGAAGCGACGACGAGAAGACAAGTGATGCAGCGCTCATGGTTTAACCGAGGTGGTGTCTAACTGATGTCGTATTATCCCGTCTTATTTATAGCCGACGCGCAGACCAGCTGACTGGTTTCAGTATCCTGTTTCCGCATTGGTTGGGTGCAGAGGCTATTTGCCCATTGGTCTGCTCGTGGTGAAAAGTGGGCATCGGGGAGTGGTTTGCTGAATTTAGGCATTTCAGTGTTTCGGTTAATCGATACTCCATTTAAAACGACTTTTTAGATTGATGTGCTAATCTTCCTGTACATTATTCATTCAAGCCCACTTCCGTAACTTTACCTCGTTTAGCAACAAGTTTTTAGTTGAAAAACGGGTTTTAGTGTAAAATACTTCAACGCTAGTTTACTTAATCTTGCGGTTCTAATTTTTTGCGGTTATACCTCTAGGTAAATTGTTCAATTCCCCCGAGATCTATCAGAACAGAAAAAGACTTTGATGTGGCCACAGTTGTTGAATTCTATTGCCAACACTTTCGATTATTTTCTTCACTATTTTGCAGAAGTTGGTAATTGTTATGATGGTTGATTGATGTATCATACATGTATCATATTATTTAATACCAAAATTATTAAAATAAATGGAAGTGGACATTAAAATGTCACTGTTATTCGCATACAACTAAAGTGCCCACTAAAGACTGCTACTTCAATCATTTCAATGCAGTCCAAATCACCCATTGTGCAAATGGTTACCTTATTTATGCACCGGACCCCTTGTTGAAGAGAGCATGATCGTTAGTTTTACAAGAATCTGCTCCTGTGGCAGGCACGAAATGTTTGCGCCACATACCTTGGAGTTGCGATGGTTGAGATTGTGCAAGTCCACTGCCATCCGTTCATAGCCTCCCAGACCTCGAATTTGCATTACTTTATTAATTATGTTCAATTAATTCCTCTTGCTTCCTACCGTGTATTTCAGTGCCACGATTAGCCAGCACCTGAGGGAAAAGTAACCAACGTACTCGTATTCAGTCCGGAGTCACGGACACCCAAAGTGGTGATTTGGACTACAGGGGCACCGAGTGCCGGTGGCATCATTTTTAGGGTCAGCCCACGTCAACTTCCCCCTCCTCTCCCCTCCTATTTCACTTTCCCATACCGCACTAGTGCCAACACACTGCTAGAACTGATTAAAAACTCGGGCATAGATACCCTTTCCAGCCGTAGAGCCGATGACCACGCGAAGGCCACTTTAGACTAGCGTAAAACCTAATAGAATTGGCAACACTATCCGAAGGGTTCCTACTCACTGCTCCACTTCCTAGGACTGACGATGGGACAATAATGCAACATGCACAGAGAGTACTGGTCTTGTACTTGGCTTTTAGAGGTGTGTAGGCTACGAAAGGGCTGATTTGCCCTCCATTGATGCTAGATTTGGGTCACTCTAACCTTGTTTGAACATCTGAAGGGGTTGATCCCCACCCTGCCCATGCGTAGATAATACTGTCAGAAGCATCAAATTGAACTCAAGTGATTGTGCGCTTTTATTTCACGTTTTCTTTGTGACTTAAAAACTTTCTGTGATGGGTTTTGTGTTCCAAATTGCCGAATGATGACCGCAGTCTACTGGTAACCCAGTCCCAATGTGATTTTAGGTTGTAGGACACACGTACATATTCTAATGAAGGTAATATAATGGTGTTAGCCTTCACTTTCACCAACTCTAGTCAGTAGAAAGTCTGATGTCTCATTTAAAATGCAGTACGAAGAACTGTTGTTTGTTTGCTTTAAAGTCAAACCCCAAACCTTTACTGCAACTGTGACCAGGTAAATCAACGTACGGGCCAAATTGTGTGTGAGCAGAATCTTGTGAATTAAACTAAGCTCAACGGACAATGTATTCGCGATCAAAGAAAGCAAAAAGAAAGACTGGAAAGGGCTTTACCTAGTGCAAATTAGAAGACGAGTTTTGATGTACGCAAATTTTTGATAATGATCAAGGGAAAAAGTGGAAGAAGAGAGGAAGAGGAAGAGTCAGCTCAAGGATTGACGAATGTAATGAGGACGTAGCGGATACCATGAGTGGTGCGAAGGCCCTCGTGGAGGTGGGTCAGCCGTCCCGGATGCATGAGAGCCCATCCGAGGCGCGAGCGCACCACTGCGCAGTCATAACGCACGAACCGAGCCCCGCCACCCTACGCACGATGAAGGAAAGTGAATCACCTCCCCTCAAGGTAACAGTCGTGACACCGGTTAAAGCGCTGTCTCAACCTAGGATGAAACTCGCCTTCTACCTTGCTTCCTGGTAGTAAATAACATCGAATTACTGCCGTTTCGAAGCAGTTTTGTTGTTTCGAGGTGACTTTATCATTAGGATGGTAATATATTTCGGGAGCTTTGAAGGTTTTCGAAAATCACCCACAACATTTCGAAATAACAAAATATTTTGTTAATGAATGACACACAAGACCTGCTATAAATGCGCTATTCGGCTCCTTTTGAAGGCAAAACATTTCCACATTTGAATCCTAAGATTTAACTGTTGCCAAAAAGGTGAATTGCTCCGTTGCGTAATAGTTCTTTGGATAGGTTTAAGCAATTAGAATATCCAAAAATTTATGACAAATATTTCAGCAATGCTCCAAGTCTACTGGCATAGATATATTGACACAAATCAAGCGCAAGAAATATGGTTCGGTATGCGGTTCCATCGACCCCTTCTGGGTGTTTCACTAGCCTCACACGCTAACGGTTTGCATCGGCGGATGTTGTACAAATAATTCAGCGGACCTTACATAATAAAAGTCTGAAGCCGGATAAAACAAAAGTCAAAAGAGGAGAATGAGTGAGGCATTCTCTTGCCTGATAGTCAAAGCCCGGCCGGTTAAGGGCGACGTTGAGAGTGTAGGTGGAAGCGTCGTGATGGGGACGCAGGCTGTGCTGCTCATCGGGCTTGTAACGAACCACGAAGTTCATTCGAGCAGTAGGCTAAGAGCACAAGTATCCACGGAAGATTCAAATCAGTAGTGAAACAGTCAAATAACAGGTAAGAGCTGGCATCTGAAAGTCTCGTTAGTGAGAAATTGAAATGTATCACACAGATCAGAGTAAGACATCCCACTAAGGACTTAAACAAGATGTTAGTAAAGAAAAGCTTGCCTTTGCTGAGACTAATCTGACACTATTAGTTAGTCAAGGAACCTTAGGATGTCGGGAAATGTACCTACAACTACTCAGTATTTGCTCAAGAAGTAATAAATCTACTTCGTATCGCCCTACATCACGTATACCAGATTGGAATTTCTTTTGACTTAGAAAGCATGAGGGGTGATATCAGTGTAGTGTCCTACCAAGTCTTCGTAGCCCTCAAAGACAATTCGTTGAATGGGACGCACGAAGGTAGCCAGGACGTGCAACCAGTGAGCCTCCCAGTCGATCTGACGCATATGCGTGTCGATGGTGGGCACATTCTCGTAGCCGCCCTCCAGCCGCGGATCAATGTTGCTGCCCGTTGACCACAGGCCGGCAACCTCCATCTCCTCTATCATGTCCTTGCAGAACTTCTCCGAGAGGAGTGGGAACCAGAATACGTCTGGGCAGGGCTGCTCAAACTCACCAAACGAGCGGTTTACATACTTGTGGTAATCCGGATGGAGGTATTTCCTCTCCCACTCCTAAAACCAAGTTATAAGTTCCGGATTGATTCATTCTGCAAGAAAATGTGTGAAGGATTTGAGTGTGGGTTAGGAGCCAATGAACAAAGCAAAACTGAATTTGCTGTCCAATATCTGCAAGGGGAGAGGTCTTCCTGTAACACATTATAAAGTACAGTTAATGGTGAATCTAACCGGCACTAGGACGGGCGCCAACATACTTTGCATGAGCATTGTCACCCAAATCATTATTCAGTGAATGGAAGTTGCAGAGCCAAACTTGAATTGCTGAATTTACCGCCTATGCAACTAGTGACAGGCATATCGCATATCGATGTTTCTGCCTTTCAGCAATGGACCAACTATATCCTGTGTCGTGAGGTGGAAAAAGTGTCGCAGAGTAATATCTTTTTGCCAAACACTTTAAAATGGGAAACGTGCTCCTTCGACAAATTTCTAACAATAAGCCAAAACTGTTTATACTTTAGCTAATCATGTACGGCTGCTAGGAACGCAGCCGCCATGGTCTGATGTTTTCCGCACGGACACTAGGAACTAGCAACGTGGCGGCCACGTACGTGGATGACCTAACGCGTAAACCACTTTCTTGCAACTCCCATCGGATGATGCATCTCTGAGCTAAAACACAGCATTGGTTGATGAAGGTTACAACCCCAATTTTTGATAATCTGTTAAATACGATGCTCGGTATTCTCACTGGCATTATTTACTATGTGACAAGGTAGCCTGTGCTTTAACAAAAGTCTAATTTATCAAACCAAACCTAGAGAATTATAAAACATCTTTTCTGTCCCAAAGGGCCAACAACTGTAATTTAATCCGACAAACTTTCGTAATTAAATAAAAATTGCATCTACTAAAAGTGAAGAAAAGAAAAGGCAACTTATCTGGTGGTGGGATTTTTGATATTTCAGTTTCATTACAGCAGTTTGATGACTTGACTAAGAGATTTCGGGTCGAGAAATTTTATAAATGCAATCAAAATCCACCAACTTGCCTATGAATGCATCACAATTTTTTTAGACAACACCGCAGACAAGCATCTTACATTACAAAACTGTCATCATGCCAGATCAATCCTTCAAATAGCGCGTTTCTGAAATATGTAAGGATAGTAAACTGCCTTCACCGACAGCATGCCTCTCTCCAGACAAACATTTATGTTTATCAGGACATTTGCGTTTATTCTCCTCGTAAATAACATTAAGATCGTTGTTTCCATCGAAAAAACTTAGCTATACCACGGGATTATCAAATATTTGCCACATATCGTTGTGCAGATGGTTCAGTCCATAAGTGTCCGGATTGACCAGATGACCGAAATACTCCTGATTATCCACAAATAAGAAGATGTTCTGCCAAATGACGGGAAAGAGCAATATTAGATCCGATGCCATCAAAAAAACAGTTTGCATCGTCAAAACATTCACCTTTTCACGAATTAGCCTCGATAAGGTCATGTCTGGGAAAGAATCTTCTTGTGGCAAGTGGTTGACCAGTTGACGTGCTGTCCACCTCGAGAACATGTAGCAGTTGCTCACAAAAGGCACGTTCCATATGCCCCTGAGAATAAGTAGAAGTAACAAGCACTGAGAGCTCTGCAATATTTGTGGTCCAGTGAACATCAAACCCATTCTTAAGTAAATAAATCCCAAGTTTTCAAGATATTACATCAACTGGAGTAACATTGGCGTGGGATGAACTTGCTTCTTTTTTCTGTTAATTATGTCGACGTAGTCGAAGGAGCGAGCGTAGTAGCCATCATGATTGAGAGCGCCCCAGAAGTTGGACCAGAGCTTGCCGATTCGCGTGAGAAGTGGAGCCATGACGTTGCGATTCATGCGCACCAAGTGATTCAGAGTGTCCGGATTCGTGAGGCGTGCCATCGAATCGATGGTAAGAACGAAGGCGCAGTCTTCATGGCCAAGGCAGAGGGACCTGCATTTTGGACATTTAGAGACTCTAATTAGTCTATGAGATGACTGACCAAAAGTTACAGATTTGTGATTTAACGTCAGTAACGCCTTAATTGAGTCCCCACTCTACCGTGTTCGCACTACAACAATGACATTCACGCAGCTGGAGGAGAAAATGATTTTTCGAGATTACTAGTTTTATTTTAAAAGAGAGAAATGATCAAAAGTAATCAAGTTTGCAACTGGCCTGTAAGATACCGCGACTTCCAACTACAAGAGCCAGTTGGTTTTCCTTTTCATGTACAGCGGTTTCAAGCTTATTCATTTTATCTGTTGTTCCCTTCACTCATCTTACACTGTGTCTTCTGGCAATCTCCATGATCTAAGCTGTAGAAATTGAGATCTATGACCAAAGGACACAAGGTATGAATTAACATCCACAGATTGAACTCTCCTATTGGTGATTATTAAGGAATGTAGTTCACTAGAAAACTCTAAAACAGGACTTTTAAAGCATCGTCAAAACATGAAAAAAATACCAGGCGTGGTTCTTCGCAGATATATCCGTCTTATAGGTACCCTCGGAAATCAAAATAGCAGATTTGTATTCATAGCCCCTGGTTACGTTGAACTCGAGGAGAGCTGCATAGTGTTCTTCAACCTAAAATAAAGGACGAGACACCTCAAACAAAGTTTCTTTCCCATTTAAAACAGATCGGCTTTCGACTCACATTACAGTAAAGTGTAAGGTGAATTCTCTTCTTCGGATAATTCAGTTGGTCAAGGTCCTTAAAGAAGTCCTCAACGAAGGGAGTGGGAGTCGTGATGAAGGCGGAGATTTGAACAACAGGATAGGCATCCGGCTGAAAGAAAAAGGGAGTTAACACTAATTTCATATGGGATTGTGGTAATTGGAGAAAAATACAGAAGCAGAAACTTGCTGAGAGTTCATCCAAATTGATGTTGTCCTCCCGACAGTGAAGGCAGCCTTTCGATGGAGTCCAGGTTCGAGTCAGGTAATTGGTCAGCGAATTGAATTTAACCTATTTTTATCAAGAAATAGACTTATTAGCCACTTTTCATCCGTGCCGATATTAACGCAATGTCAGACCACATTTTTCAAAGCACTTAAACTTGGAGTCCTGGTACTTTAGTAATTGAATTCAAGACCATTTGCAGTTATTCCCAATGTCCTAACCGTTTTGTTCAGCCAACAATGTTTATCTGAAAGTCAAACGTAGGTCCTTGGTCTTCAGCAAAACTGTTGAATTATGTAAGAATGGTTTTATTCGACACCCGCAGCAGTGATGCTTCCTAGGTTTCATTAAAACCACAACTCAGTCATTTTTGGTGCTTGAATGTCTAGAGATCGAAGAATAAGGCATCAGAAAGTAAGGCCAGAAAATCTGTCCAACGGAGTGAGCAGGATTTCGCATTTCCTTTTACCTCTACCTTATCGTTGTGCAAGTACATGTGCAAGGGCCCACTTATGCGCCCGTCTCTAGCATTTAACTACCGACCGGATATGTAAGCTTTAGAGTGTGAAGTAAATGCATTAGTGTTTCCAGAAAACGTTTAAAAAATCACCGTTTCAAATTATACTATAAGCTCAAGAAAAAATGCATTCTGATATTCAACGTCTGGGAGACGGACCAGTGAGGATTTTTTTCTAATATAATCATCGCCAAGTTCTTGAAAGTTGTTTTGGCCTATGGAGTCTCTTAAGTAAAAAGTATGAGTGAACTTCAGCTTACTTTGATCGGTCCGTTTCCATGTGCGATGACGGGTCGGGTGTTGGTCCGGGTATTCACCAGATAGCCCGTATCCTCGTTGTAGTCTATCCTAATGTCGTCTGAATCAGCACATCAAAGAGTATAAGGGCAACATCCAACCTCAGGGATGAGCCATGCACCGCATTCAGCATTCACTTGCGTCATGCTCCAAGCCCACTCCAAGGTAATTTCACTTTTCATGAAATCCCTTAAGTCAGAATTTTACATCTACTTGTTTTTTTGCAAGAAAAAGCTTGTTTTAAAAGCTATTTCCTAATGAATTTTGGGTTAGAATTATGCAACAGGGCCGTCAATGGTAATGCGGCTATATAATGACGCTTCCATAGGCGGTTGAAAGATAATCATGCAGATGACGATCAACATGCGATCGAGGCGGAAAAATTTACCCAAGGCCCCATTTAGATTTTGGAAAAGTTCAGATCGCGTATCCAAGGCGATATCGAGCTCTTGCTGGTAAACAGAAAACTAGAACAGTTTTATCTACCCTTATATAAGTGGGTAAATATATGGAAACAAGAGTCACCCTAAGTATTTGTAAGACCAACTAATCCACAAAAAAATTGGAATACGTCCGTTTTCCTCGGGACCTCCTTCATGCACGTCCGATAAAGTATTTAATTGCAAAAATGTTATTCAGTTGAATGATATACACAGCGACTTGATTTGATGGAATACCATTTGATGCAAATTATATTACTTCAGCCATGAGGCACCTTACAGTTAACGAAACATGAGACGTATACTATTGACTTTCACCTACGCTAGTATCCTAACAAAAGGAGTAGAGTGTTCCAGACATAGCTAAGTGATAATAAAGCCAATTAAATCCCGGTAGATACTGCCAATCGCCTGCCAGTATGCATTTTCGGCAAACGGTCAGTAGGGCAAAAGGTGGCAGGACTAGTTCCGTCTGTATCATTGAAGTGATCCGGTGAATGTGCTGCTTATAGGAAATGGATTAAAATGTGCATCTATATAATTTTTCAATAAAAAGCACTGGGTGTAATCGAGGTTCATGCGTTAATTTTCCGTACTCAAACGATTAAGTCTGGTGAAGCCACTTATTGATGATGAGCACATTTTTAACTCACGCGGAGGTCTGGGTCAAGGAAAATTTTGGTGTAAAAGAGCTGATCATCATCCGCGTCCTCGATTGGACTGTGACTGATTATTCGAAAAATATCAGCAATCGGTCCAACGAATGATCCGGAATTCAAAAATCTGCTCTCATTTTCGTCAACGACTGGGTACTTTGACTGTAAGAAGAGAGAAGTCTTGGCAATTAGCATACAGATGCAACAATAACGCAATGACAGTAATGTAATAACGCCATAACTACCATGAGGGAGGGTTGTGGCCAGCAAAATTTCTCGGCAGAAAAAATAACCCGATGCTGTAAGGCTTCGTATTTTCGAAGAAATGAATCCACTGAATCCATGAACACGACATCATAGCTGAAAAGTGGTTAGTCAAAATCAATAATGAAAGCACTGGTGCTGAAAACATAGACTTTCAGAAATAGGCACAAACCGTTCAAGTTTTCACCTCTTATAAAAAACCAAAGATCACTACGAATCTGCGGCAGTTTTGGTACTGCAATAACATGCCTTAACGACCAAAACAACTACTTTGCACAGCTTTGTGAAAATCGGATTCCAAAAGTTGTGGAAGATGAAGAGACACTTGTTCTTCTACAAGTTTGCCATAAAATGTGGAAAGAAACCATAAACAAATCGCGAAATGACCCATTGATTTCCTACGAAAACCTCAGGCAAATGGCCGACTGGCCTAAAACTTTAACTTGAACCTATTATCCTTGATTGTGAGAAATCTCGGGCCATGCATCCAAACAGGCTCTTTTCTAGTAGGCAGATTTCTTTACAACTTCACTTATGAAACCAACCAATAAGAACCATAAATAAAGAACACCAGGATTAGAAATTGTAATGGAGAAAGTTAACAACAAAAATCACCACCGTAAACAAAGCGAGGCCACCAACTAATCAAAGCGATAAGATCAATCACTTGATTAGAGTGGTAACAGCTGAGCTAGCGCTGATAAAGCCTTACAATAATCTCTTCTGGGAAGATCAAAAGCGATGGCAATGGTTAAATCCTTAGCAAGTTGAATTACCGAGAAGATACAGATCAATTTCAAATGGTTATCACACAAAAAGCAGAAAACCGACTAATTTTTCACGGAAAAAGGTTTAAAGTGTAATTATTTTTAGAGATTTCTGAGAGCGAAACCAGATATCGTATTTCAAGCACAATAAAAGGAGCCCTGCAAATCACCCAAATACTAGAATTCAGATTAATGATTATAGTGAAAATAAGAACCAAACAAAGCGCTGAATAATGGTTCAAGCTTTGTGCTCAAAATACAAACCTATCCACAAACAGAAGCAAGTTCTCAGTATCCTCAGAAGATGGTTCAAGAGCATCTCTCAAGAACCGAACTTTTTGCCCTCCACCAGGATAGCTCGTAACATCTCCACCAAGCCATACTTCGCCGAAGCCCAGAACCTTTAATAACTACATTAAATACAAGCAATTACCTTAACATTAAAGCCATGGGTTTCAGCAGATCTTTTAAATCTCTGCAAAGCGTCATTATCATCGGTGGCAACGGTGTACACAAAAAGGTCTAAAAATGGTATGCAATTAAAAATGCCACTACCCCGCGCCAAAGACTGGGTAAAAATAATGAACAACACAAACCAAACGCCCAGTGCCATCGCGTATGTTATTTCAAATAGTGACTCGGATTTTGGCCATTTAATATAGAAACGCCAAGGATATAAACAAGAGATTTCAAATACGCGTTAAGTGTTTCCTTAGAGCAAAAATCAAATAACTAATGGGGGACATAAAAACAAGTAATAAATGGGTTAATTATGCATAGGAATGTAAGGTGCAGCACAATGTTGTTGACATCCGGAATGATAAAGGGATATCACAAAGACAATATGAGGTAGGTTTTCCCATGATTCCAAAATAACTTCTTGTAATGTTGTGATGCAACGCACTTCATTTTGAGCTAACGCATGAATTCAGGTCCCTTGTGATGTGCTGTAGTGAATTGGTGGTAAACTAAGCCCATGGTCCTCTGCTATTTTGCTTGTCAATGCTTCTTTGACGATAAAGTAATGCACATTAATTTGACAAAATAAGTATTGTTTAGGTGCAAACAAATTAAAGGGCTATTTGTGAGGCCCACGTCTATGCCTCTGGGCGAAGGCGCAATGTTTACGTTCCTCAGTACCAGCATAACCAAAACCCGGGGTTGAGTAAAATTAATCACAGCACTAAATGTGTTCCTTTAAGCCACAGTGGTGCCTCAAGATTTTTTTTGAAGGCGAAGGGGAACACTGCAACGCTTTGTTTGTTCGCACTGCCGGTTTCGGTCACTTGGGTGCCCATATTGTACTAACCGGTTGGCCAGCCTCCGGGCCGTGCCAGACCCTCTGTTTCCAGAATACATATTCTGGCCTGGTACTGTGCCTTTTTTTACCTTAAAGGAAGTCTCGGGACGCTACAAACATAATGCTCAAACAGAATATGTGTATTTGGTGAGGAGAAGGAACTGGTTGTTCTGGCGTAACCTAGATGTCAGCCCAATTAGCGAAGGCAAAATATCCACTCAAGTGGCCCTTAACCGAAACTTTGAGCCAAGCAAACAACAAAGGTATTACATGGCCCTTTTTAAGAGTGCCAACCACAGCACTTCCCTTGGTCAACGTTTCGCATCCCCCACCACTACGTAGTCAGGGCTCAAAGAAAACACTCACTAGCCAGCCGTGTCAGTAGTCAAATTATCCCGCAAATAAAAAGATGCTAGATTTGAGCATCGTTGATCCCTCTCGAGAACCCCATTGCATCTAAGTTTCATCCGACTTGATTACTGGATTCAGGGGTGCGGAATTCTGCTGGCCACCACGTGCATCCATAGCCAGACCTTGGGACAACAGAGCATGAGCAGATTTGTGAAAGGAAGCATGAGCTGTAGCACAGTCCCGTAGGGGTATGACCTTGTGTTTGTTCACACCGTTGATAACTTTGTGCAGCATTGTGGGAAATCTACATGACAAAACTTTGCTAGTTGCTTCCTCGCTAAATACGGGATTAGAGTAGTTGCTGAAGGCTGAAGTCATTCTTCTTTCTCTTGTTTTACGTCGTTAGCGCTCCTTTCATTTGTAATATATGCACTTTACCATCCGTAACATTTTAGATGAGGATGGAGATCCTTTAAGATTGGGTCCAACTTCCACTGTCACTAACGTAGCTCCCTAACACTTTTTTAAGGGAAATAACAACGGGAAATTCGGACAGAATATTTTTATTTGGCATGCAGCAGAGGCCAAGGCTACTTACTAATTTTGTGAACATCAAAATCATCACCTTAATTAGGAAAGTCCAAGTACTGTTACCTAGTAATTTTGCTTTATTACTAACTCAGCACATACATTGCTCATACGTGTAGAAACGCAACAAGCATTGTAGCGTCCCGAGACCTCTTTGATGGTAAGGAAGGCACAATACTAGGGTGGAACACACACACATTCTGAAAGCGGGGGGGCTGGAGACTACTGGCACGGCTTGGGAACCAGCCAATCGGCTAGTAGAACATGATTGCCCAAGTAACCGAAACAGACAGTTCGAACAAACAAAGTTTTACAAGCATCATTAATGGTCGCCGCACTTAAAGTACAATTAGTGAGTTATTTTCAACATAGGAAACTTCCCATTAGCACTGTGTAGTCATTGCAGTCCTTTTCAAATCAATCCGGTCCATTAGTCGAAATTGGTTACAGATTTAATGTACTATTGACTAGTAAATAAACTGAAACCCCGAGTCACTTTACCGTTGCGACAGGTTAAGTTATCTTTTGGACTAGAAGTGGGAGGAGTGAGGAACGTAGTAATTGTAGGTATCCTTAGAATGATTGCAATATTTTGGGTATTTTGTTAGGCTGAACATCTAATTTTCTTGGCTCCTCGGTCGCAGCAGCCACACTTTTTAGCAGCATGACCCAGACCATCCTGGCAGCCGTAGCTCTACCCTACATCAGTAAAACTTAAAGCATCTCCTAAATTTGGTCGTGTTATCCAGCGCCTTATCTCTACGGCCATTACTCTAATGATGAATAAGCAACAGAAATTAAGCCAAAGTTATTATTTGCCCTATTCTGCTTAAATCAGAAGACATAAATTTCTCTACATTGTTCAGGTAACAATCAACAATGCTGCATCGATGAGATTGTCCAAAATTAAGCACACAAATGTTTTGATTTATTCTGTAACGTTGTTTGACATTACAACTTCATTGGTAAATTGTTGGTAAATACCTTCTTGAAGTCCATCATATAGAATTAGATCCTGCTTATCAACAGCTTATCCTACAAGCAAAATAACTGCAGCTGCAGTACTTAAGCTGTTTAGGGATGACCATTTAGGTGAGAGGCAGAAGGGCAAATAAACCTTGCCATGGAGGAGCGGGGTAGTGCTTCAGACATCGAAGAATCCTCCTGTACCTTTTCGAGACTTCCTTAGGGGCAGAAGAATGTACAACACTAGGGCAATATATGCATACATCTTTAGCAAACATAAGGATTGGGGCCGCTGGCATGGCCCGGAGACCAGGCCACCCTGCTAAGGCAGTACGGCCACCCGAGTGGCCGTGAAGGAAACTAGCAGTTAAACAAACAAAACATTGCACCTCCACTTAACTGCTACTACTACTTTAATAATTGTGGTGTTTATATGGGCTTTGTAGGTGAGAGGCGGGAACATAAGATCCACGTGGCCGCAGAAGAACTCCCTTCTCCACCCGGGACGGAGGCACAAACCCCGTAGATTGACTGTGTTATCAGCCTTTTCCTCTTAAATAAAGTGATGGGTAAAAGAACTCGTCCTGCTCATATCAAGGTGGAAAGGAAGGAAGAGGAGGAACGGGAGAATCCCGCTACAGCGACGCTACCTGACAACAACTGAGCGATTGCAATATAGATGCTAAAAATCATCTCAAATTCTTTTACCAGAGGTGGCAAAAGGTAAGAGTAGAGGAGGAACAGAAGTCTATAGCTGTGCTATATGCGATCTTAGGCATGATGCTTGCGGTGTAGTACGCACTTTGTTTGCCCAACACTCGGTTTTGGAATCAGAGAACTGGGGGCTTCATCATTATACGCCCGTAAAGTAGACGAAGCTGCGGACCAGGACAGTAGCTCTAAGTTCTAATGCAAGTCGGTAGTACATACCCTGCCTAAGTCTTATGGCTTTTTCGTCTTTGGTGAAGTCTTGAAGCCATACAGGGTATAAGTTTACAATATCCAGGTGCTTGAAAGCCTGTAAAATTCATGGTTTATTTTCACGCAATGCCATTTACAATAAAATTAGGTGTGAGCAGAACAGTGGTTTGCTATCTTTAAAAAGTTTAGACTTATGTCTGTTTTAACGCACCACAGACGCAATAGCACTTTCACGCGCTGATTTATATATAAACTCACAGTTGGTCAGTGCGCATCCTTCTCGACTGCAGTCGTTTGCTATTGCGAACAGTCAATTCATGGGGTCCTTGATGTTCTTGCTAACTTTTCTCATTTTTTGTGCGGGTATCTAAGTAGGTTATATAATGCGGCTTTATTTGCTATAAATTGATTATATTCACCCTGGTTTACTTGGCACATCGGTGTTGCTTGTATGATTTATAATAAACGAACCCATTTCCACTTACTGATGAATATTGTTCCGCGAATTTTGTTTTATTAGTGCTTTGTGATTTTGCATTGCTTTTTGTGGCCTCATCCACGAAGTTGGTATTCCCTGTCAAATTTGAGATAAAACTTAATGTTTTAAGTGTCACTTCTAGTAAAGGCTTTACTGTTTTTTTGTGATGGATCCTCTTTTCTATCCTAGCTTGTCTCCTGGTACAATGAGTGAATTGAGTTTCGGCTAAGAGATGTAGTTTCAGCGTTATGTCAGGTCATAAACAAGATATTGAGTTTGGCCTTCCTGAGCATTCCGGAAAGGTAGGTCCTCATTCTTCTCAGTTAACCTACTTCTAGTATCATGTTCCAGTATCATGCTGCTCTTCTCTACAACTCTGGTGGTACTACAAGTTCGCCGCACTGGAGAAACTCATTCACGCTCACCATTGGATGGTCTTCAGTGTGTTATTACCCCTTGTGCTCCTATGTTTGGGGCTCAAGTTCGCTAAGCCAGAAGCAGATTTTTATCGGCTCTGGGTCGCAGGTGCGTAATCTCTATTCTTGTTTTTTTTGGGTTTTCATGTGGTCTCGCATTCCGCCCACTTGCAGAACACATGCTAATGCACTCGTATGCACATATTTCATTGTCGAAGTATTTAGTACCTCAGACTGCGCTTTTTACAGCACCAATTCAATACCTGTTTTAAAAAAAGGTTGGAGCGACTTGTAAAGCATTTCGGTTGTTACATGACAATCCTCGATTTAACAATTTGGGTGATTTCGTAGTCGTTAATCCACACAATCCACACTAATTGTGTCACCCCTTGGGTAGAAGGGATAGGTGCTTTGTGCACACCAAACTCGTTCATTTAAATCGTTTTTTTTGTGTACTATGCTCTATCTTCATTTTAAGCTAAGGACCAATGATGCAGTTTTTCCTCTTTGGGGTTAATATTCCGTCTGTTTTTTTAAACTGAGTTCATTGACGTCTCATCTTTAATGCAGAAAGTAGTCGGCTATCGGCAGAGCTGAATTACCTAGCCAAGGCACTTCGCTCAGCCGATATGCACCACCAAATACCGCCATACGCGGGAACCATTTACCACCATCCACCCTCCTGGGGCGATCCGTATCTCCGATCACCTGATCTGATTCCTGCTGCGCCACACACCTCTCCGCTCGGGGGTCTGCCGGGCAGCGAGTTCATGGGGTCTATTGAGACCATCCTGCAGACCCCTGCCCCCGCTTCTCTCACGGGCAACCTCCTTACGTTGGAGGCACTGCGCGATCACATGGAGCTTCTGGTGAAGATCCATAAACTAGAGGTTAAAGTAGGCGCCTCAAAGTGGCGGCTGGAGGACCTCTGCCAGCGCGCCGAGCTCCCCAGTTCCGTAGGACTGCACAGCATTGAGTCCCTTCTCGCTCAGCTCATCCCCTGTGTTGTCATCACTCCTGCCGACTGCTTCTGGGAGGGCTCCAAGGTCATCGCGCCGGACACTGTGGTTCAGATACCATGGTGGGTACTCCTATTTAGTGCTACCCAAGATTGGTCATGCTTCTTGCATGGACTGGTGCTTGCAGTCCACTTTTTCCTGTATCTCTGTATTTATGAACACATTTCTGGTTATTTTGATTTCCGAAACAATGTGAAACTACATCTTGTCGCTTACTAGGAAATGAGCTATTCCCATCATTTCTTTCTTGTTGGGGTCGGGGATTCAACCTCACCCATATTTTTATATTTTGCATCCTTTACTTAACATTGGTGAGCTGTGAGGTCGATTTATCCTCCACCTCCGCTTTACTGAATGCCTTTTTAATTTTGCACTACTAAGAGTCTGGGGCAAGTTCTCCACTTATCAAATGTTAGAAAACGAGCTACTCATCTACCCTTGGTTGAGAGATCGTGCAGTAGTTGTTTTTCATTTTAACCAGGTCTCCCCAACTCCACAATTTCAATTATGATACGTATTTACTTACTTGTACGAGACAATTTCCAAGCATTAAATTTGCCCTTAGATGGTCTGGCTGATAAGCCAACGCACACCACCTGGGGCTACGAGTAGTGCGTTTTTTATGATTCGGCATAAAAAGAAAACGACTAATTGGGTTACCAGGACCGAAATTTTATTGCTCCATCCCTGTTCTAATTAATTTGGGTCAGACAGGAGACGCCTCCTCTCCACACATTCCGCTGGTACTTTTGGCAATAGGGCAATGTCACTCAATTACATTCTTTTGAGCATGTCAGATATCCTCACTCGTTCGACGCTTTTAAGCCACTTCTTCAGTCTATTAGGCCTGGATATTATTACTATACGCTTATTGCGTGTTTGTGTGCGCGTTTCCAGTGGCAACTAGAACGCGGTTGTTGTGACATCTCAAAAAACTAGCCAAGCTTGTGTGCGTAATCACAACCTCGTGTGTGCGTGCATACACAATCGCTCTGACCCGTCGCCTCGTGGGTCGTGCCCCATCGGTAGAGTTGAGGAGGAGAGGCCATTTGTCCAATCCCCGAGTCAGCGAATATCAGGTGTTAGCACACTGTAGGTGGTATTTGCGTCTGTGTGTGTGTGTGTGTGTATGTGCGGCCGTAACAGCCGGAATAACTCGCACACACACACAATGACGGTTCACGTTGTGCGTGTGTGTGTGTGCATCTCTGTATGTGTGCACGAGTGCGTGGGCACACACGTCCGCACGATACCTACCACGCGACCCCTGCCACCGCTACATCACACTGCCACCACCCCATTTGTGCTACATTTACAGAAGTAGCAGTGGCAGCAGCAGTAGTGGCTGATACAGAGGCAGCATATCCACCCAGTCTGCACGCGCACAGATGCGTGCAGGCACGCTCGCCTGCACGCATCCATGCAAAACATGCGTGGCGTATTTTCTGCCACCATGGGGCCTATCGATTCTGGCTCTCTGCCTAACCTGTCCGCCATTTCTGTCTGGTACACCGCCGGAGGAGTTACCCTCAATCGGTTTGAGTGGGTCTCTCACTTGATCTCTGTGAGTGATTACAGAAATTTCGACAGGCTAGTGACCGTTTCACCCCGCTGTTTTCCCTTTTTCCCCACAGTAAACAACTTTTTTGTTATTCTCACTGTGGGAATGCGTTCCGTCGTATAGCTTTGAACTTTCCAACCTTCTGTTGCGTAAAAAACCGAGTCTCTCGTATTTTGAGATAATTCCATTCCGTCTTTTGTCCGTTTTCAATAAGCTTCTATTGTAATGCACTGCCTCTTTGCCGACGACGCTAGAAGGGATTTTTGTCCTGGGTTCTCTGTCTTTTGATTTCCCACTTAATGCACACTCGGGATATTTCCGAGTAGTGCTCAGCTTTATCAAAGTGGGGCATTCTATCACCTAAATTTTCATTTCGACTTCCCATTCATTGTGTTTCTGGTCTGTAAATTCCTTTCTGTATTCCAAGCAAGTGCAGTCTTCAACTACTTTTCGACTCCCTTTAATAATGCTTGATTTACCGATTTCAATTGCACGAAGGTTGTGTGAATGCACAATAGCTTGTAACTTGTGGTTTTTTTCTCAGACAGCACTGAAGTTAGTGCATTTAGTTGCCGTTACAATTATCTATTGTGCTACGTGATGCATGCGTCTCCTTCATTATGTATTTAATCGTTTGACGAGCGCATGTTTGGGTTTTAGAAAAAGGTGGCTAGTGAATTTTTAAAGTCCGACCGGCATCCCCATACTTTCCGCGTAGTGTGGACGCGATCAGTGTCGTCGCGCTTCGTCCCATTTCGATGTGGTTATATTGCTCTGCTCGGTAAATTTCCGTGTATCTTCTCATTCAAATAAGCTCACCGCCTCCGGTAATGAGGTTTCCTCCAAAATTCCTAAAAGCTGATTTGCATTGACTGTGCAAGTTATTTGAGATTGAGGAGGCATTCCTACTTTATACTCGCATTTTTAAATTACAATACTTAAACGGATTGGTGTTTTTCACAGTTTTTCTTGCACTCGTCTCTCGCCTTCACGTAGATTTCGGTAGGTACTAACACAACTAGATCTTTCTTTTTGGTTTCACAGGCGACAAACCCTTGTTGATGTTCAATCTTTTGCAAGCTTGAGTATTTATGGAGCATAAGATGTGCTTTTTCTAGTATCTCCTCGAGCATCTCAGTTTTTTATTTTGCAGCAGACTCCAGACAGGGCTCCCTCTTCAAATGAAATATTCCCTATCGTGGTGTGGCATGGAAGAAGTGAGTGGTGCAGGGAAAGGGGCAGGAGAGGGAGAATGAAAAATTAGTCAAGCAAGCGACATCCGCAGCGCCCCGGTGTCTGTGTGTGTATTTTCTTTCCAAGCGAGCCATCATCGGACTTTGCTGAAAAATGGAATCATGTGTAGCACGTGGTGTGGCAAACACGATTGTACAAATTGATCGGGTCCACCCGGTGTTAATGTCGTGACATTTCAGCTCCCGACTGCTTTTACTACTGTTGCTTCTGCGACCACTACCCCCAACCTCACTTCTCTCAACTTGCCTGTTTTTGAGTGTGTGATGCATGTCTTGCGATAGCTGCAGACAGGGCGTTCGCAAACCGGACTGCACACAATGATTTGCTCTTTTTACGCAGTTTCCACCATTCGGCTCACTTCACCTCTGTAAGCCTCCTAAAACCATTTAACATTTCCACTACGCTGTTGGACTGTTCAATTTCGTGATCCATAGTCGTACTGTTTACGTGTTTCCGTACATGATGCACACTCGACCCTTGGCGGCTCTGTTCTAAAGTCGCTCAATGTTGTGTGTTCTCAAGGCCCAACAAGCAATACACGCTGCAGTGGTCGAGTCTCAATCCACAGCACATTCTTTCAAGCCTTCGAAGGGAGTACGGCAATCACTCCTCGGAGTTGAACTACCTCGATGAGATGATGGACATGCTCAGTCGAGCAGGTTTGAGTCACGGCTATCTTACCCGGCCCTGTCTGGATCCCCACGACCCCGGCTGCCCTAGTCTCGCTCCCAACTACAAAGCTCAGGTAAGTCCTCCTTCAATGAAATGCTACTATTGCTTTGTATCCAGCACTCTGGTTCAAGCCAGCACAGCAGCCAGACGTAAACGATGACGAGATTAATGGTGGATGTGCGCACTCCCGCACTTAAAATTCACTTCTTTTTTCGATTAGCCGCCAGATATTGCTAGTGTCGTTGCCAACGGCTGCCCCAGCTTCGCCGCGAACATCCTTCGCTGGCCCAGAGACCTTCTTCTCGGTGGTCAGCGGTGTTCCACACGAAATCACTCCACAGCGGCTTGCGGAAATCCCGACCATCGCTTGGTGCACGCTTCAGCTCTGCAATCTCTGTTTCTGTTGCGCTCACCACAAGACCTCTACCGCACCGTCCGATTCAACGATCCCTATAAGCACGAGTCATGGACCATGCTAGACGCACAAAATACTCTGGATCAGTGGCGCAATGGACTCAAGCACCTCCTCATTGTACATAATAAAGCCATATCGGGGAGCAGAAGCTGGCAGTACTACGGCTTCACCGACAATTCTCTTCGTGATCTTCTCACTCAGAGCACCGTTAGTGTGTGGTTTGCTCAACTCGCTGGAGCCGTTGTACTTGTGGTGAGTCCTCTTCCGCCTTCCTCTATTGATTTTATGCATGCCACTGTCATTCCCATGCTCTATTGATCATTTGTCCTTGCTAGACAGTACTTTGCACTTTGTAATGGGTCTTTGGGCCAAGCAAAACCTCTCCGCTCGCCCCGCTCCTGCACATGCGCAGTTTTGTGTCCGGATCAATTAGTGAAGAGATTACACATTCACAGTCTGGAAATGCTTCGTATGTGTGCACGCATGTGCGCGCTGAGTCAGCCTATAACAGGCGTTTTCGTTTAGGAAACGAGTCATCGTGGTCGATCCTCCTCAGTGCGGTTTTGACGAAGTCACGTCACCGCGGGACTCTGCTCGCAATGTATGTAGCGGCTGAAATAGGGCCATGGAGTATTATTTTTAGCATTGTGACATTTATTAGTGAGCATAAAGCCTAGGCGTTGCGCCGTGCCATCTCGTAATTTTGGTCTCATCACCAGGGGTACGAGGGTAGATGTGGGAGCTCGTGAGAGGTTATGTAATTGCGTCCATTTTTTCATGTTCATGTGTGCCTGTACATTTTCATACGGGAGAGCACCAGCGGTACACTTCAATTTACGGAGTGGATGATTGGAGCCCACACAAGCACACACACACGTTGTTTTCTCACGTCGAGTTGTGCGCCTGTGTGTACCTGTACTACCTACCGCAGATAAACCCGCCACAAGCATGCACGCACCGCGTACCACGGGGCGCTCCAGCTTGTTCGTTTGACGTCAAGGCCCGTGGTGCCAGCCTTAACTTTGCATCCTTATGCCATTTTCAAGGGTCTTTGTGTGTGTCCGCTCATTAAGTTTCTTAGTCTGTTAAAGTTGTGTTTTTATCGCTCGTGGGGGTTGTTCAATGCCGCCACAATGAGTAAATTGATCTATTCTCTAAGTTGTTTTATGGTTTTATGTGTCGTTGACGAAATTCCATAGATCTATTTGTCGATAATCTTAGTTTATTAGGGGTGAATTATAATCGAGTCGGGCCCCATGATCTACCTTTCAGTCCAAGTCGCAATTCAATGAGTCGTGCCTCGCAACAGAAGTGGCGCTTAATTCCATTGGCTCGTCGCCGGTTATGGCCTGGTTCGACATTCTCAAAAGTGGTGTAGCTAAGGCCTAAAATGGTATTTGCCGTGAAGGTTCAATGCCCTACCTCGAGTATGTGCGTACGCTTTTGGTGGGTCGTGGATTGATCGATTGTGAGCTGTTTTCTAGAATGATATAAAACCCTAGGATGTGTTTTGTGGTCGCCTCTCCTGCCCGAATAATTCAACAACTTACTTCGTCTATTCTGTCAGTTTTATGGTCATTTACCATACGTATATCTATCTCCCATGGTCTCTATTTCCTCACTCATAGTTGCGAGTTTGTCTTTCGCTGGATTTGGTTCCAGTACTAAAATCATTTGAGGAATTAGGCAGACTTATTTGTACGTGCGTGTACCTCATTCGGGACATTCTAACGCATATCATGCGTCTGGCACACCGAGATAGGATCCATACTCGCTTATATGCTTGCTTACCGGTATACCTTTTGGGGCCGTAGGGCCTTACTGACCTGTCAGCGTTTCAAGGTAGCTTTCAGGCGGGCGAATGATTGACACATTTCGGCAGTGTGCCATTCCTTTGCAGCTGACTCACTTCACTTCATCAAAAGTCTGTTGCTAGCGTCTATTTAATGCGTAGGTATTGCTTTGATTACCCACAGTTATCCAGGAAGAAGAAAAGCCAGCATGCATAACAGCTGAGTGACTGTTTTAGCTTCTCTATGGCATGGTATGCCTTCTGTGCTGGCGCGAGCCTTCGAGGTCCCAATGTTGGCTGGCCTTGGCTGGTTTAGGTCTCATTGTCCTCGCTCTTGTGGCTGGCCTTGGCATCTGCTCTCTCATCGGCCTTCCCTTCAATGTTCTATCCATCCAGGTAGGCCTTCTCTTATTCAGAACGTCTGCTTGCCCTCGTTAGCTCTAATTTATGCACTCGGGTTATTCTGGTATTGTAATGGCAACTGAGTCTCAACCGATACACTTGCCTTTACCATTGAGCTCTTTGTTTTACATATTTTTCGCGTTTCTTCTGTAGGTTCTACCCTTCCTAATTCTCGGTTTCGGCATGGAGGGTTTGTTTGTATTTACCACCTGCAACACGTGTGTGTTATCGCGCTCGGCAGAGGTCAATCAAAAGGTATGCTTGTTATCTTTGCTTGGATTTTGCGGTCAGTTGTGCCATGCTTCCACGTCCTTCTGTCCTTATGCACACAAATCACGAGTGCACTAGGTAATTATGCCCTTCTCAAGACGCCTAAGTCCGTGCCGGGGTACAGAATTTCAGGCGTCACTGGGCGGTGGCCATTTGGCGAGATTTCGTTGCCGTTGGTTCTTCAGGTTTTTACAACCTATCAGTTTTCTCACCCACATGTGTGTTCTAGTGGCAAAGGCAGAAAGTAAGGTTGGACAAGAGATGTGACTTTTGTTTCTGCAAAGAAACGACTCATTGAAAGATTTGTTTGGATTCTGCGAAACCATTTGGAGAAACTGGTTTGCTGCGAATGGCTGTAGGATGCTTGTTTTTGCTTTGATTGTAGTGGAGTGCGTCCTCTGGCGCATCTGATAGATCTGTTTGAAACCCGGGAAATGGTTTTTCAAAATGTACGAGGTATTGATGGGCTGTGGCGACATTTAGGGTGCTGTGACAACAGTGCAGCGTGGTGGAGCACATCAACATTTTTTCCGCTCTCCCGTGATAGGCGACGCCTATATTAATGCATTCGCCCACTTGTGCATACAATTGTCTTTGCTGGTATTCAGACCCCTGCCTTCTCGCTCGCTCACCCCGTCTCTCCCGTATCTCATTGATGTCACACATTTGGCAAAGCCTTGTGACTTCTTTTCTTGACTATGCCAAAATTCTACTCCCTTTTCTACCACTTTTCAATTATGAGCCGGGTTCCGTTCGCTGTAGCACAGGTCGACCATCCAATGTTTGATATCCCAGTTTTCCTCGAAGATTTGCAACCGTGGTTAGGACTTATGCATTGGTGCTGTTGGAAGTAGCTTGGGCTTGTGCTTTTGCCAAATCAACAGAGGTCTCATTACTGGACGTGTGTGTAACCATTCTTCACGCCTTGGTGCCCACTTGCTCAATCGCGGTAGTATCCTTATCACGGTTAGACGATGCTATCCCTGATGTCACTTTAGTCTGCATGTGTGCACGAAAGCACTCTAACACTAGTGTGGATATGGGCGGATGTTGAAGTCCCATCTACGCGATGCACATGTACTTCATGTGGGCACAGTGGGATAGCACGCACGCGGGCGTGCCTACGCGCAAATCTCTGTGTATGCGCGGTATGTTGCGCTGCTGAACACGTGCACCCTCCTACCACCACCTCTACCTTTCTTTCCCCCTACCCCAGCTACTCCGCCTTGCTCCCCTCTTCCTTCTCTTGTTTCTCCACCAGGCTGTACTGTGGACCACCCACGTGCTTGCCGAGCACGGAACCGCCTTCGTCTTTTCCGTCCTTGCGATGGCTGCCGCATTCTTCGCTGCCATCTACCTTCCCGTGCCCGTGATGCGCCAGTTCTGCCTACAGGTAGTCCTTTCTGTCTATAGCCGTATCTCTTCTCACGGAAACTGTTGCTATGGTAGTCTGGATCCATTCGCTTTACCATAACCACAGCAATTCTCTCTGCGTCGTGCTTTTTTGGTTTCAGTTTGATAGACTGCTCAATAATTGGTACTTTGCAGGAATAGTGGAAAGTGTAAAAATGCGTACCAAAATAACTTATTAACTACTGTGAATGTCCAGATGTGCACACTACGTTTAGTTTACACTTATTTGCATTGAACATGAACATTCCTTTCATCCTCGATGGCACAAAAATAATCAGTATAATAGTTGCTATTCTTTCCATAGCTGTTTTTCTATACCCGCACTTCTAATGAAGACCGGTTATCTCAACTCGCCATCAGAAGGCTAACCAGCCGCGCTACGACTTGATCACAAGTGGTCGGTGTGCGCCTCACCTAAGTGCACGTCTGAGCACTTGAGTGGATGAGTGAAGGCTGAACACCCGACCTTGCACCTATATGACGCTTATTGTCACAGCATACTCGCTCATCTGTGCGTTGCGCAACCCGTGGAAGAAATGCAGTAGTGTGTGTACGCATCTCCTCCCTGTAGGTGGTCGTTCGTTCGTTTGAAGAGCTAGGACGGGTGGCCAGCGGGAAGGCGATGGGGCGTGCTTCGGGGGAAAAGCGATGACGAAAACGCGCAGCGGTGGTGAGAGGTTAATGGATCGCCTCGTCGTAGCGCGTGAGACCGTTGACAGGACTGCCCGCCCGTCTGTTCGCTTGTTAGTTCGTCTGCCCCTTTGCGGTAGGTAGATGGGTAGGGTGGCAGAGGGGAGGCTTCGTGGGCGGATAGGAGGCACAAGCGGGCATGCGTGCACGAACGCGTACAGGCAAGCGAAAAGGTAAACAGCAATAATAGTACCAGCAGAGGGTTGTAGTTGACGCTGTTGGTCGTGTGATGGCCTTCTTTAATGCTAAGATGTTAGTTGTCCTCGTTGTCGACATTGCTCTGCAACACCAGCTACGGCACCGCCCATATTCAGCTGGAATATCACTAGCATTGCTACTATTGTCACTATTTCTTGGTCAGCCAGACGCTCAGAAACTACTGCCATCGTTGCGACTTACATATACATAAGGTTATGCTTTACCGTCCAATAACGCCGCATTTCACACCACACACAAGCCGGAGTTCTCGAAAAACGCATCAGTCACCGAGATATCTTGCACACAAATCCATCCTCTTGGAATTGCCTACCTTGTATCTCGCACGTGTACCCAAGTGTCAAAATTCCTACGCAGAGTCGGATGTACTTTTTGTCCATTGAATGATTCAATGTGTATTTGGGTCATTGAGCTGTCAAATAGTTTTCGGAATTTCTTAACTGCACTCCCATGCAAAACGGTATGCCTGCTCTTGTGCTATCCAAGCGCGTTTCGCAAATAGCCTTGGTTCACTGCCTCATTAGCATTAACGAAACACGAAATTTCAGTCCTGTTGTAGCATCTTATTTTGGTCCATTGTGATGTGCCCTAGAGACTCGATTTTCGTCTTGGCATTGAACAAACGCTCTTTTGGTCTCACTGAGGTAGAAAAGGTACTGATGAGTTTCAACCAGTTATTCTGACTGGTGCATTCATCTGCTGACGAGTTTAATCCCATCTTGAATGGACGCTCGACCGAACGAGGCCATTTGGTTTTAGATTTGCGAGGTGGAAGAGCGTCGTAGCCTACTCGCGTTCACTAACCAGCCGATTTGTAACAGCATAATTAGCAGCGATTGCAGTGGCATAAGCCCATTGAGGTTAACTGAAGTCGCTGGGAACGCGCTTTCTTTTCCACCTTAGTGAGGGAGACGGAAAAGTAGGTAACCAGGTAGCAGACAGCCAAATAGGCACCGGAAACAATCGGGTTGTGTATGCTTGTACGCGTATTCGCACATTGTGACATCACAACAGAGGCAAACTGCTCTGAATCGTAAATACCTCATACACAGAGGCAAATGATGCCACTCCGGTTAGCTCCATTTGATGGAATCGAAACCCGCTAGTCCTCGTGCCCACTTTACTGAAATTTTGTACACAAAACTCCCTCCCAATGCATATGTTTTTGTTCCGTTGTTAGGCAGGCATTCTGGTGTCGGTTCAGGCCATCACAATCATGGCCTTGTTCCCAGTGCTCCTGAAGTTGGACTCGCGGCGACGCGTGCGCCATCGCATGGATGTGCTTTGCTGTCTCCAGCAGCCCGTCTCGATGTCACATAATGATACTGCAGCCACTCCTGCCACCTCCGCATCGCCTTCCTACCTCGTCACACCTCCCAACACTGGTGAGGGCATCGTACGCGTCGTGGAGACAACCTCCACGAAGGTTCGTCTCAGTGGCAATGCTGTGGCCACGGTAAAAGTCTCCGTCTCTACGCAGAAACCATCAGTTTTGGTCAAAGACATCAATTCTTGTGGTGATGAAAGTGTAAGTCACCACACTTTCATTACCAAAGCGTTCTATGCACCATGATACCACTTCAGTTCCCTAGCCTTTGATAGCATCGAAGCTCTATGAATGTGAGGTACTTGTCGAGCAAAAAATTGTGGGAAACTCCATCAGAAAGCTACCACTATCAGTAAGAAATAGGAAGGAAAATTTCCACACCAGTCTTCAACATGCAGTGAGCTTCGTTGTTACCCTGTCAAATGGAGGGCACAGAGTGCAAAAGTTGCCTTCTTGGGTAAAAATTTCAAACGCATTGCACATATTCGTTGTGTGGTAGCGCCAAAACATGTACACACACATAGGAGGATTATTTCTCTTTCCCGCTTACTCGCTTGTTCGTTTGCTAGCTAGCTAGCTTGGTCGCTCACATGCACGCACATCCAAGTCCCTCTTTCTGGGCGCCTGTCGACGTGTGTGCCTACGCGCATCTTAGTCACCGAATAATCGTGTGTTTTGCATATTCGTGCATGCGACAGCGCCGTGTGTGGTCGCCGCTAATCGACACCCCTTTTCCTTCCCCCACACCGCCGACGTATTGCCCGCCTCTTACAGCTCGGAGTCGTCCTCCTGGATTGTCTCTGCAGCTCCTGTCAGTACCAGCAGCGTTGTACTGGCGGCCCGCTTTTCATCCGCCTTGCAAACCGACTGGCATCTGCGCTCTCACGATTCCTCTCCCTCCGCATCGCTATCTGCCTCCTTGGTCTCGGTCTTGTTGCCTCCGCTGCCGTGTTGGCTCCCTTGCGTCTCCGACTGGGCCTCAACCTTCTCAGTCTCATCCCCACGGATGCAATCGAACACGGATTTGTGGAGGAGTCGAGTGAGACCTTTGGTCTCATCCACTTCCAACTCATTACTCGAGGCAGCGATGCCATTTTGGTAGACGAACCGTCATCTGCTCCCACCGAGGGTTTCATTCGCGGGAAACCAGAAGTGCCACAAGACAGCGCTCTTTCCGGTCCCGGAGTAGATTTCGCTCAGAGTCAGACGCGTTTGAGGACGCTATTTGCTGATGTGGCTAGCCTGCCGGGAGTTTCTTTCACTGGGAAACGTATTTGGCTGGATTCTATGCACGACTGGCTGTTGGGACTTCAAACGGCTTTTGACACTGATAAGCAAAATGGCTATATCTCCCCTGAAGGTAACTGGACTGGGGGAGCCAGTGAAGAAGGCCTTCTTGGCCTCTTGCTGGTCGTGCAAACTGATAACGGCATCGACTTGGATAGGGTATGTCTGCTACGATTCAGTAAAGGCTTGGGCCTGTCGCAGCTTCCTCTACTTTATTGCTAATCACTACTTCCTTGCAGATTCGAACAGGTCGTCTGGTGGACAATCATCTGATCGAACCGTCTGCATTCCGTGTATACCTGCATGCATGGCGTGTGCTGGATGTGTTCAACTACACCTCACCTCCCTGCACCATCATTCCTGACCCAGCCCTTCAGTTGGGTCGCATCACACTGCCGCAGCGAGTTGGGGGGCCTTCAGACCTATACAGTATTGCACCTGCCAATCCAATTCAACTTATTCAGACCGCATTTTTCGCCAGGGGCTATGCGGATGTTGCCGACCAAATCGAGTTTGTCAAGGTGAGTGCAGTGACGTTCTCACCCGGCTAACTTTAGATGTACTTATTTTCTCTTTTTTTTAGAAAGTTCGTGCTCTCACTGAACAGTCAATTTCTCAGGGCGTGCCAGTCTTTCCTACTGGTCTGCCGTTCACCCTGGCGGAGCAGTATCTCACCTTTTGGCAGCACTTCGTCGTGGTCAGTGGCATCCTTGTGGGCGCAGTGTTGGTGGCGGGCCTGATATTCCTTCCGCGTCCCGTGGCTACCCTCCTCGCCGTGTGCGTGGGTGGTGGTGGCGCTGTCTCCGCTTGCCTCCTCGGGTTCCTTGTCCTTGGCCTCGATCTGAACGCCATCTCGGGTGGATTAGTGCTCATTGCTTTCGGATTGGGCACAAAACTCTCTTCAGGAGTACTCTGTGGCTGGTACGGCCCCCAGCACAACATTCACCGTCGAAGTCAAATAAATGCTTCCTCCTTTGGGATTCGCAACGATACTGGGGGCAAGGAGGCTGCAGAGGGGCAGTCCGAGGTGGGAGGGGTGACTGCCTCTCCTTCAACTCCTCTAAAGGTGAAGAAACTTTTTGCAGTTCTTCAGAACCAAACCAGTCAAATTGTCCATGCTAACGTAAGCTTTGTGCTAGCTGTGGCATTGCTAGCCGCTGTGCGAGTTGAGTTCATTGCTGAGTAAGTTACTCTTCTTGAAAAACCACAATAAATGATTCCCTCCACTAACATTAGTGTTCATCGTTTTAGTCATTTCTTCCGCCTCGTGGGCATAATATCTCTGGCTTGCCTATTCAACTGCTTGATTCTTCTTCCGACTGTGTGTTTCATTCTTGAACCGATATTTCCTTCCTCATTGTATATTATGTCATCCCCACCCCCTGTTCATATCCGCCACGATGTGGAAACTACCATCAGCAATCTTTCGCCACATTCCCCTACATCCTCATCTTTGCCAGCGTCTCCGTCCTCCATTCTGCCATCGCAGGTCGAATCGGCCGATTTCAGTCCCTTCATAAATGCCCAAGCGACCGAGGAAGATGAGGAAGAGGACGAAGAGGATCTGGCGATGCGTCAGTTCTGTGACTCCCTTAAGCGCAGCACCATATCAACATTCGCCCATCGTGATCGTTCTGTTCCACCTCCATCCCCTTCCACAGTTATTGATTTGTTTGCGAACGCCCTCAGAGACGCCTCGCGGCACGCTAGTCTGAGTACCATCTCGGAGGAACCCTCTAATTCCAGCTCCACTATTAGCCTTCACCCCCCACCTCCCCTCATCACTTCGTCGTACCCCCCGCCCCCTCCTCCTCCTCACCACCACCACCTTCACCATCATCCAGCGGCAGTGCGGATGAAGGAGTTTCTTCCTCTTTTGAACGCAGCAATGGTAGCAGCGCAGAGGCATCACCAGCACCAGCAACAACAGCAGAACCGTAGAAGTGGTGGCACTGGTGGGCCCGAGCCTCCACCACCGCCCTACACTGAGCGTTTGCCATCTGCCTCAAGATGATCATCCCCCATCCGTCCCCACGTGTACATAATCTCACCCCCACCCGATTCACTTTTCTACACTTATGCTGGCTCGATGTACAGAATGAAAGAGCTTGAAGCAGTAAACCTTTCCCCCACCTCGATCCTGCTGTTTGTAATCGCTTAATGCGTTGCCCATGCATCTTCATTCGTATGCACTTTATGAGGATGCTGACTAAAAAACGTCACTCAAACACTCCCAGATACCACTTCCGCTGCAAGTACTTATATTCATATTATACATATATATATATATATTTGAAGTCTATAGATATGTACGCAAACCAGCGTATCTGCATTTCCACATTCTAGACTTTTTCCTTTCCACGCTGTCTTACGCGTCCAAATCTACTTCCCGAGTTGGATTTTGTGTAGCATTAAGTACTAGGTGGATAGATTCTTATGTCCGTGTGAATCGAAGGTTATTGTCGTACAAAGTCAAGTTGCGTTAAGATCAGTAGGGCATATATTCTGCCTCTTAATTGTTCCTTAACCTTAAAATATTCTTTCAAACATGAATGAGCGGTTCTTGGTGGTCACCAACTGCATGGGCGTTTAAAGCGTTTGAAAATTCTTTATTTTTACAGCAGGTATTTGTCCACAGTGGTGCTGCAGTTCAAACTTCCTGGTTGGGCTATCACCACTTGGAACTGGAGGGCACATTTCAACCCTCCATACCTTTCAAACGTCTAAGCTTTTGAGTGAGGTTCCATTTCAGATTTTGTTTTCTAAGGTCTGAGCGTATTCCATTTGATCCATATGGATGTTCATCGCTTGTCCAAAGTGGACATGCTGTTAGAGTTCACTTTTTGAGGAAAGTGAACAATGGGCACTAAAACAGTGTTTAACGGAAAATAATGGGCTTTGGTTCGTTTCCTTCTTCATGACCTCTTGTCCTTCACTTCACATGGCACCACTTACATCAATTCATGCAGTTCAGTCGATTGGCGCTAATTGAGATCCATCTGGTTGACTCTCTTAGCCTCTGTTGTAATATAGGAATAAGAAATGGGTCTCTGCAGCTGCTGGCTGATATACTTGCACCCGCATGAATTAAGTCGTTATTTAGTCACTAAATGACCAATTCGTGCAGATGAATCTAATTATACTGATTGGAATTCATTTACGCGCCACTCCAAGGTTAAGCACCCATTAGGTTAACCAAGTTGTAAATTTTTCCAGTTAGCTGTCTTCAAATGCGATCCTTGCCTTTTAGTACACTCGAAAGTATACACTTCGAGAGCTTCCTCCGTAACGCATTCCAACAGCCTAAGCGTAGTATCCATCCACTTCCATCACAGTTTTAATAAACTTCAAGGTTCAGGAGCTGGGAGGTCTGTCTTTCAAAAAATGAAATCAGGACAGGGGTTCACAAAACATTGCTGGTATTCACACTGGATTATCGATGCCTTGAACCCAAGGCAATCACCTCGGCATTTCACTTGACGTCGGTGCAAATCTACTGTGAAGTGGTACCAAGTTACACAGACTTCATTGGATATCCTTGTCAGCTCAAATGTGACCTGGTTACTGAACTGATCCCTAAAATCTGCGATACCAACAAATTCTTGGCATTGTGGTTGACTTAAACAGTTGATTACAATGTAGTCTTCTAAGGCATACCATCTTTCGGTAGTTAACTGGAATCGGAGTACAAAGAGAAGTGCTACTTGAAGGAGATTTGGGGACGATTTGGACACGTTTTAAGTGTTAGAGCAACAAAAGTTCAGGGACTTATCCATGCTGCGGCAAGTACCATGATCACTTGCTCTATTTGTTTCCAAAAAGGGAATGAAAGCACCCTTCATTGAATTAACTTCGAATTGTCATAGCCAATGACATAAAAGCCTTTTAGTCAGGATCGTTGAATCAGCCCTGTGCCCGTATAGTTAAGGCCTTTTAATTACCAGGCAATAGTGCAGCTATCTGAATGATGCAATCATGCAGAAGTATGCTTTCCGTCGAGATTTCCTCCATTCGATGGGAACATAAGCGATTTTTCGGTCATCCAAAAAAGTGCTGCCACATAAATTTTATTTATGAACTCGTACTGCTTTAATTAATTGCACTCATTTCAAGTTTTTCATGGCAGGCCACATTACCCTTTCCTTGGAACAGTGGAGGATAAATTTGAGGACTATTTGGGTTCACCTGCCTTCCGTGTACCATCGGTGTCCTTTACAAAAACTGTCCATCAAGTATGTAGGAACCTTGTACAGTGTCAACAGCTGTTTTTCCAAGGTTACCTTTAATTTTGTTTTGAACTTTTTTGAACTGCTGTCAAAATCAACACAAGCTCTTTGATTCCTACTGAAATGCGATTATTAAAAGAGGAGTTAAGACCTTATCTGTTTAATGCCTTTAAGGCGATCAAGCTACCATGCAGGTGAGTGAATGCCTTGGGGAGAGTTAGACAAGTATTCGTAGAGATAGTTTGACACATGCAAATTCCGTCAAAGTGTGAAATGTCCCAATAGTTAGTCAAATTTTGCCCCTATGAATCTTCTTTACTAAGTAACTTGACCATTGAAAACCTGTAAACATGCTTTTTTTTGCTCCGCCCATAGAGATAGCAAAAACGAGAATTCCACAGATGGTCAATTTCCTTTTCACGACCGGAATTTCCCTGTGATTAATGATATGACTATACAAACCACTATGCAGTCCATAAACACAGTGCTCTTACGGTCTGCAACGTCTGTCTCACCAACGGTAAAACCAGTCCCTAGTTATTAGGGATTGGTAAATGCTACGTGTAGGCAGAAACCTTCACTTGATCCAACTTAACACCTGCGAAGTGAGCCATCCTTCCTTATCCATTTCTATGGCAAAATATCAATATTGTAAACTGGCTAAATAAAGACCCTTAAAGGGTTGGGTTTCTCTCCTCCTATTTGCACCACCGCCTTCCTTCATAGCTCTACTGTGCAACATAGGGCTGCTATACACCTTTTCGGCTTTTGGAGTTTGGGTCCGCCATCAACCGCGAACATTCGTGTGAATGTTCACTTCAAAGCCTCAAATGTCACCGTTTGTTTAATTGTGAAAGTGCGAGCCTTGCCTAGAGTCGAAAATTGGTGTTTACTAGTCTCACTCATTCGCACAGATGGAACAAGTGAGGGTGGGTCTCGAGCGAGTTGGTTACGTTGATGATGCTTTATCTATACTAGTCGGAATGACCATTTACCATTTATGTGCAAAATGATAACTTCAGTCAGTGTAATTAAGCAATATAGCCAAGCAAAAAACTGAATTAAAATTACAACAAAGCTCAAAGTTTAACGGGAAACTGACCAGAGTTAATGTTGAAAATGCTTTCATGAGAAAGATTTCAGTTGATCACTTAAAACAATTGTCACTTATGAACTTATCACGCTTTTTTTGGCAAACATTAACTAATTTATTTCGCCTAATCGAGTGATGATTGTGATGATGCTTAGCAGTTGATTTCTTCTTGCCTATGATTGCCTCGTCGGACCCCAAATTGATGAGTGTCCTGCGCAAAAGGGTCTATTTCAAACCAAACGTACTGTTGCTATTTTTCTTATTTGGTTCAATTTATTTTTAGATCGAGCTTCAATCAAAAGTAGAGAGAAGCGCTTAAGGAATACTATTCCTCCTCAGGTAACATTTTCAAACAATAAAAAGAAAAAGGCGAAGACGACAAAGTGCTGGAGAGGAACTGTTGCGTATTTGAAAACCTATCTCAATTATTGCTAAGTCTTCCCTCATATTGCAACCTTGGTACACAGTCCTGCTTTACTTTGAATTCTCGTTGATTAGGCTGGTATAGCTGTTGAATAATTTCCTATTGTATCAAGTCTATTTAAATTTGTGCTTATAGGACGATTTCAAAAGCAATCACTTTTACCTAATCAGTGAAATTTGAAATGGCTTTTTATGGGTTCGTACCCTCAGCATAAAAGTAGTTCAATAACTATTTGAGTGGCATTTGGAAGGTAAGGCAATATCGAAAAGGTCACGTCGATGTCAGCCACAAATCAAGTCCGCCGTATCTGATTTTGTCAATAGTCTCGGTAGCCGAATGCATCATCATTGCACGCGCCTTGCGATCAGCGACCAAACGTTAAACGCTAGACATTTCTTAATAGCGTTGAGACATTTTTAGTAAGTCGTATATTAAAGGCAAATCAATTTTACATTTTTCCTTGGAGCTATCCACCAGCCTACAACACTTTGCGCTCTTATGACTTTTTTGCATTGATCTGATTGCTGGAATTAATAAATCACTGAGCGTATTCAATGGGTCTAATTCCAAATGGCTTCGAAGATTGAAGGAAGAACTTTTAAGCCTCGATTTGAAACTAGAGGCTGGATTTGGTTTATTGCCAACAGCTCAAGCATCGCCTTTTGGTGACCGGTTCTCGTCATATGGCGTTCATGCTAGTGCTCCAGGAGGGTGGACGCACAGGCAATCAGAAGGGGACTCCATAGGGGGCACGAGTGCTGACCAGCGGTGACAGCTTGAATCCTCCTATCTGACCATTTGTGCATTATTTGCCCATGCAGCGGGTGCCATATGGCGCCTTTACGAGGCTATCGGTCCCATCCCATGTCATGCTCAACGACTTTTCAAAGCTCTTGAGCCCGGTATCGTTGCTTTTTTTGAGAAAAAAAACAGATACAACCAGCTGCCGTTTAGCTCAATTGGGTAAACACTTCCGCCATCAAGAACGAGGCAAAAAGATACCCTGCTACTGTCTACTCATTTTTGCCTACCTTTTAAGTCTCTCAAATATGACTCACATGAAATTGACCCTCCACTTTGACTTACCATTATGGCGTAATTCTCGATTTGAGCATATGAATTTTATAATATCGTTGCGTAGAATGGTAGATTTTGGATATATAGGTTCAAATATCAGCTGTACTGAAGCTTTCTTTGGATGCCTCGTTCCATAAGGAGAGTTAATCACTTTCTACCATTTGCTTTGATGAGGGGATGGATAGCTTGTGAGAATGACAGAGTTTAATATTACATTTCCCGACTAATGGACAGCTCTAACGAAGCAGATCAAATTTATTGTAGAAAACAGCATGTACAACATAAATAAAGTTAATTCTTTAAACACGCTTTTTATCAGTGGTCTTCTTTAGGTACGTCTGCTTAGTAGTCAAGCGATATGAGAAGTTCAGTACCATTCGAATTCGGCTTTTAGAGACTTGGTATTGAATTAGATTGCAGTTATGGAGCATCAGAATTGCATCCCAGTGAACGTTTACTTTACAGTGACCCTTTACAATGTCTGCAAATGGAATTTCGTCCTGTGCGAATCATCTGTCTTAACCTTACTTTTATTGTCCTTCGGCGATTTTATGATCACATTGGTGTCTGCTCAGGCAAAGTGGGATTGGCACCATTTAATTACTTTCACTGCCGTTGATTTGATCAAAGTGCAGCAATCAAGAGTAATACGATGCTTGGAGATTCTTTTGCTTGTGCTGCATTTCGGTGAACGCATCCGGAAAAATATTTACGAATGTTGTTTGTAATATTCCGTTCGGAGAATAGCGAAACGCTTTCAGCTGTCTCAGAATAGATTAAGAGTCTTAAACTTTTACTTTATTTGCAAGTCTATGTTGGATGTCAAATCTGGAACCATATTTTAAACGCATCAGGTGATAGAAGATGAGTGCTTAGGAGCCAACTTTATGGAATGCAAGCATCAGCGCGTGCACGAAAGTTTCACTTAGACCAAGTGAAAACCACCATACGATTGTTTATCTACCAACAAAGCCGGTACCCGTCACCCGCTTGTAGTTCAGGTTCCGGGTAAAATTGAGTCATGATGGTGGTCATAATTTCCTCACTCCAGTGCATACGTGTAGCAGGATGGAGGAGGAGGAGAAGGCGGTGGAGGAGGCTGTGCAAGTCCTGCGCCCTATCAAATGAGGCACGTGGGTGTGTGTATGGATGAGTGCCGGTCTGAGTGAGGAAAGGGGTGGCGTTTAATTTATGAGCTCGCGTGTCGAGAGCACCGCACCGTACACTGGACGCGTCATCGTGCCTCCGCGACAGTCACCCTCACTCTCATCCCCGTCATGGCGCAAGGAGCACGGGGAGGCGATTTTCATTCACCCCACAAGCACGCTCCGTCAATCTCACCTTGGTTTTAAATTTGCATTACAAATATTCTGTTATTTGGTGCACCATCAGAGCCTCTCTGACAAGGTGACATTCACATTACTCTCCAAATTCATCGCGCAAGGCTTACATTAGGAATTCCCAAACAACATTTTTATGGGAACAAAGTTCATCAAGGCTCCCCGCAAAGTGTTAATGCTATCGTAATCATAGAGGCACTTGGTGGCAGAAAACTTAGCCCTAGAGGATTACATTTCACGCCAATGTGTAGCGAAATGGTACATGGTGTACTCATTTCAGCGATACACCCGCATGTGCATAAAGCATGGTCACCATTTAGCGAGTCTCATCAGTGTGTCACGCTCAATTACTTTGTCCAATTCAGACAGAATGAATGGCTGACACTTTATAGTGACGATTCCCATAGTTTCTTATAATCATTCGATTTTTTGTGTGCCTAATTTCGTTTGTGTTTGTAAGCAAGGAGTGGAGTCTAGTGTGTTTGGATTGAGCCTCCAAGTTCTTTAATAGGCATTGACACCTTCAGCGTACTGTGTTGTGGGAATTGGGATGCACGCAAAAAGGCCCATTAAGTTTACGCACGAAAAGCACTAATATGCCGCCTTGACCACGCTCATGTTCCAGTCTCCGCCATCGCATGACTGGCTCCCTAAATCGGTGTTGCGTTGTTACACTAGTGGGGATAAGTATGCACAGTATGTAGGAGTTGCTAAATTCGTCAGCTACATATTACGGGCTTTGGCTTATGCCAATTACCAGATCGAGCAGGAGAATAAGTAAATTGAGGCGCAGGCTCATTCGATTGCTAAATTAATGCAGCAATTTCAATAGCTAAATTTTTCCAAGACCTTTGCGTAGCGGTGAAATGAATTTATTGTGACTTGATGGTGTCGCACTGTAACATGATCCAAGTATATTATAATTTATACACTCGCATGGGTAAAACTGATTTACGCCTCTATATTTGATGTGCGCATAGCATGGAAGATGTTTTCAATGAATCGGACAACCTGAACTGACTTTAGTTTTGCCATAGTGGTATTTTGACCCTCTTAATTGTACAAACAAAGAATTGCACAACTTCGAACACCAGATAAATCCAGTCTGTAAAAAGATTAGCATTTACCTGACACTGAAGTGAGGCAAACGAAGACGCCCCTAATTAGCATTTTTTGATCGAAATGTTTTCTATGCTCAAATTGAAGAAATGGACGACAGCGTTGCCCCAGCTTGTCGAATATAGCAAACAGACAGTGATTACAACCACAACTATTATCACGAATGAGACTCAAATGGAGTGGCGATAAGCGATATTTTTCGATACTGATCGAGTTGTACAAAAAAGTGATCCTTAGGAAGTTAAGATGAAGACAGGCTACCAAAATCTGCCCCATAACTAGTAGCATTCATTTGGTGCCTACCATTTCCGCTACTAGTAGCTGATTCACATATTTTCTTATCAATCGCTCAACAACGGGTACTGGTCGCAAAAATGTGCACTTTGACTGGGGTGTGTGAAGGGTGATGAAAAATAGCGTTTGCGGTGGGTCTCGCTGATGTGCCCTACTAAGCCAGACGGAGAGGGCAATTCCCCGCGGGCGTGCGCGCACTCCGGGCATCCTTTCCTCCACCTCCTCCTGTCCCATCCTCTCCGTCCGAGAATTAGTGTGTCTGCAGCACATACGTCAATGCTGTGCTGCACACGCTTGTGCGGTTTGCCCACATTCCCACTCAAATGTACCTATGCCTTTGCCGCCCATTCAACTGTCTTCCAGGAAATGCACAAGAGGATGCCTTCGTTCCCTCTAAGAATACTATTTCTGACCGTATTATGATTTGTTGGGTATTTCCTGCTACTTCCGTCTAGGTTATAAGGTGCTTTTGAAAGGAACCACTTGTCAGTTCCAATTCCTAACAAGTGGGAGAGGGAACACCTGTCGACAAGTACCTACAGTGGCAAAGCATAAACGACTGCACTGGAGGCAACTAAGCTTTAAACGATTTTGCGTCAATTCTGTTCTATAGTAGTGGCTTGATTCTGCTTTCATTTTTAAGGAATGTAGGCGTGTAATGCGAAAGTACTGGAAATTTACGTTTGCGTACCTATAATTGCATAATTGAATAGATCGAAGTGTTGAGGAAAACGAACTCGCCTGTTGAGCTGACTAAGTATTTTGGATCAATTTTAGCATCAGCGTCCGAAGAGATGACTTTTTTGACAAGCATATGCTTACTTTAATAGTATACACCAGTTCTTCCTCTTACCATCAAGCTAAACGATGGACTCCTACTACTCGTTTGACACAGCCACATGTGTAGACCTTTGCTTATTGCCTTCATTTGCATGCATCCGGCTTGGTGAAGGGCTACAATCGCAATTTTGGATGGCACACTGAGTAGTCCAAGTGGGGCGATTTAACCAGACCTTGTTCCCTGATCGAGCACTTTAGGCCGTTTAAAATAACTGCGCAAGTGGGACCATTGATGATGACAAGGTCCAATTTCACAGACGAACGCCGGTGTACGGGGTGATTTTCATTCATCAACTCTGTCGGATGGTGTTTAATGTATGAATGTGGATGTACATCATGCTGTACATTAAGCGTCAAACATCAGGATTTGTTGATACATGAGGAGAGAGGGAAGCAGTACTGCTACCACACTCCCCATTCCATGCCCTTGCCCTCTGGGAGAAAACTGTACTAAATTGAGTGAGTGATTGCCTTTGTTGTACTCCCCTGTCCTCATTTTGCTAACTTTTGGTTAAGCGTATCTGGCATACTGAGGGTACTTATATGCAGCAGAGTTCACTAATAAATACTTCCAAAAAACGCAAGCTTAAACAAATATATGTTAATAATTTGGACTGAAGGAGCCCGAATCATCCCAATTTCATCAATAAGCATTGGTAACAGCACGAACTTAACTTTATAATAGCCTGTTAATGTTACAAATTAAATACTTAGCTTTTGGAAGAGCTTACAAATATGCCAGTAGGAATGAAAGCCCTGTCAACGCAAAAGAAAACATCCAGCCAGTCCAATTAATCGAATGTCGGGCGCAACACTTTATCAAGTATGGGTAATCTGTTTCCAGACCACTAGCTACGATTACAGTTGTTTGATGCATTTTACAGGTTAAATGACATCGGCGATTTGTGAAAGGCTGCGGCGTAACTTGATGGCGTAAACAGAAGTGAAACTTGAGGTAGGAAACAGCCTTCACCAAGCAGCGTGCATTGAGTCAAGTCATGAACATGAACACTAGTTTCTCCCAATCCAGAAGGTAAAAGTTGTTTGTTCTCATCTGAGCGCATAAGTAGTCTGTGTTGTCTGGATACAATTGAAGGTCAGGTTTTAGAAATGTTTTTCTCTGTGTTTTAAAGTGTATCACCCCACAGACGATTACTCTACCTCATTGGATACTCAGTTCCTATTACAGACCCTTTCTCTGGTAAAATTGGTCGACTAGATCTACTTTTAATACCCACTTTCCTTCACTCCTCCAAAGTATTCCCCCTTGAATAAGTGTGCTGTATGACGTGATCTCAAGTTCTCAATGCTCCGATTTCACTTCACTCGTCAGTATGGAAACTAAATGATTGAATCATTTTGTATTTTGCGGCAAGGTTAAGTCTATGGAGAACGTTACACCAAATCCAAGTTTTTGGAGGAGGAGGAGGAGGCGTGAACCAATCCGCTACAACCCTTCTTAAAGGGGTGGAATCCGGACCATAAGTGGTAACAAGTGTGCGAAAATGGGATTGCCACCTGTACACCTAATTAACGAATGTACACTGACTTAATTAAAATAAATTGACATTTAGTGAGGTTTGGCATCACAAGAGACATTCAACATTAGACTTTAGTACTTAAAGCGAATCGCATAAAATTTCGATGGATATTTTTTTCATCAAACCTGAGTAGTGTTTTACAATCGGATATAATTCGCTTTCCTTAAATATTACTTGATGATCTTCTGATGTTGCAAACGAATAAAGGCATATGCTCTGCTGATGTGGGAAGTTTTATCAGCACCCTTTAAACAGCAAAGTTTGGACTTAATTTTTCCACCGCCTTATGCAAATTTCGTCTGTCGGATGTTCCACGCTAATCTTTGAGTATGTAGCCGGTTTCTGAAGAAACTGGTGGAAGAGAGCTATTTTCCTGAGAAACGGATGCGTCTAAAGGATGACGTTTTAAGCACCACCTCAACCTACGCCACGAACGAGGGTCAGGCGAAGAAATAAACTTCTTGCTACCAGTACTTTGAATGCTCTTATCCAGATAATGAGTGTTCTTGTATTGGATCAATTTTATGATTTGGAGTTCAACAAGACTGTTGTATGCAAGCATATACTTTGCAGCTCGTTCTTTTCAATTACATCCAACAACCATAGTTTCACTGAAAATATCTGGACATTCACTATCTAACAATGTTGAAATTAGACTAAACTCTAACAGCACACGCCTTAAAGTAATAAACAAAACCTTTTAAGAATCAACCGTTTTTTATTTTGAAAGCTATTTTCGGGTGTACTGGGAGTCACGATTTATGATATAAGTTGAATTTATTTTGAAAGGAAGTTGGGCTGTTTACAGAGCTTGCAAAAGTGCAAGGTTGAATAATTATATCCCATGTTTGATTGTATTTATTAAAGACAGTTGTATTAAACACATCTGTTCATTAGCGAAGGTGTGGGAAACTTTTTAAAAATGAGAGGAAATCTTTAGTTTGCTATAATGCGTGTATTTCTGTGTAAGACTGGTATAAATAAATTGTTTTGGTGTTGCACGATTGAGGCTTAAGGGCCTAGGGGAAATTGCAAGGGCTGTAGACTTTTTAACACTAAGTCCTGAGGCGGACCCAGTTAAAAACTACTGGTCTTGCTCAGATTCAGTGTTTAAGGCTTGTACCTGCTCTGCAGGCCTTTGATTGAATCAGATATGAGCGTGTGGGAAGGCATCTCGGAGACGTGGGCAGGGCAATGAGCTTTTGCCACGTATGGCATTCCGCCTAAGTTTACAAAAGTAAGTACAAGACTACTCAGCAGGAATTGTTGCTAAAACTCTTGTAGGAAATTTGTTGCAAAATTCCGAATTTCATATAAACAGTTGGAAGAGAGGTGAAACTCAAAACAGAAAACAAATGATTCTTTAAAGGTTGGTGAATGAACTCACCATTATGCGACTATAATGGGCTAGCTGTCGGTTCTGCAATGCTTCTAACTCAAGGCGCACTCTAGATGATTAAAGTGGGCAAGGCGTGGTCAAATCGAGAGGTTCAGAAGCTTTTTTATGGTGAGCTCAAGGATTTAGTCCTTAGGCTTGGCCTTTTTCACTTTTCTCAATTAGCGGACTTGCGAACAGATTTTTTTGCCTGTGACCCGTGACACATGAAGTTTTTTTATTGCAACTACCTCTTTTGGCAAAGTGAATGCGCAAAGAGCACACTCATGCTATCAGCCATCCTGTAAATTAACCACTCTTTTCACTGCTTACCGTAGCTTCACCCTAAATGGACTTTTAATGGACACGGTATTCTATGAAATGGACACAGTAAAAACTACCCGTGGATTGGAAATAAAAGGAGTCACGCCACTGTAGTCTTCGTAGTCCTTTCCACAAAATCAGACAACTAAAAACTTTTCACAGTAAAATTTTGTATTTTAGCACGATGGTTTGAGAATGAGGCCGTTTAAATTTGAGTTTTGACATGCACTTGAAATGATATTTTCAGTGAGTACTAGTGTTCAAATTACAGCCTCTTAGCATGAGCACGACTGACTACGGTATCAGATAGCGCTCAGATCCAACATAGCTTAATGCTTGAATGCGGCTTAGACCGGAAGGTACTCAGGATTAATTGTCGTGAGTTGTTAGCATTGTGACGTCGTAGCACACCTTGGCGAATCAGAGAGGACTGATTGCCCGGGTGTTTCGTTAAAGAAGCACGGTACAGGGGAGTTCAGCTACAGCCAATGACGGCAACCTCAGCGCTTCCGTCCGCCTAATTAAGCACTCAGCCCAGACAAGGGAGAACCAGGTGCTGCTGTCGCTTTGGCATGCCTGTCCCCACTTTTTTGCCAAAACCTGGCGCTTTTTTGCTCCAGCCACTGAAGCAATCGCAAATACCCAGGGGCACAACGTTAAGCCGCTTTTACGCACTTGCTTTGGTGACATGATTAGCTAGAGATAAGCCTCTAAGTTGGCCATGCCAGCCTATTCAAAAACATTCGTGATGTATGTTGATTAGATCTTGCAGGATGAGGGGCAATTTTTCACTTGCTGCCCTAGTTATTTGAAAAATCACATCGGCACAAATAACCACTCCTCCCGTTCTTGACTTTCTTTCATGATTTTGCTAAAAAAGCATATTTAAGAGGTAATGTGTTTCCTTTTCAAGTAAGCACCCAACACCTAGGGCGATCAACCTAATTTACATAGTAAAATTTAAGAATCGTCTACCAATCTACTTGTTTCCCTTAAACCGCTTATGGGGAAGAATTTGGAGAATTTTAAAGTAACGTAATTTCGGTAGGTAATTCTGCCGCCCATAAATAAGACTTCCAAGGCCTCGAACCACAATTCGGGTGCATTTAGGAGTTGATAAGTTTAAGTACACAAAGTGAACTTTTTTGATTAAATCTACCTTCAAAAAAATTACACAGTTCATTTACTGCTCCCAGTTTAAGAATTCTGTAGGCAAAATGAAATTAAGGCTGAGAAGTAGCGACAATTTAGTCGTAATAACAATCCCGCGACTTAAAACAGAAACATGTTTTTAAATTATTTCGAAATAGTCCAATGAACAACTGGAAGCAGTAGCTTTATATGGCAATTAAATACGGAATTATTTTCCGTATGTCTATTACGCAAAATACTCAATCTACCGATTTACTCACATATTGACACGCTTTTGAAATGCAACAAGTGGAGTTTGATGGCTCCTCCAATCTCGCAGACTGAATGATGCAAAATCTTTTATGAATCCTCATAATTCGTTTTGTTTTAATGCCTAAGATAATGGTGACGAGGATATTTTTTCGAAAGAATTATAGCGCTCACATCAACCGAATGTTATCCGCTTTCTCGGCTGAATGGCCAGCATACACTAATGTTGTACCCTTAGCCTGGTGAGTGGTAGCTTAGGGTTAACCAGTGGTAGAGCATGTCCATGTGATGTTTCCACAAGTCCCTTGCAAATACGCCTCTCTCTCTCTCTCACAGGCGTTGGGAGGAGCGTTCGATGCTACAGGCGCCTGCTGCACTGCGCACTGCCCGAGGGCTGGACCAGATACGGACCGCGGACCCGAGTGCGATCACCTCTTCCCACAGGTTGCATGGACTGATTGACAGGAGGAATGAGGATCAAATTCAGCCTCTCGTATTGCTTTACTGCAACTCTCCCTTTTTTATGCTGACCCATCTGTCAGTAGTAATTCCTACTCCATTTTTAGAAACTACATACAGATGTGGAATTTGGCGCCAAAGGGAAATGGAAGCCTCAATTACTGCTCTACACACCACATTTCAGCTCTGCGAATCATAAAATGAGTGTTATCATGTAAGGTGTAATTATAATTGGTGATAGATCTGCTAGTCAGCAGAAATTAAAGGTAACAGCTAACGCCATCAAGAAAAAATTATATCGCACTACGCCTTGATCCACAAGAGGACCCTCTAGGTAACTTTTTACTAAAGTGGCACAGCAAATTTATCCAGCGTGCAAGGTAGCTGAGGTAAAGAGAGTTTGGATAATTTTTGGAAGCCTATGGTTCTGATATGCTTTGTGAGATTGCAGAAGGGAAGAAAAGAGGACTACAAAATTAAATGACGCACTTAGCAGAACTGTATTTATTTCTGATGATGGTTTCTAATAGAGGTGCTATTTTAAGATGGCCAAAGCAGCTGATTTTGACTGTTCTTTGTCTTTGGCTTACTCATCCATCTATTTTCTGTCTTGATCGGAGTCGGCCTATCGGTGCGGCCCTCTTTGAAACTGCTCTTGTAGTCTGTAGACGCGACCTGTCTGACGAACAAGTGCTGTTGGAATAGGCGTGTCTACCCTTCATCATGTCCAACCGAGTACCAAAGTAGATAGATTATTAGATTGAGATTACCGCATTACTCACGTCCGCTTCTTTGAAAGGCCCTAAATAAAAAAAACTGCAAGCTTTCCATTTGAAATTGACTAATTGCGTGTCTAATGACTTATTTAACTGTTTTTGTTAATGATGAGTTCTAGATCATATACTCCTGTACAGATACGGTGATGAAATTTGCCAGAACAAAAAGTGGACAGTCTGGTTTTCAGTTGGATAGTTTACTCGTACCACGTTTCCCCAGCCATTAGGATGTACACCAAAATACAAACTAATTTATGAGGTGGGGTTTGACTTGCGTGACGGCGCTCCACTCCACTTATAAAAGCGCGGTGTTTAGATGGCGTGCCAGAGTCTCGGTTCATTAAGCTGGCTGTGCTAATGGATATTATTCAAAACGCGGCTGGATTTTTAACTCACTTGGAACACTGAGAGATTAATGGGCGACCCCAAGCCGTTATTTATAGTTTCAGAAGCACCGTGTAGAAATCATTGTGAAAATAAGAGCACCGATCCTAGGTGCCGTAATCCGAATGTTTTGATAATCTAGCCTCTGTTAATTCCACCCGTCAATAACATTGGTATCCCAAAACAACTTCCACTCTATCCATATTTTTGCGTTAAAACATTTTGAAATATATTACAATCGAAGAAAACATAATCTCACGTCTGCACGATCCTATGGCTGACGCCGTAAAAAATTGAACAGCTCAACTACTGAATATGTACGAACCATGAAATGACTTTTGAGAGAGCCCTAAAATGTCACCTTTATCTTTGTGCACAACTGCTTAGAATACCAAGGCAGCAAAGCTGCTGCATGTTCAAGTCAATCAGCGATGCAGCAACCTGTGTCAAGTAGAAGACCCATATTTGCAATACCCTGCAACAAGAGGTAAAGGCTGAGTGGGCTATGAGGACCTTTATCTGAAAAATTATTCCTGTAAATAATGATGACAAAGCAGTGTAATACCGAATGTCACAAATGCAATGCAAAAAGCTTTGGTTTTTAATCTCTAAACATTTTAAAGGTTACCAACACTATAAAAGTAAATTCAGTTCAGTGCAAAGCCAACTGACTGAGTATAATTCAGCGTCTCAGAAAGATTCAAGTAGATTGCAAATTGTCTACTCCCAATGGGCGCCTTGCATCCCAACTTTATCGCACTTTGGCTCGTGCAGAGCTGAGAGGCGAAAGCGGAGTCGACAGAGCGACCGACCGTTCGCCTGCCTGTCCGCTCCCCATACACTCAACTTAGCTCAGCTCAGCCCAGCCCAGCCCACCCCACTTCACTGCAGGCAGGGAAGGGCGAGGCGAGGTGAGGGTGATACAGCTTGGTGGACACGCGAGAAAGGGAGTAGGCTAAGAGTCCCAGCTGTCATCAGCACCAACATCACCACCTCGCAAAAGCTAGTGCTCATAGTACCTACTTCCCTTTAATTTATCCCCGCGGCATAGCAGACAGCTCGACGCCTCACTCCTCCTCCAATTCCCTCTGCTCCTCTCTTCCCCGTACGTCTGAACTCTGCTGTCATCGCGTGAGCTGCTCATCCCCTCCTACTTACCCTTTCCATTCCCATCTTTTTCCGTGCGTCCTCTTCCTCATCCAAAGGAGTGAATAAATTAGGTGTTTTGAGTGAGAGGAGTAGAGAGACAAGTGGCGCCTGCCAGGTTAGAAAAAATATTGGCGCGTTGAAATCAGGAAAACACAAAGATGACATTTATGCACAATGCCTGGTCGGAAAATCTTATCTTACATCCTGAGGATGTTTCACTCCATATGTGTTAAGATATGCTATGGAAGGATGTGCAGACTAAGCTTTCTATTCGATCGTTAGACTGCAGGCAGTAATGCTATACAACCCAATTTCGATTAAACTTATTAGGTCTTTGTGCTAATTGGAAGCTAAAAGGAGCATTGGTAGCATTTGTTTATATTTTATGCGGTCATAACTTGTGGTAGCACTAAATTAGCACAGACTCATTTATTGTGCTAATCATCACGTGACCAATAAATGCCTACCATTGTTTTCTCAGGAAGCAGCATTATTACAAAATAATGTGCTTTGAAAGACATCACCAATCGGTCTATACTGGTTTCCAACTTCAATGTGTGTCTCAGTGACTAAAATTTGGTAGTCTAACGAAAAGAGGTGAAGTGTTTAGTTTCGCATTTCAATACTGGCAGTTGCGTTTGCGCTGAGCGATCGGGAAGCCTTTTGAAGGCGACAACATCCTCCCCCCTTCCAAGGTAATGGCCACTCATTTTAAGGGAAAAGCATATCGCTTGCGAAGAGAAGGAGTAACTGTGATCACAAAGATGGATTCGAAGGTATCAAAAATACTGAATGTGAATGTACTTATCAATATCGACCTAAAATACATCTAATTTCTGGGAATTTGGAGAGTTTGGGAAATGAAATGCCACGAGCATTCACGATGCCTGCCAATACATACCATTCACACATAAATAGGTTCTCAAAAAGCCAATTAAACACTCAATCGGCTTTCTCCCCACTTTCTCGTTTTTCTAGCAAATTCGCAGCTAAAATGAACCACCCTGATACATGTTGATGATGATGCCCAAGTGGCTTATCAAAACTTACATCAAAAACGTACAAATCATTTGATAAAAGTTGCAAAAAATGCGCTATGGGAGGCGGTTTAGGTGAGCAGGTCTAAAAATATTTTATAAAATAAAGTTGTTAACACGCATCAGTCGTACATAGAAAATTGCAGCTTTCGCCCCAAAAGATTACCTTAAAAACTGCTTTTTGGGGTAAAACTTTAAAATAGATCTGTGCATTCTTGGTATAGTCGAGCAGACTATGTGACTGACGATTACCGCGGTCAAGGCATATCGGTAGGTTACTGAAGCGAACACCAGGCAAGCGTGTAGTCACTCAGGCACATGTATTGCATAATTGACGACAATGGTTGGCGTTCTATTCCGCGTTCACGGACGCAAGTTTTGCAGTGTCATGCTCGAGGGCTTTAATGCGGCCACGGTATATTGCTTTTTGTTCCCTTTATTTACACAGGTTTACTGTAGAACATTTTGGCATTGCAGAACAGGAAACGATGAGCATTTTATCTCAGCCGAAAAATGGGCTAGTAGAATGAAGCTATTTGTAAAAAAGTACCCATCGAACTTTAGGTAATACCATTCACTTGATCATTTGTGTACATCCGTATTTTACGATCTTTTTCGAAAGTGACTTAAGTGACTGTAATTTCTGCACCTCCTTTAATTAACTTTGGCGTTTTGCTAATAGGACTGGAACGAAACATAACTGAAGGTCTGGGAGAATTCGACACCCTAAAAGTTAAGATTATTTTCGATTGTGGTTCTGAGGGCTCTACGCAATCAACAGGCATTGTGGCCCTATACACCAATTCTTCTCGAATTTTTCCGACAAAAGTAGTTTTGAACCGAACTACAATTTTAAAGGCCATCGCGGTCAAATGGAGGTAGGTGAGCGTTGTCTTCCTTATGTAGTTAGGCGCTGTACAGGTCATGTTTCTCACGCCAGTTTCCAATTATGTGTAAAATGAAATAAGTATTTTGCGCCAAATTCACCCAAGCTAAGACCCCAAAAATCGTGATTTTAGCTTATTTTACGCGTTAACGATTCGCGATTTGGATTAAATTTTTTAATCTAGTAAAACGATAATCGGTTACCTTTAATGTAGGAAATCAGCCTCTTTCGAACAAATTTTACTAAAAGTCTAATAAATGGAGATGCGAACCTCAAAACCTTCCATTATCATTCATTAAATTTTCAATTTTACCGAATGAAACACATAAAACGGCAATTTGTCAGTTGCTAGATCGGAAAGGTGCCCACATTATAATGAACAACAAACTATAACCATTGTTGCTAATACTGGCAACATAATGGCTCCTGGGATCCGACACATCGGTTCATAATGATGAGCGATCCAAAATCACAATTTTCTCTTCCTTTCCTGTCTAAGCTGCTTCTTAAACGTTTACTTGAATGCGTTTGGGAAAGAAGCGCTTGTAGGTCAGCTTACAGGGAGTTAAGCATTCCCCCTTTTGAATTTTTAAAGTTTTGCACTGTAGTCAGTAGAGCTCCATATGAGTTCAAATTCTGTGGAGAAGTGTTTAAGGCTTATTAAGGTTCACGTCAACTCTTGCTTTTATGGTAGTAAGAAATGAACTTACCTAAATGCATTAAAACGTCTTCTCAGACTTCGAGCAGGTTCCTTCACCACAGAAAGCGTGTTTAATGCGCCATCAAGTTTTCCTTTGATCTTTCTATGGGGCGAGTGTCGTAAAAACACTTTTAAGCGAAAATCTTATAAGAATTACTGCTTGCTCCTTCCTTTCCCTCCCTCGCCCTCACCACTGCCACTTGACAGTCACCTCTTGAGTTGGCGTGAAAGGGACCAAGTCGGATTTATGCTCGCCTTTTATTGGCTCTAAATGAAGTGTCTTTAATTGAAAACACCGTCTTTTTGACAACTGGTCCACTTTTACGCATTTTTCTTCTCTTGCCAAATGCCCTATGAGGAGGTTGAGCCATTGTAAGGGCTGATAAATTGGAGGAATTAAAATCAGGCTAGTCTTAGTGTTCTTGTGATCATTTTCGTTTTAATATATGCATCAATTCCAGCTACTAACAATGAATAAAACTGCCACCCATTCAGTCCATGCATTGTAGCTGGAAAGTTCATTGCTTTCCCATGTTGCATTCTGTGACCGTACTGTCAAAAACCCTTTCCCCCTTCAGATATTTTATAAGCTTTTCTTATTAAGTTGTCAATTATTCTATCAAATTACAAATTATGTTACACTGATGCCGACCACTCCCCATTTTCCCATTGTATTGTTAGGTAAAAAGTGGACAGTTATATCAAAGCAACCATGGCCAACTTTATGTGGTGCAAAGGCAAAGGGCTGCAACCATTTAAATTTAATAATGACAAAGGCACATCAAATGAAGCTGTATTTTTTCTGTCGCGGATCTGCTTGACAGCATTTAAAGGCGCCCTGACTATCCCCTCGCAGCCTACTGAAGCACTCATGCTCAAACAGAAATGCAATTTGACAACGTACTAGTCCCCAAGACAGCAAAACGACAATCTTCTTGTCATCCAAAGTAAGAAGTACCATTCATGTGGCAGTAATGCAGACACTTTAAAGAATAGTTAGAAAAACGCTTTAAATTTAATCAAGGGTAAAAAGGTACGCTGTGTTTTAGCAAAGTTAACTGCTTTAGTTGCGAAGGGGTTGGAAAGGGAGGGTGACGGCGGTGATATGGAGAGGTGGAGAGGTAACAAAAAGAATGATGTTTCTACGCGACCACTGAGGCGAGACTCCTTTCATTAGCCTACAAAACCGCCTAGTTTTACACATGATGGGTAGAGCAGAAAGAAGGGGAGAATGTTTACAAATTTACGCGAGTATGACAATGTTTCAGTGGGATAAATGTCACACTTTGCCTTTTAGTTAAAATATCACTGAAACGGACTGTAAAAAAATGAATCAAGAGTTGATAACAGTCGGATGAACAGTAATAATCTCTTATTTTCGGGATCTATATTAAGCGTGGTGTGGAATTGCGCGGAATGAAGCCCTGTCCACGAGCTGTTGCTATTGCTGCTGTTGCAGTTGGTGACTCTGTGGCTCTGTGGAGGACCAAGCCTTTGGTCACAGTAAGACTTCAAATTATTTAAAGCAGCTGTCCGCGTCAGTCAGGGCACTCTAACAGCAACAACAACAACAGCAACAGCAAGGACCATTTTCTCAAGTCATATTCGTTTAAGTGATGCAGTCAGCAGAAAGCAGCTGCCTCGGCGCTTCGAGCATGATAACAATGCGGACGGAGCCCCTAACCATAAAACCCGCTCCAAGCAGGAGTATTTGACTGCTTATTCAATTAGCTTCGTCGTCTTATGAGTCAATTCATGAATGCTCTTTATCGAGACTGTTGTTGGGTTATGGGAGAAACCAAAAGCGTACCTAAAAAGGGCTTTTAAAAACTTCTTCGTTAGCTCATTTTTAGAAGACCATGGATAAAACCAAGTCGGCATGCTAATGAGATCGCAAACCAGCATTGCAGAATGGCTAATAAAATATTTTTCACATAGGGAGCTTTTTCCTGTACCTTATCCTTATAAGACATAGAAGTGTACATTTTTTGCCTTCTGAAACCATCATGTAACGTTTCTTTTACTTACGCAAAATAAATAATTCAGTGAAGCTTGTCAACGAGCCGGGACGCTGCAAAGGGATGGGTTAAGACGCGGAGAAGACGCGGGCTGGGCTGGAAAAGTTTGCATTGGGCGCTGAGATGGTGAATAATTTAAACCACGCTCTGAAAATTTTGAGTCCGGCGACTAGGTATAAATTGCGCCTCTCAATGGACTGTTTATACGAAATCAAAATTGGGTTTGCACAAACCGTACTATCGTTACGATAACATCAGGCCACTTTCTTCATGCCCGACCGTGTCAGTAACTGGGACCAAGGAAACTGGGCCAAAGTGCTGAGGCGCAGTTGATGATGCTTTATGCAGCAAGAAATGGCTGGCATCAATACTTACGGGGAAACAATAAGGGTCAACATTCGGTTTTTTTGAAGGCAAGCAAGAAATGGTCTTTTAAAGGGGATGAGCTCGGTAGCTCATAATTCCTAACCATGTTTCAGTATGTTAAACATTTGTTCTAAAAATAAAATCTAAATTTACGACACATTTTCATCTAGCATGTACACCGATATTCATGAGTTTATGAGCATTTGTTTAGATATAAACTGACGACGAAAGTAAGACTCATAAGTCACGAGCATTAGGATCCACCCAAGCCCTGGACCTGATCAGTATGATGAGGCATTTCAAAAAACAGACCAAGCCAAAAACCCTTCTCCCTAAGGTTTAATTAACAAGGATTGCAAGGTTGCACTCTAGGGTAACCCCCGGCAGTCACTAGGCTCCGACTGAATTAATGGATTACGGGAAAATGAAGGGTATGGAAAGGCCAGAAGAGAGTAAATCGCCTTCATTAATGTGAATGGCAGACAGAGATTAAGACAGTGTGAGGAAGATTTTATCCACTCTTTTAGGCCCATGATAATAGACAAGGGAAGGCGTCGTTAGATGACTGTCATAAAGTGCGGGACCAACACATCTGCATGTTATAATTGAGACACTCTCCTCACCGGTTTCACAGCTACACTCAAAAGGTCGCATGTCAAATTCAAAGCACGCAAGGGATCATCACAGCACCCAATAGTTTTCATCCACTGATTATTGCAGTTAATTCGTCGAAAAAAACACGCTCAGTCACTTATTTGCACCATGATAATGAAATACCTGCACTGTCGTTTCGGCAACACATCGTAGGCTTAAAATATCCAAGACAAACAAAATTGGGCATGCCTTTATTTGTGATTCATAGCTGGACGGATCTTTGCCAATCGTAAAACCATGCAATCCCATTAAACAGGGTAAATGGGGATGTTCCAGACACTGGGTTTAATCCCAACACCAGTTGATGCACGCGCATCCGACCATCGTGGAGGCGGCGGTGTTTAACAGGACCACCCACAACGGGACAGGTCCTACTGCGCCTCACGCATTCCCCACCTGGTGGCGGCTTTGTCAAACTGCGGTAGGCCAAAAGCATCTCATCCTCACCCTTCCCATGAGACCACCAATGGCCCAGTTTTGCTTTCATCTGGGAAAAAGTCAGTGTATTATTCCTGTGGCGAAAATGGCAAGGTCAAATAAACATAGGAAGTTGGCTTTTACACTTTGTTATTTTAATATGAATGTAATAAGTGAAGTGGTTTTTTTAGTCTAAAAGATTTAGGCGAAACTGCAATACGTATCAATCATCAACATAGAAAGTTATTTTGCAATATAGATTGGTTCTTTGCTTCCATCTTTCAATGACATTAATCCAGTAACTCCGCCTACAAGAATAAAGGATTTTTGTACAATCCAAGCTTACCCACAACCAACTGCAGCCTGTGCGGACCAAGCCCTCTTTTCAATTGAAGTGTTTGTGCTTTGCGTGGTTTCACTCACACGTCAAAATAATTGTTTCATCTACTCATACCTTCAGGAATATAAATCTCGTATTTAATTATCCTTTTCGATGGCAAAAAAGCGCCTATTTTTTAAATTTTACTCTTGAATCCTGAAAATTATGCCTTGTCTAGTTATGTTCTCTAGAAACTTATCTTTTCCAGCCGCAATTGCCTCAAGCTTTGCTTGTAGATCATCCGCTGGGGTGGGATGGGAGCAGATAACACCAAACCTTTTTTTAATATCTCATTTGCATCACGGCTATTAAAAAATTGTTCATCACCGCTTACTGTGAGGCATAAACATCGGGCGAGTTCAAGGGTTTGTCTAACAGACTTATAAGTGATGCAGCCTTTTCATATCGAAGAAATATCAGATTTGGAAGATTGCAATGGTACCGTGAATCAGTGCGAACTCTTGCATTGGAGATAAGCAAGGGAGTGGGTGGAATGGCTCGAAATCCACTCAAAAGTCACCACAACGGTCTGCATATACTAGTCATAATCGAGCTGCACAACTAGCATGTCTTCCGCAAGGCTAGAATTTAAATACTTAAGAGGAATAGGGAGAGGCAGGTTAATAATCTAGAGCTTATCTAGAGTAGTAGCATTTCCCACACAGTTATCTCCTTCCTTCTTTGCTCAAGCGGGTCGGACCACCCGTGGTGCAGTAGTCTGGAGACAAATTAGCGTCCCTGCTGTCTCTCGCTATAGCAAAATACCAAATATACCCGCAGTTACACTGGGAAAGGCAGAGGCAATTAAGAGAGAGGTAGGGAGCTGTCGTCCTGCCACTCTGCGGTAGGTCCGCCAGTGTCAACACTCTGGGCTTTGCTCCGTGCTTCAGAGCGGCAGGACAGAGATGGGCTAGCCAGCTACATTTTCGCCCTACTAAAATAGTTCTGCTTATCGCTATTTCTGAGGATTCGTTTGTTACAATGTAATGTACAAACTTCATAATGGAACTTGAAAGGAATAAGTATTGGTTTTAACAAAAACCTTTGTCTCCTGATTGCTTTAAAGAAGCAACGGAATACAAGTGATGGTACCTCTGCTCTCTACTAGCTGTTCCAGTCTTTTATACTTAGTCTTTTTATTCAGTTATCACTGGATTAATTTTTGCGACTTTTACCTATCGAGACATTGTATCCCTATATAAGTAATCCTTTTAATATGAGGAATAGTTAGGCGTCTGGAAGGCATCTACGCCGCCATGGTAACCTACATATACTTTTCAATATACTGAAGAAGACGAAAACAGGATCAGAAAAAGCCTGGGTGCTATCTCTTCATTAATGTGGGAAGAAACGAGTAGTCCATCAAAACTTCGGTCGCAGTTAATGCCACCTTTACCTTCATCCCAAGTGGCTCGGAATTCAGCATTAATTTGATAGCACTTCAGAAAACACTGAGTTCGCTTGGCAATGCCTCCGAGCGCAAGAGCTAAGTTAAGGCATGCCTTTCCCTTATTTGTGCTCCAAATTCAGGTGAGTAGACGTTCATTCCGCATGAAAAAACGTATTGTTGTTAAAAGAGAAACATGAAATCACTTTGGAGTTGCTGAGAAAGATCAAAGAGAGAATCAAAAATTTAGGTAATAAAGTACATTAAGTATTTTACATTCATTGAAGTGTGCATGCTTTAATAAAAAATGGGATCGATGCTGCGAAAAATTCGGTGAACAATAAAAAGCACGGACTTTCACCCCTTTCTAATGAATTTAATAAAGATATTTGGTTTCTAAGTGCTTGCCTCAACGATTCGACCCAAAAGGTTTCTTGACATAGATCAAATTTACAAAAGGAATTTAATAATGTGTAGGAACGTGGAATTTTCCATAGTGCTACCGCTTTGTTACCGCAGGATATTCCTCCACGCTGAACCCCATTTCATGATCATAGTCTTGAACCTAGACCAACAGGCACTGCCATTTGACTTCTGGTGAAAGCGCCTCCTTAGTTCATAAGTCAATCTTTGATGTAGACCGGTATTCAAGAAAACGAGATCTAGTAGAGCTTTCGATGGTTTGCCGTCTGAATGAAAAAAAAAAAAACATTATTTTTGTTATTAAACCTCAATTACTTATGTCAAATAGGTGTCTCGCGTCATCCTTATTTCTAACAAATAAGCCTGTCAATGCAAACTAAATTGTCACTTCAGATGCTTCAATTATGGCCCCTCGTATCTTTCTGACTAAAGAGTACTTTGGAGTAGTCCACATTTACGTTCTCCACTAGATTGCATTTTAGTGTGATAGGAAACAGAAAATGAAGCATCCATACCTCGCGAATTTGTACTTCACTAGTTATGCAAACAGTCTACTAGTCTTTTAGCCCACGTTCATCTCTCTTGCCTAATGCACCTGTGTGAGATAACCTTGACACCCGCGCCAAAACTACTTGCGTTTCATTTTTTTTGCATAGGATAAGCAGTAATATCATCCAGGAGCCCAACCATGGGACACCAGGGAGGAAAGGATCAACGCACAGCTTAATTTCATGAGAGGACTCTACTTAACAATCATGTGAGATGTCCCAATAGTTGATGCTATCCATCACGACTTCCCCATTATGCATTCTCTGGTGCGGCAAATCACTGGTGACTACATTTTCCTCACGTTGCTTTATTTACTACCTCACGAAGGCAGTAAAAGCTGTATTATGCAGTTCAGTTCAATCACTAGTGTGACAGTTACCTCAGCCAATACTCAAGTCGGCACCAAGAATGAGCAACCATGGAGCATTCTTTTACCCATCAAGTACATCCCACAACAGCCCACAATTAAAAAAGCAATTGAACTTGTTATCTCAACTACAAAATACATTTATTCTATCCATAATCAAATACTTTAAGCCGAATCTTCGGTCCTAAACCTCGGTAATATCGTTTTCTTGAATGTTTCAGTCCAATTCAAATTCCAAGAATTTTGAATTGAAAAGATATTTTGTCCCTTCAAATGATCAGAATATTATTCAAAGACCCTATTGATTCGATGTAAACACTTTAAAAGGAGGTGTCAGTAGGTTCGGTCTTTCTTCTCAATCGGCGAAACATTCCTTTTCATGAGTGGGTCCTCAATGACGCACCAGTTATCAACAGTTTCAAACCACTGACTTAAGCATTCAAATCCTTCACACTGATGCCTGGCTCACTCTAATCACGCAATGTGTGTGGGTATAAAGAGAAATCAAATGCATACCCAAACCATCAGCGGCCAATGTTCAACATTGGGTGTGTTGAAGGTGTGGTAATTATCACGAGGGCGTTTGCTAGACATTTCTCTGTGCCGTTTATTCTAACGGTCTATCATGACAACTGGTAATTAGTCAGAGTGGGCTCTGCTGTTACTGTCGTCGTCGTCGTTGTCGTAGCCGTCACCACCATCATTCATACTTTCACTATCTCATGCAGATTTGACATTCCTTAGAGTCACTACCGGCTCCTCACAAGAAGAAATGCTGATGACGCAGCAGACAACATCGGCTTCTACCTCAGCTCTTTCTCCCCTTTCCCTCCTCATCCTCCCTCCACAGGCAGCAGCAGCAATAGCAGCAGCGGCAGAAGGCGCAAACTTGTGGCCTGTATTTCTGGACATGGCATAAATTTCACCAGCACGGAGCTCGCGTTTTTGTCCCCCCATTCGACAATGGAAATATCGGTGTATATGCCACACGTGCGTGGAAATCCAGCCCATTTCCTCTGCATCGCCTTATTCAAAGCAGCTTTTACGATGAATGGAAGTAGAGGTTATTTAGTGAAACACCAGTGCTAAAATAGATCAAAATATGATTTTGCTGTTAGCATTTCTACAAAACACATGCGTAAAACTAATGCCGTTTTATATATCAAAGTTTGTTCTTTCTACTTTCATAACAAACTTACGAAAATGCAGCCTGATTAAGAAAACATGCTTTATTAAATTTGAAATTAAAAGGAAGTCATGTGAAAGATTGGGTCAATTGGCATTGACCTGTCAGTGAGGCTTTTAAAATGGGACAAAATGTGTACCCATACAAATGAGCAAGGAGTAGTATATCCTCCCTTCAAAAAAAGCTCATCCTCTAGGACAATATACATCTCTTTTTATGTTATAGACTGGGCTTTGGACCCATATAGCACCAAGAGGCCTGGCAAGTGAGGAAAGGAAGGCGACTGCGGTCCGCGTTGTGGGTCACGTTCAGTTGGGGAGAGGGCAGGAGGGCCATGACTTACGACGATGAATCGGCATTTCTGTGGCCCAGGGAACGTCTTGATTAACCACCCAGCGCAGAAGGAAAAGGTGAATAAACGAAGAATAAATATGACTCGTCGACTGTTACTCGTCCCTTTTTGGGGGTTGAAGAATTACCACAAAGGCTATTAATGCAAAGAAGTTAATTCAGATTTATTAATTGAAATACTATTTATAAAGAATTGTACGTAGCCCACTTACGAATAGTAAATTATCGCATCCACCTTCCCTCCACTGTAGATAATTGCGTAGGTCTGTCATTCGACCGAATAAAACGTCAGAACTCAAAGTAATATGGTATTAGCTATTTCTAATGAACCGGCTGCACCGCACATTGGTATTCAAGCAAGCCTGACCTTTAACAATGCGATTAACTGAAGAGTAAACTGTCGATTGTCATGGTAGCAGTGGTTTGTTGCCTCAGCTGCTGACTGTGCTTCGCTAGTTACCTTTGCATAATTTTTATTGCATCTGCCATAGTTAACCTCAAACGGTCCTCTTGAAAAACCTGGAACAGACAAGTATTGCTTTGCCCTTTTCCCCATTTGGACACTCAGATGGTGCAAGGAATGACCAAAAGCACTAGCACTGTGCATGGTATTGTTAAAGGTTGGGGAGGTTGTTGCCTTCAAAAGTAGTTACTAGGATTACCAGTGATGTTTGTAAAAATCTGCTTTAGATAATGTGATGTACATCAAAATTTGCGACTTTAGCTGCAACTAGAGTGTTGTGAATTATGCTTTGAGTGAAAGCACGCAAGGGCAGTAATCCATGGCTATAAAATGCATTTGTTGTGACATCAGTTTAATGAGAACCCCTGAAGCTAAATTCGAGGCTACAGTGGATATCTGCATTCAGCACTGGTGCAGAGCCTCTCCCTCCCACTAACTGCCAAATTGCCTTTTTGACAGCGCCTTTGTGGAGACCATTTGCGAGATCTGGTGCACGCATGGCTTGCCTATTTGGCTAAATGAAAGCAAAAAAATCAACCGACCCTTAAAAGAAATGCCAATGTGGGGTCGTTTTCTTTTTCATCCTTGCACGGAAATGCTTTTCCTGATTTGTGCGGTGTGCTTCCCTCCACCCTCCCATCCAGGTGGCCGGAACGTTCAGGAGCAATCGCTTTCCAGCTCAAACGTCAAACTTGAAAATAGCAAAAATGGCTGAACTTCTATTGACCCAATTGACCAGTTGATAGGTCTGTGTTAAAAGCAATTATCTCTCCTTATCGTAATCCCTATCCGCCGTTCGAATTGAACTCGCAAGTGGAATATGCCACTCAAAGATACATTTTTTTCTTCCTTTGGTTGAGAATACGTAACAAGCTGGGTGTGAATAATGGAAACCGTGAGTCAGACCGCAGGATAACACCCTTTTCTTCTAGCACAAGGTATTAAAGTCATTTCCTGTTTTGTATAAAAGAAAAGCTAACCTATTGTTAAAAGGAAAAATATTTTTTTTCATTCAAAGAATAAATTGTGTTTCAACCTAACAGAAAACAAACCAGTTCACTTGTGTTCGGACGTATTTGTCAAAGGTTTCCATTCTCTAAATTCGAACAAACTTTTGCTCCACTTCGAATGTAAATCTTGAGTAAGTAACCACTTTAGGCTGACCCAAGAACTGGAGAAACAAATCTTTTGGAAAATGAAGGTCTGCTTGGCAACTTTTGGTACCGCACTGCTAACAACATCGATAAAAATGAAACTGTACGTCGGCTCGACTGTGCATGAACAGAGAAAAGGCATGCATAAAAAACTCTCTTAAGAATGATAAAGTGTTCCGTTTGATTTCAGCGGTCTTTGAAGAAGAGTCGCGACCCACCGCAGATTTGCTAATTAAAATTGCATAGTCTTTCCGTTGTGTGGGAATTTCCAAGAGGATGTAACTTAACCAAAAAGTAGTCCCGAGTAAATAACAACAGCAACTGCAGTGTAACTAAACGAAAAAAATGCTATATGCCAGTTCTAGTCCTAACCACATTCCTAAGAACAACCACAATCATCGGCCCGAGGTCTTGGAAGACGTTGATTTAGGCACTGATTACTACCCAGCCTCCCGACTCTTAAGGTTTGCGGACCAACTAACGCTTTCTGCACTGGGTTTCATCAAGCATTTCTACACGGTCGAAATCGCTTATTTACAATTTTCCAAAGAATGTGCATCCAAAACAAGTAAACAGGAATGATCTCAGCATCCGACGCCGTTAATAAGTACCACAAATTTGCAGTACGCCATGCTTCGAAGCTCTACCATGGTGTCGGTTAAGCTTTGATTCATATTCAATCAACGCCACATCTTATTGATGGTCTGAATACCACTGCATTTGCTAATGTATTCAAAAAAGTGGCTATAACAAGTGAAATATCTAGACAACCTCGTGGATAGAGTTTAAAATTTAACCTCGATAGGAAAGGGATGTAAATATTTTTAAAAAGCATCCATATTCCCAGGTTAATGCCACCAAGGCAATAGTATTTTGCCACGGCACATGGACTCCACAAACTGAACTAGCAACAAGAGAGTGATATGACTATTGTATAGGAGAATGAATCAGGAGAAATAGGTCGCACGAGAGGACACACAGAGCAGAAGCAATATGTACCCCCATAGAGTACAATAACAGGATTTAAGTGAGTGAGTCATTTCGTGAAGCCGTAACATGGCTTTGAAAACAACGAATTTTGAATTTTTTGATTGTTCCAACCTCCTAACACCCATCACTTACATTGGACAAAGAGAGAAAAAAAACATAGAATAAGATCAATTCGTATTGAATCAAAAGGTAAGCCTTCCTGAAGTCATATCACATTCAGCGAATGAAAGCTAGTTTTGGTGATTTCGTCTCGAGCCTGGAATGAAGCGGAAGAGAAGCAGCAGGGGTACCTTCTAGCGGTGACGAATGCGTGGCAGGTGGATGAAGCGATTCCGCGTACGCTGCAAATGGGTACTTGGCGAGTCGAAGGCACCCAGTGACCCCACAAAGGTCTCTCCAGCGTCCAGAGCCTTGGCAACAAGCCATAGGCTTCGCTTCAGATCCAACGCAGCCCTACAATATAAAGGAAAAATTCGTTGCCGTAATCCTGCGAACGAAATCAACGACAAATATGGTCACAAGCTCCATATTTTTGGTAAATTGTTACACATGGTTGCTTGATCACATCCCCCAGGCAAAAAGTCGCCGAATTCAATGAATCTGGTAGCTATGGCAACACCAATGCACTACGTCTTCAACAAATCAACCTTCTCGATCAAATGGATGGGAGAAACAACGAAGATTCCACAAAATTACTCTGATCTGGAGGCTGCTTGCACTCCTAAAAACGGAAGACACAGACCACTACCGGCGTTGATAAATTAACGGAAAGCACTAAGGAGAAAACGCGAGTGCGCTCACAGAGTCCAGATAGGAGGGTTGCAATGCCCGTCTGATCGTTGTTGTTTTGCAGATTCATGCATTTGCATCCTGCGACAGCGGAAACCTGAGACGGTGGCCTACCGCAAAGGCTTCAAAAAATGGGCGCCAGAGATCCTAGTCGCACCGCCACAGACGTACATACGCCTTTCCGCAAATCTACCGCCAGGCGGCAAGATCAAAGGCTTCTGAGTGCAATAATAAGTACCATCGCCGCCAACACCACCACTAAAACTGTGTCCACTGGCGCCCCGTGAATGCCCCTGCCTCCTTATCCGCCCTGCCTACCAATGTACTTGTGTGCACGTGCCCCCTTGAGCGTGTTGGCTTGATATCACCGTCTCCAATTCACACCATCTTAATGGAGATTGCTTCCATGAGATAGAGACGACCCAAGCTTCGTCCGTCCACCCGCGGTTATGAGTTCAGTGGCGTGGCTGAAATTCGGTTACATAATCGCCATGACTTGCAAAGTAAGTCCCCTTCCCGATAGCTAGTGCACAGTGTGTTTGGCTTAACAGTCTCTTTTGTTTTTATAATCTTAGCAAAAAGGATGTCAGTTGAGAAGATTAAATTTCATCAGAAATAGAATTCCATCCCTCTTGTGCAAAGGGTAACGTTAGCAGCTAAAACAAAGTCACCGCGTTTAATTATGGTGAAGACTACTCGGGGAAGACTAGAACCGGAAGGAAACTAAAAGCAACAAATGAAAATGACAGCTGGCGTTTATTTGAGTCCAAAATATTTGATGATCAACGTAAACCATGTGAAAGGACATGAGAACAATGTACCGAACCCCTGTGTCAACAAGTGAAATGATTTGCTCAAGATAACAATGGTTTCCGGTGGCTACCACAACTACCTTATCCTCTGTCACCCACCTCCTTCCCTCCTAAGCCTTCACCTCAATGTCGGCTTTCTTGAGTAAATTCAGCAGCGATAGCGGCAGAACAGAAAAGCCGACACCTGAGATAAAATAACTAGTGCCCCTTTTTCTTATCCACAATCTTCTTGTTTAGAGCTGGAAAAATAGCGTTTGACAAGGCCGCTTGACAGGAGGCGAGATTCAGATTCAAGGTGTTGATGCTGTGTCTTGCGACAGACAAAGAGATCATTGTGGGGATTTTCGATAAAAATGGCATCGACACCGGAGGGAAAAACATGGATGAGAATAAGAGGTAATGTATTTGGAGTTCATATAATGGTCTTTAAATACAAAGAAACGACGCCTGTGAGATTCAGAGGCTCACCACAATATGGTCAACATTACGATCTCTCTGAGTGAAAAACACCAAATCCTAAGCTGTTCATCATGCATCCTGCCGTCTCGAGAGATAGAACTCTCAAATACGGAATATAATTTCAGTAACTCTAGGTGCCACACCTATGTAGGGGAGCTGCAAATAGCAATATAAAGGAAATAGGGAAGGGTAGAAGAGAGTGGTGCAGACAACACCGACCTGTCAAACCGGTGGTAGGGCAAGCCAGGGAAGGCGTGCGGTAGGTTAGACCGACATGCCGCCGCGCAATTGAGAGTGCACTGTGCCTCCGTCATCACTACCACCGCCACCAGCAGGAAATGCAGCTATGTGGGTCGTAATAGAACGAACACCTAGGCTGGAGCGATACCAACGATGCCTCTCGCCAACGCACATTTACCGATTCACCTACCCGTCTGCATGCCTGCCGTATTAAGACGACATCAATGAGGCGGATTTCCATTCACACGCTGAAATCGATGTACAACCATGGCCATGGTCAAATATTGGCTTTATTGTTTCCAATGCCATATGATCCGCCAAAAAAGAGAGGGAGAGAGAGATAGGGTTACCTTTCCCTTACCGTGTCGGCGTGTCAATCAAATGGGCCCACTATAGCCGCATAGGTCATAAATACTCATTTAAAAACCAATAATTGAATGGAACATCATTTAGTCAGCGGATTAGTAGTTGCACATCATGAACAAGAGATTGCACTATTTGGCACCCTTAGAGTCGGCGCAAAAAGGTGTCACTACACCTACTTATCTTCACATAAATAACCAAAAATAATCTATAACAAAAACGAGTTTTACAAGGGGGTATCAGCGGTTCATGAGCTATTCTCTTTCAAGAACGATGATTGGCGCTAAGTGACGACGCAGACCAACTCAGAATTGCGCTATAACTTCCAGGATGACCTTCCGCAAAATTTCCCTACCCTTGACTTAGCTATGCGCAGCAGTTCCATGAATAAATAATAAGGGTCGATGTCAAATTAACTATGAAGGATCTTAATTTTATACAAACACGACAGTAGTTGACAAGAGTAGTTACCTTCCACGAAACTTAGCGTGTATGCAAACATCCAGGACCATTTAGAAGCAAATTTGCGTCAAAAGGGGACTGAAAATTAGCTCATAGTGCACGAAAGTTAAGAAGTTAAAACCGACGCCCTGGGTGAATTTAATCTTGACTACTAAAGCAACTTGTCGCTGAGACAACGTAGCTGTTGTAAATTGCTAAAAGCAACATCGATTCTTTTGAAGACACGGAATCATAAAAATGTGTACAAATAGTTTACCCTAACCTCGCTCTCACAACTGAGCCGAGGTAGTTCAAAACAAATTTCCGTCACAGAGATCCAACTGGTGATAAATGATAAAATGTGGGACCCAAGCAACATAACCAGTGCACGGAGTGCATGTCAAACTGGCAACTGAGCGTCGCCATTAGGCAACAACACCACAAGCAGTCACAACAAGACCACCAGTGGGGAGGCGTGGCGGCACGCTGCGAAGCGCGGTGGGTCTCAAACTAGCAGACCTGCCACAGCCAAAGAAAGCGTGGCGCGAAGCCAGAGAGAGAGAGTTAAAGGGCGAGGCGGCAGTGGCGGAGGTACATCACCCATTACAAGTACCAACCTGATGTAATATAGTAGCTCGAGAGGAGAAAAATAACTTACTCTTTGGAGGAGAGAAAGTTCTCCAACGATTCGCCCGAGATGAGAAGTTTAAGCAGATCGAGGATGAAGTTTACATTCGCCTCCACTGTGTCACGACCAGCTGCATCGTCCACGGCATCGCTATGCAAAATAGAATAAAAAAACATCAAAGATAAATCAATCACCAATTTGAAAGAGGACTATTTTTAAACATGGAATGGGTGAGAAGTCACACCGTTGCATTTCTAGAAATTTTACAGCACCTTGGGGATCACTCAAGGGTGGTCCATGGTTGTGGAGACCGGCAAATATTAGAATAAGCTACGTTGAAGAAGCGAATGGCATAATTTTGAAACCAATTACTTTCCTGTGAATCTAGGAGGCTGTAGTCGGTTTTTTTCAACTTGTAATCTAGGTGGAATCGATAATCAGTTTTAACAAGCACGAAAATGCGAATACACGACACATTGGCGGACCATAAATGATGGTTTTATCGACAACTGGTCTCTAGCGCGTGTTAAAATGAAGGTTTCTGAAAAGGGTATTTTGAAAAAGTCGAGACCTCTCCATCGGATGAATAACATACTTTCCATTTAAATTGTTTTATGCAAAGACAACGTGAACTTGATGTTTATTTACGATTACGGTAACGACAAGAGTGAAATTTGACGGCATATCACTGCAAGCTTAAATGATCATGAAACTACGCAAGTTTGAACATGGATAAAATGGACCATGAATGCCCAAGGCTGATTTACCTCAAACTGTGCAGTACTTTGTAAAAAAAAAGAAACATTTCGCATACAGGTGGCCTTTAAATGGTAGAGACAAACCCCAAAAAATGCTGAAAATGTAAGCAAAATATAGGGCGTGTTTAGTGAGTGTGAAATGAGGAACCGGAAGGTAGGTAGTAGGAACCAAACTGACTGCGAATCAAGCTGAGCCATGTAACCGTGTCACTCACCTAATCGGCCTACATACACGCGCACAGGCCCAGCATCGAATAAACTCTCTCGCCCTCATCCATGCATGTGGTATTTATAAAATTAATCAAGAAAACGCGAGCTGACTGTCAACCGCAGGACGCCACTGCACGCTGATGTAGGTCGAGTCGACCACACCCTCTCCCCCTCTCCTTCTACACCACCCTGACACTCGAGTGACAGTACACTGTATAAATAAAATCAGCAGCAGCGCCTAGGTGGTTCAACAACATGCTGCAATCCAACTGTCTGCCCCCAGCATTGCCCACACAATGCGGGTATTTTTAAACTGGCTTGGAAAAACCCAAGACTCGGCCCCACTTGTTGGGAAACAAGTATTTACCCTAAAATCAGCATCAGACGTGTGTAAAAAAAAACAGACCTACTACAGACAAATAAAACTGTGATACATAACTTGGACAATTAGGAAGGTCAACTTCGACAATTGAAATGTTTAAATCCCATTAATATTCCTCGACGTTTTCACACGCTGGCACGGAAGGGACGGATATACTTTAAGACTGAGCAATGACAGAGAAAATTCCTCAACGAATTTTAGGAATTTTTTGTAACCATAGCTACTTCGCCAGTTTATAGATGGGGAGTTTGCTTACCCTAAGCAACGGAAAACACTAGCTTCGACATGAACACAATAAATTCTAAGCCTTTCAAAATCAGCCCGTATACCCCTCCCCTCTTAAAGTTTCAGGTTTGAAGATATACTTCAGTGTAAACAAAAGTAGACTTAAGTAGATACTGCTTTTTACAGAAGGCGCCAGAGGGAATATCTCAAATGACATTGTAGAATTAAATGAGTTTAACTGTGCTTGATTAAATTAGGGCAGAAAAGGAAGTAGCACGACTCAGCAGTAGAGCGGAGCAAAGTCGAGAACGTTCAGCACCGTTCGACCCCTTATAGGGATCGACGATGATGGATCCTTGCAGAGGGTGAACACGCAAAGCAAAGTCAGTGTCGCAAAGAGGGGGCTGCATGACTAATAAGGTTTACCCACTCAACCATGCGTTCGGGTTGCAAGGCGCACCCACCATTGCAACGCTTCAACGCCCGTTAGCTCACTCCATCGGAGCCGGAGAGGCGCTGTGACACGAACACCTCCTTCCACTTTGTTTTGCTCATTTGAGCGGAACCCGACATTCCAAGCATCAGATAAGCGCCGCTATGAATCAAACCAGAGGGAGAAGGGAGGGGTGAAATGAATCGGTTGCGGCTTGTGGGCTGCTACACCAACCTCGATAAAAAGAACTCGCCATTCAGATGTACTAAAATGCATCAATTCCAGATTTAGCCTCCCTCCCTATAGCATCGGTGACCTTGAAAAACTGTCTTTTTAAGCCCTAATAGGTGGTGGGCGTTACAGTTACCCAGCCCATTCACCCCAGATAAGTGCGAAGACCCAAGTACAAATGGGGATAAGTAAGGCCACCTGATATACAGAGACATTCTACCCGTCGATTCAGGCTAATAAAAAAAGTGCGGTAGAAAATAACAGTTTGAATTGAATTAAGGGGAATGAAAGGAAACGAAAGTAGGGAAAGAAAAAATAGCTAACTTCCACAACGACATCAGTGGAATCAAAATATAGTCTTAAGGATTACATTCCATTTAAGTAATGAAGCCTTTGTGGTAATAAATGATTCCGGGCAATGCAGAAAATTAGTCCCGGTACTGTTCAAAGAAAATGGTATGAGTAACATTGAACATGCCGTTAAAAAAGGAACCAGCAGAAAAACATGCAATTTGCTATCCCATGTTTAAAAGTACAGATGTGTGATTAATCAGGTGCCTTTTGAACAGATAAGCACATTAGAGCATCATCTACGGAACTGAATTAGGCAACACCGTCCGAATAGGGCAATTAAACATTTATGAGTTTTCATTGGGCTGTAAGTTTGGCTCGAAAACCACACCATTTCTTTCAAGAGGTAATAAACAGACAGAGCCGACCTAAACCGTCAAAAAGTGGAAGCACAGTGACATTATAGACGAGTTAAAACTCGAAAAAACTGCGGCCAGTGAGTGTGCGCGGGGTGGAGGAAGAAAAAACCATTGCCATTTCTTTTACAAGGGTTTACCTCTTCAGCAAGGATTGTGGTTCGCCTTTACTGGTGCATTCTAAATGGCCTGTCCTGCATTTGCACCACCTGTCTCTCTCCCTTCCGCACTCTCCAGGGATGAGGAAAAGGGGGTGAGCTGGCAGGAGAAGGGGAGGGAGAGAAAACTTTTTGCCTCCGTTCTTGACTGCTCGTTCCTCCCGCATTCCCAAAGGCAAAAAACTGTTCTTCGCTCCTGTGCGTGTGTAACAATGAAGACCATTTTAAACGAACTCAGCGAAGGGGCAGGCAGAAAAAAACCGATTGTCAGTAGGCTATAATCCCAGGGGAATGACCGCAAACACCGCGAGTAGGTGGAATAAAACAAATCCACAAGCCAGGACTTTTGGGATGTTAAATGAAATTTGAATGGAATTAACCAATCTTTAAGCAAAATGTGTAAACAAGTTGATAGGCACATTTGTTCAGTACTCAAAAAGAATAACAGAAGAAAATACTTTCCAATCTCTAAAATTCTCTAGGATGGTAAGTGAAGACAACATGATAGTTAATACGAACATTTGTTCATCTAATGTAATACTGAACCAAGTGATTTGAATGAGGATAAGGTTAGAAATGCGTCTGCAATTACAATAATCTCAGAAACTGGGAATAGACCAGAAAAACGTTTGAGGCAGAGGCTAAGAAAGTTCGGAGTGGAGCACAAGTGCTATTGAGGAAATTGGTTGTCACGTCATTGCAGTGTTTGTGCCTTTTCTGTGTACACAAACAAATGCCATGAAAAGGAATGGGCGAGGGGAGTTAAGGCCATGACTAAATAGAGAGGGAAAAGGAGAGAGAAGGCAATTAGACGGTCTGATGGGGTGGTTGCCCTTCGTGACGAGCACGCATTGACTAGTGCCATGCTTCCTCTTACACCTCCTCCTCCTACTCCCACGGACAGCCGTATCCCTTAATTATAAGGCCGTGATGCTCGCTTTGGGGAATTCACTTTTGAACTTTGCGAGAACAGTAGAGTGCTTGAAATGAGTGTCACCACACCAGTGACAGTCAAAACAAGAACAATCCCAATTGATAGTCCAGAGGGGACGAGTATGCAATCCAAAGAATGGAATGAAATAAAAACCTTTTTTATCCACTTCCATGGATAATCATTGCTACAGAGAACGCTGATCAGTCAAAATCCCATGGGTAAATGAGTAAACACTAAAACTAAATAAATTTATGGCGCAGAATCACATAGTTACTTCAATTAAGAATCGAACACCAAACACTGTTTCCCTTGTGGTTTGTGACTGATCGTTTTGGGGTGGACACTTGCTAAAAATCCGCACTGCTGGGGAAGGAGACTCTCTTTTATTGGTGCGACAACTACTGCAAAGGTCCAACAGGCCTACACAGGAACAAATGACTCATTTAATGTGAAAACAGTGAAAGAAGAGGTCTTTGAGAGCGACCCCTTCTCCTCCCCTATTCCTTCAAACACAAATTAAGTGTGTATGCCGCCTCCTTCAATACAAGTTGCTCTTTTTATCACCTAGCTTTTCGGTCATACGGCCACCTGGAGAGAGAGAGAGCTGTCAACGCGGCACGTGCATTAAGCGTTGTGTCGTCATGGTGTAGAATGAGCGCTCGACCACCCAAGAGAGGGTGACCACGCGCACTGGTCACCGGGCCAACAACGTCGCTATGGGTGGTCGACTTCCGTCTGGAACGATCACGACGGTCCCAGCTTTTGCCTGCAAGGTGGAAAGGGGTAGAGGGTGGAGAAGGAAAATGGCACACTTTACCCAGAGAGCGCCACTTAATCAAAAGCTCATCAAATAAGATTAGCCCAACATGGGGACGCTAAAAAAGTCTAGTTCCTTTAGACAAGAGATTTGGAAGTAAACTTGATAGCCTTCTTGATCCTAAGAAAAGACGCATAGCCGAAGTCCAGACCATCACTGATTTTTGCATTAATTATCCTTTGATGTTTTAAAATTTTGTAAAAACAGGTATACTAAATTCAAACTTAAATGTTATTTAACCATGGACAACAATAGAGGCATGAACACTATCATTGCCAGAAAAGTGCCAGATTCCTGAGGAATGAAAGCCGTAAAATGTGAAAGCAGCTTTGGCCTCATGCTCACAAAAATCAGGGTTTGATGGATTTCATCCACTGGCAACATAAAAAGTAAATCTTCAATACGCGTTGATTTGACTAGGATCGACATAGTTAAATTGTGAAGATAACCAAAATTCGATCCTCCCCAACTTTAAAAAAACGACTTGACGCAAATCATCAGCAAAAAGGCCGCGATGATGGATGAGAACCATATTGCACTGCATTAGGTGCCGGAGTTTAGTTCTATGACAAAGCATCCACTGAGCTTGGGGCAGAAGAGGGAACACAACCGCAGTATACGACACGTGCAAGTGCAATCAGGTAGTCTAGGCTTGGGAACTGAGGTAAGGCTAGCCGAGTGAGTGGTAGTGGGAATAAAAGGGGTAGAATTGAGTACGGTCGGGTAGGCAAGTCATAAAAGACCACACACAGATAAAGAGAAGATTACGGTGTTTAAGTCGGTAAGGCTTGCCTGAAAGGAGTTTAAGTGCTCAAAACGTGAATGGGAATGGATTCGAGCATCTGGGTTTGCCAAGTCGGGTCATTTTAGTAACAATGAGAAGGGTGGGTATCAAGCCATTGCATAAGAGAGGAGGATGAGATTGCTTTTTTTACTATTATTATATTGGGTTATGTGTATTGAAGCGTGGTTTAGAGGATAAAAGCTCAAACGCTTAATCATATACAATACTAACAGGCGCCATACTTGTCTGCTTTGTTAATAAAGATCTTTTGATTGAACTAGACACGGTGTTACAAAGGACACAAGCAGCCCTTTTGCAAAACAATGCTACACTAACACACAAATTCATGCAAAAAAGCGGTACACAAAAGCGATTGGGCACGACAACTTAAAAAATGCGACGTTTCAATTTTACAACCAGAAAAGAAATCTGGCAGAACAATTCACCACCAAATACTGATACCGTCGTGTGACGAGCCGCCTGCTTGCTACGACTTTATTGAAAACGACCTGCTTTTGCGTCTTTCTGCCCGATTTAAAAAGACCCAACATTTGAAAAAATATAAAACCTTGATTATTTGCCTATGTCCTAGCACCGCATCATAGATTTTACCAAAGAACATTCAGGCAAATATTTATTCAATTGAATTGGTGCAACAGAAAAGGACGAAGACCTGAGAGGACACCCGATGCTCCCAAAACAAAACAACGCATTAAATGGAAAGTGTTCTTAACTTTCGCGGCACTTAAAAAGAACGACGTCCTTTAATACCATTGGCCTCTGTGACTACGCTATAAAAATGTCGTACTATGTGAAATCAAGATACCCCTGTGAATAATCTCAGTCGAAAAGGGTCAGGAGAAAACAGTTGAAAAATGGAACTTCAAGAAGGGCAGAATGTCACGCCTTGTGGCATTTATCGGTAAATCTTGCACCAACACAATAACCCGGGCCAACTGTAGGTGCAAGTGTGTGTACGCGCATAAGGAAGGGAGGAAGAGTAATCATCCGAGCCATTTGACAAAACAGCAATATTAGCACACCCTACCATTACCCAGACCACCCAAGAGGCTCGGTTGTGGTGGTTGCGTGCACACAGAGAAAGTTGTTGGCCCAGCGGGATTGGGGCATTGTTAATTAAATTTGTCAAAGGTGGGTGGCCGGATGAGGAATGGGGAAGATGGCAATGAATCGGACAGAGGGGAGAAAGTCATTGTACAGCGAGCCAACTATTGCTCCTCTCGGCCACCCACGTGGGTGGGACAAGTTGTTTTTTACTGCTGCTGTCGTTTTTATGGCCTCCCTAACGGCAGCTTATTTGCACAGCATGTGGATCATAAATTAAAGCCGAGGTTTCGTGGAAGAAAGGCTTGCCAGGGATAAGTGCAGATACACTACTGCATCATAAAGAGAACGCAGTTCTACCAATCTGTCACAGGGAATTCATGGAAGTTCTAGGGGTGCTTCAGGTCCAAGCGGGTGTACTTCCAAATGCACACACATTGGTGCTACTGCCGGGACCTTTTGAAAGATGAAAAGTACTGATGACTGCCCGTTTCGCGGTGCTAATGGCATTTGCCAAGTGTGAAACGCAGAGAAAGTTTCTCACTCTACGTGGGGCAAAGCAGGATCACCGAACCCACCCGGAACGCGTTCTAATACTGTTGGACAACTTGGCTGCGACAGTCCGCATGATTGACTGAGTACGACTGCAGGAGGGGAGTCCGTCATCACCGCCAGTGTCGTTCTTATCTGTGTCGGCTTGGATAGCGGTAGAGACACCCAGAAGAAGCACCAACTCCGCATGGATGTGAGAGAGATTGCACAAACTTGTGATCATTGCACTCCTCAGGGCTGTACAGGGGCAAATATAGGCACACCAATGACGTATACTTTACAATGTAAACCAAAAAAATATTCAAAACGCTCTCAATACACCCCAAAGGTGATCGAATGCGAACCCCTCGGGTTGACTGCTATCAAATGAAGGGAATGATCGATACCTACACACGCAGTTTCAACAGGCTACGATACATATCGTACTGGAAAAGCATGAGAGTCAGCCCATAAAAACAACAAAAAAAAACAACCGACCATCAGATGACTTCATTCGTTACATCGTTCTCCGTTTAAAAACCTCCAAACATTTTTTTCATAATGAAAATCTTCAGAAACAGCCCCACTTGAAAGCAGGCGCTAAGTATACACTCACCAAAAGACATCCTATTCAAAACATCCCACTTATTACAAAAAAAGGGAGTGATTTTCAAGGTGCACAAATCTTGTTAGCTAAATTATTATAATGAAACAATTCTACAGTATGTAGAGGAAGTTCTACTACCTGGTATCGTAGAACAATCGCGATACATAAGAAATGGCATGAGCAAGTGATTAGATCTGGTTACACAACATCGGAACCATCATGATAGGAACTTAGTACTGAAACCAAACGAGTACGATGACTTACCGTTGTCTGGAGTGGTCATATCCAGAGGTGCACAAAGCCATGTGGTGCGGATGCTGACGTAAAGATCAATGAGCTTCTCGGTCGCTGCATCCCATGAGGAGGTGACTCGCGACTTGAGGTCCTCCACATTGGAGAAGCTGGCGGTCGCGTAGGTGCTGAAGACGTGAGAGTTCGCGTGCCGCGCCGCCCAGTCAGCATTGCTCACAAGGAGAAGAACTCCACGCGCCTGAAAAAGCCACTTCGACTCAGAAAAATGACCTCCAAAAAGGGTGCATATGCTCCTCACCAAAACATGAACACCTTCAACACAAAGCCCGCCACAAGTGCTCCAATCGCCGACGCAGGCATTTGGGGTGCCACAACACCACCGATTTCGCGTGCCCATGGCCCACTCCTCTGATGGATTTAACAGTCCAATTGAAAGCCCTCGAAAATGACTGAAGATGTGTTGTTTAAATAAGTGGTGCCCTTTGCCGAACGGACTGTTGCTAAGACTGGTGCCGAGAATGGTTTCTAACACACGCATAATGCTAACGATGAAAAGTTCAGTAGGGCGAAAAAAATAAAAAATAAAAGACAGTTAGGGATATATATAAACAGTCAAACGAAAACTCAAAGTGGCTCGCCTCTTATAAAGCTTGCTTGGAATGTGTTTAAGTTGGGATTTGAGATAGGAAGAGCGATGCCTTATTTCTACCCAGCTCGCTACTTTCTTTTAGGAGTTGAATGCATTGATGAAAGGTAGCAATGGTCAAAAGATATCCACAGAAGACTTCCCTCGATATGTAGCGTCAATGGAATTACTACTCAGTCAAACAATAATGCTTCAAGAGAATACCTAAAAGTAAAAGTCTAGGATCGAGGAAAAACCAAGAGATACGAGTTCAAAACGCTGTAATTAATGAGAAAGTTGTTAAAAAGTTTAGACTGTATCTCAAACTGATGAGCAAAGGCAAGAGGTCAGAAAGGGTGCTTGAGAGATGGAGGAGAAGTAGGCAGCGCAAAATTTTGAACGATGAGAGGGCAGGACGCGGGTTAATTAATGAGAACAGACAAGCGGAAGTGAGACCGCTTGTGCTACTTCCTGTTCACTGGTCAGTGCGCTAGTCCCCAACCCGTTCCCTCCTTCACCTTCCCTCCACTCACACTCAACTCTGGTGTGATTTTGGGAGAAGTGGAGGGAGCCACTTTAATTAGGCGGGAGAGCAGTAATGTTGCAAAATTAAAAATACTGGCAAAGCATGATGAAATAAAAAGGCAGAAGAGAAATATTGCCCTATGCATGAAATCACTACCATGAGTAGAACGAGTCATGGGCTGATCGCCTAATGTACATTCATGTAGGCAACGTATTTTCCACAAAACAACTGCTAAGGAGCTAAACCTACTGGGATACAAGTGGAGAAAATCTAACGGTTGGAGCCGATGGAAATTTTGCCAAAGTCAAATAGTGGCCAATCAAATTACAAAAATCAAGAGTTGCACAAATTGAGGAGGATAGTAGATATATTGCGAAGACAATTTGAACTCCTAAGTTAACCAAGCGGTTATGGTATCCTACTAAATTAGGATTTTGGGATAAGAAGAGGATCAGCCTCACACATCTTGACCGATATGGATCACGGAAACCAAACAATAAAACCACGAAGTAATGATGCATGTTCACAGCGAAATGAACAGCGACTAGAGTATGAAACAAATGAGTGATAGCAATACGATTCAACATGAACCACATAAGGAGAGAAAAAATCGTACGTTCCCTTGGGGTTAAATAGGACGGATATTTAAGCCTCATTTGTGCATAAAGCCTATCCACAACGCCGTCAATAGATACCGCTAAAATGAGCGAAGAAGCTCTTGACGATACATGTTTCACTTTGGTGCGCCAATAACACTTCAAGTTGGCCTAGAGGCAGAAATTGAACTGAGTCACTGAGTGACCGAGGGAACGATTTAAGTGTGTGATTAATTTTAATTAAATCTCAGCTGTCAGGAGTGGTGTAAACAAGTGAGGCAGAACCCATTAGCACATTGGAGTTGCGCAGTGCCACGCATCAGGGAAAATGTCATACGGACGGGTCAAACGAGGCATGCACTTAAAGAATCCATGCAGGCAATGTGTAAGTAAGTGCTGCAAATACATCAAAAGCGAGAACAACATTGCTTAAAGCCCATCATGTGCTTAGGCGTAAGATTTAGCAGTTGGACACAGGAGACGAAAAACACAAACGACTAAATTAGGTGATTTTCATTGCTATTTAGTTATCAAACATGTAAGAACATTTGTGAGTGGACTGGCTTGTTTAACGACTGAGACCGTCAATAAAATATTTCGGTATACGGAGAGATGTTCAGATTAACGCGAAATCTACTATACTTGTAATTATCAACACCCAGTTAATTAATAAGCAGCGCTAATTCAACTAATAGTGCACACATGGTAGACATAAACAGTAATCATAGGAAGAGGCAAACGGAACGTAATTGTAAAGGAGAAAGAACGCGTGGTCAAACAACCGTGACAAACCACAGGCGTGGAGAGGAGGGCAAAGTCACTCACTTGAGCAATGATGGGCCTCTGACTGACAGTTGGCTCTAGGGCCCCGAAGCCGTCGTGGTCGGCGTACTGCGACATCTCTACGGCTCCGCCTTGCCGCGGCAGTGAAAGCCTACAAAATAGGGAGACAAGCAAAAAGAATGCGGCAAAGATCTGCAATTAAAACGATAAGTGGTTTCGACGATATGGAAACAAAGTGTAGCGTTGGAGAACTGCTTGAGCTGGCGATTGGAGTTAAATCATTCCGAGAAAAACTTGCGTTCAAAACAGTAAGCTATTTAAAACTCAATGTGCAGCTTACTTGATTTGATCGGCTAAGTGCTGGAGGGTGCCAAGGAATCCCAACATGACGTCAGAAAATGATTGTGAGAAGCGTTCCTGGTACTCGGGTGCATCGAAAAGCTGCAAGAGTAGGATATTGAAGCAGTTACGATTCCGGTTGACTAGGTCTGTGCACCGACAGCAGGAACAGAAGTAAAACTTGCAGAATTTTCTAGGGACGTTCGAGGCGACATGAGGGTCTTGCAACGAGACAGCGTTTCCGTCACGACATTTTCGTAGGCAAGTGGCTGAAAATAAGGACGATGGGCATTCACAATGATACCCACCGCATTTACTGTTTGCAAACTTGGTCTGAACTTGGCGATTTGGTGCTTAAGTTCAAGTTAACTTTAAAAAAAGAAACGATATTAGAAATGGTAGTGAAGGGACCGAGCCTCAATTAGTGGTCCCACTCAAACAGAATTACACAGTAGGGTTTTTGAAGTTAAAAATGAAATTAATACCAATAAAGCGTGAAAATCTGGTTTAAAGAATGGTCAAAATTCAGCAGCAACATCCGTAAAATAGGGCGAGAAGGAAGGGGGACAATGAGATATCATGGGAGTGGGGTACAGATGATGAAAAAATAAAGCATGCTCTGCGTCTGGAGCATCACGGAATAAAAGCCATCTGGAGGAAACTACAATCCAGAAGGCTCGCTCTGAAACCACTTCAAAACCGGACTAACGACGACATATGATCTAAGGAAGCGGTCTAGACGGGGAAATATAGCAACCAAATAATAATAAACCATTCCACGACAACAATCAGACTTCACAGCGATATTTATAAGAGAAAATGAGCGATTAAATGTTGGAGTGTAAAACTCACAGAAAGCGGTGTAACTATATAAGAGCAACAACAGAAACGGAAGGGTAGAAACGGGTGGTCATTTTTCACCGGAAGACAGTTATTCTAAATGCAGCTGTGTTGTATGCCGATGAAATGTGGCGAAAAAGACGCGAAAAATCAAAATTCTACACGGAAGCAAACCAAATACGATACATAATGAAATTGAATGATGCAAAGCATCAAGAAGTGACAGGCGCATGTCAAATAATTGAGCAAAAAAATCAGCCTTAAAATGTCATCATTAGAGTTTAGATGTGTTCATGGATGTAAACACAAAACAATCTCCGAATTTTGACCCTTAAAACAAGAACCGATATTAATAGAATGATTTCTCGACCCGGAAATCGTGGCCACGTTACAAGAAGACGATTCTCAATAATACTTATAGAAGCGGATACGTAGAGCCATGTTTACTATTTAACAAATGGGAAAGAATGGCGATGCGGAGAAACCCACTTCCCAATCGAAGATTGCTTTGTTGAGAATGAAATGGCAGAAGTGATTGGGTATAATTTCTAGCTGCAGTACGCGCAAAATAACACAAAATTGATAAAACTATTAGAGGTTTAAGGTTTAGTTTTCCAATAGTCTGTCAAGAAAGAGGTTTTTTCTCCTGAATGGTTAATTATCTATGCAATAAAAGAGCAAATCGGAGCCGGCTGCAAAAGCAGCAATTACGCCTCAGAACACAGTACAGCGAAATATATCTCCATACGGCTTTACTTTAATGTCAGCCATCAAACGCAAGCGAAACTCACTAGTTGTGTGATGCTGCCACCACCATCAGTAACTTCAACTTCCCAATTCTCCTTGAAGTGAAGTGATTCAGTGGCTAGAGTAAAATATCAAGACAGTCAAAATGTACTACTGACAAATTGAGAGTAGAATCGGTGTTCATTACTGGCTTGAGAGGAGCGAAGCACATCCCTAACAGCGTGTCGTCGCAGATCATAGGAGAGGCGTCGCAACACAGCTTGTGCATCTCTTGGCACGATATCGAGGGGCAGACTGAGACAGCAGTTTCTGTAAGATGGAAAATAAGGCTAGAGGAGAGAAGATGACATTGGAAGGGGCATATTGGATCATGTCGGATACGCACCGGAACTCCTGTACGCAGGTGGACGCCCAACCAGAGGAAACAGTCTCCAGAGTTCCAATTGGCGCCGGCTGGAGAACCGCCTCACGTATACAGTTCGCTAACAGGTGAACCAGCTCAAGATTCATTGTCTAAACCAGAAAGTCTCACTAAGAATGTGTAGCGGGATCAGGATGCAGAACCGCTAATGAAAAACATCCACCTGATACTTGGCCTGTAGCGACTGGGGACTATCAACCCTCTCCGAGACAGCAATGTTGGATTTGGACGATGCGGTGAGACAGACTGCTTGCAGACGCCAGAATTGAACACACTGAGTGGAGAGAAGATTGCAAGCTTGCTTCACCAGTTGCACTGTCATTTGCTGGTTGCCCGTACGGCCTTCAAACAAATTACCTCAGAATCTTGAACGCCGGTGGGGTAGCAAATGAGCAGCACAACAATGAAAACTGAAAGGGCGAGCTCAAATAATGGAGCGTCGAGATAAATATGGCTAGCGTTTGTTCATTATAGTGTATAAGGAAAAGATTTCAGTTATTTTAGATGACCCTTTATACGGGCTACAAACTCACACAGAGTGTACATATAGCTAAGCACTTTACAGACGACCAATGGCCTATGAAATAAGAAAGCATTAGTTCAACAGCCACATCATATCATGAGCAAACATGAGTAATTGAATGGGAAGGGAAATTAAGTACCTTTCACGGTGGAACACAAATTCGGTTGGGACGGCAACTTGGGAGTTACCGATTGGAACGAGGAGGACACCTTAGTCCCCTCTTGGTAGCGCTTTTGGAAGCCTCGTAATTGTTCAACGAGCCAATTTTTGAAAGCCTCCGCACATATCCAGTATGGATCATAATCCACGTCCAGCTGCTCAAGACATCTACAATAAGAAACAGTTTACGAGCCACTACCAAGAGAGGATAAAGTTAAATTGATAACCAAATCAATGATCAAGTTGCTAAAAATGCAAAAAATCACACAAAACACACCAGAAGCAAACTTATCAATGGTTTCACATTGTTTGCATTATTTCAACAGCCGTGAAGAGGAGCGTGCTATCCCCTGATGCACTTGGAAAATAGTCGTAGCAAAAAAGTAACACGGATGAACGGGGAATAAAATATAATTCACTTCCACCCAGAACAGTCTAAAAGCCTTCCAAAAGAGTTTATACAACGACACACTTGACAAAATTGAATAAACTTAAGTACTTAATTCTCCTCATCGCCTCATCAACGTCGATAGGAACCTCCAGAAGCTCGGCCTTCAGTGTGTCACGAAACTGTGCCACGACATTCTCAATCTCCGCGAAAACTGAATGAGGTAGAAGGGGATCTAATCATCCAGTTTAAGATACTTTAAGATACACGCAGCTAAAAACCACAATAATGCTCACCTCGCTGGAAGGCGCCGCAATCTGAGGTCGAAAAGAGAGCTTTGGCCCTTTTATAATCGCTTATAGCGAGATTGTATTCACCCTGCGGAGCATTAAATGATCAGGTTGAAACACAACAGAAGAAAACAAACAATTACTTAAGCGTTGAAAACACGACCCACTTGTTTGACAGTCTTTCGGATGGATTCGGGGAGCCGAAAAAGGAAGCTAAAGCGCTCCATGATGTTGAGAACGTTACGGGCCGAGTTGGCAGCCTCGCGACATCGCAGAACGTCCTTGAATAGGTCGTAGCCCTGGTTCCACGAGTCTGGCAGAATGAAATGAAGGAATGTGCTAGAAATGGATGGTAAGAAGGAGGTTCCAAAAAAACTAATGAAACCGATTACCTTCAATACATGTGAAAAGAAATAAAATCGTGACAACTTTTTCAAACACAATACATCTGCAGCATGATACAGTAATCAAGGAGATGATCAAGCAAATTACCACGAACGCAAACGCATAGGACAGTGAAGATTACGGTAGATGCAGCTCGCGATATTCGGCGCAACTAGCCTTACCCGTGAGTTTCTTCTCTAAGCGTGCTTCAACGGTACCTTCCTCGACCTTCGATCTGGTTTTCTGACCTAAGAAAAACGGTAAATGCTGGTGAGAAACATCGAAGGCGATGAGCAAGAGAACGTCCGGATCCAACCCAATAGCAAGCACCAAAGCAAACCAAAACCACATACAGTGGGCTCCGGGATAAAAATTGTAGCAAAGTAATAAAAAATAGGGGTATGAAAACAAAAATCAAAGCCAAGCAAAATGAAATTCATCAGAAATCCATAGCCAAATTAATAATCAGATGGAAAATGACTACACAAGAGCTAACCTTCCAGGTCAGATAAAGATTCAGCTTCTAGGTGAAAATCGCGCGAAAATACAGGCATAAATAACGATTTGAAAGAACCCACGAGTACAAATTTAGAGAATGTCAAAAACGCATCAACTCGCACCGCTTGGCCCGTATTCATAATTCCCCGGAACATTTGATCTTTTCATTTCGTTTCGTAAATCTGTAAGGGAACCGATGTTTTAGGTACATGTGTGCCAAGCTTGGTGCTCAAACAACTGCAGGTGGAGGTAGGTACCTTCAAGGCCTTCGAGGCACCGAAAAATAAGGTATAGGTTGTTTTTTATGACATGACTTGAGTCATGGTCACCAGATGCTGCGATGCTCCGACTAAAGTTGTTGCGAGCCATCACCAAGTCCTCGAAGCTAAGGCGAAAACGGGCGTTGAGGAAGAAGCAATTTAATTAGCAAATGAACTATTGTTATAAAAAGTGATCTAGGTTCTCATGATGCGCAAACCTCATAATGGAAAGTTAGACTGATAACAGACAGGAGACACTAGCGTTGAGAATGGCGAATATGAATTGAGTCACACGCACTCATGACATTATTATTCGAAATTAGGGAAGCTTTAATTAACACCAAAGTTAGTAGCAGATGCAAGCTACTCAGTGACGTTAATGTAGAAAGCAAGGAAATGAACCATTTATGCTTCACAATTTTTGCTGTGGCTTATGCGTCCAATACTACCCGATAAAAAGTGTTACCAAAAAAGATGACTACAGAGATGCGGGTGCTTAACAGACCTGGCGTTTTTGTAGTATTTGAGGAGGAAGAGCAATGGATTGAAATCGGGTTCGGAGAGCAATACGCTTCCGCCACCTGTAAAGGAGCGTAGTAACAGTCACAGAGAAGTTAAAATGAACAACGGAACACATTATCATCACCCTGTGAGATTTTGTAAGACGAAAATAATCCCAAATAGCACACAAGCCATTGAGTTCATGTTCTCGTAATATAAGTAATCTGTGTCAGCCGGTTATTTCATTGCTCCTGAGAACGCTATGAGCGATATTTGAAAGCCATAAAGCCCGAAGTACGATGGCAGAAACTCAACTCAAACATTTCACTTGCAAAAATTAGTCTGTAAACTAAAGAAACTTTGTGGATTTGCAGCAATCCCAACCTTGCGGACTGTCTGGGGCAAAGTTCAACACACCGACGTGTTCCGATTCCGCCAATCGTAACAGACACTCTTATGCGTGGTGAGGGGTAAAAAGTACGTAGTTTTCGCTTTTACTGAAACAAATCTTTACATAGATAAACAACGGTTGAACAACAATGTTTAATTCAAAGCCGCACAGGATAGTACACATTGAGAAGACACAATGAAGCGAATTCGCGTAAACTCGAGGGCAATGATTATTCGCCGTGGGTGCGTTTATTAAAATGGAATATATAGAGTAGACCCCACCTACCAAGCAGACCACATTAAACAAGCCTACTCCAAGACAGCGACGAAACAAAGCGAAAGGCGCCGTCTACAAAAATTGATTTTCACAAGGTAGACATTAAAATCAAATTGCTACCACAATCAAGGTATTGAGGGATAGAACGCATCAATCAACCCCAAAAAAACACCACTACCAAAATGAAGCGACGAGGAGGGATAATGGAAGGAGAAGTAGTACATACGAGGGTAGATTTTCATAAGAGCGGTGTCGGAGAGAGGGATTCCGAGACGCGCAAGCTCGGCGGCAGGAAGACCGGTGGCTGCAAGAGATGCGTCGACCACGTCGCCCCCACCCTCCTGCCTTGCCCCACTACCCCGCTCGATTATGGCCGGACAGCGTCGCCGTTCGTCCTCCGGCCAGTAGCTAACCTGTTCCTGTGGGCCTATCAGTGCCAACAGCATTGAATGTTAGAGAAAACCCAAGAAAAATTGCAGGTAAAAACAACGATGCAAGCTGGTTGAATAAATTGACTGGCCAGGAACGTGATCACCATGAATAAATAAAATAAAGGTTCAAATCAAAAAGAAGACGAATCACAAATAAAAAAATATCCAAAGCACTCAAAGTTTGAACAACTTGGTTTAGGTAAATGACGAATAAAACAACCATGGAAAGACCACATGCCTATTTTCTGACCAACGCTCTGAGTATAAGTGAGTTCAGATGTGCCGATCCCGCCAGACCTGGTAACAACAACGATTTCCAACTCTCCGGTACCAAGTGGTGTGATGACAGAAAGTTTTCGTGGAGAGAACCACCGTGCACTGGGTGAGACGTCAATACCACCAACAAAAACATGCGTGAGGTCAAGAGCCGACTGTCCAAAATGTTCTCCCCGAAGCGTCAACTTTGTACCAGGAACACCTTCGATTGGGGAAATACCTGTTACCTGTGCAGGTGGCCCAGATGCAGACATGAAACCTAAAGTAGTAGTAACTCCAGAAAACAAAATTAGCAAAGGCACATTAACCAACAAACTCAACCAAAGCAACAAAGAACACCAAGTAAACCAATTTTATTCAGTACAACTCGGAACAAGATACCAAGCTATCCCAACACTTCCAGGTGGGAAGAAACCCAAATCTCACATGAGCAATCACCTGTTGGTTAATTCAAACTAAGTGTGAGGTTGTGGTACATGAAATTAAGAACTCTTTGAAAAGGTTAAAAACGCTTTTTATTTTTGTAGTTATAATTTCGTATAAAATCAAATATTGTTTAATCGTACTTTGTCAAAAATTTTCTTTTTGTTTAGGCTTTCAACAATAATCGACATCGCGACACTAAATTATGCCAGCAAAATATTTATTTGATTTTCAATGCTGGATATTTTTGTTTTAGCTAGTGACAAAGTCACCGATATTTTAATTAATCGTGTTCGTTGCCGAAATGTCGGCATCGGGTTCTGGCTCCTCTGATGGTCTGATTGAGGCTCACGCTCTTCACCCTGTTGATACTAGCAGAGCAAAAGATGGTGTTTGGCTCGTTAAGGTTCCTAACTATTTGGCTGACCTATGGCTTAAATCGAATACGGATCGCACCGTTGGAAAAGTCGTTATGTCCACTGTAGACATCGGACATGGAAGCAAGGAGCAAAGACAGAGTTCGGATGTTCATCTCATTACAGATGACAGCTTGATTGCAGAGGCTGGCGAAAACAGTGACCTCATTCCGAAGGTGAGTCCCAAACTTTCGGGTTAATTTACGGAGATTGTTCCTTGTGTTAGTGCGTTGTGACCCTACCTAATCTGTTCGTTCCATTGTTAATTCTCCTTCGAGAAGCCTTTACTTTGTTGCATCTTTTAAGGAGCATCAGTTTTTGGTCCAAACAATACCATTGCCGAACACGCCTCCTGGTAAGAATCGTTTTGGGCCGTCACGAATCTCCTCCACAATGGTGGGTCAAGAGCTTGTGATTCTCTGTGAAGAAGATTCTCAAGCACCTTTATCTTCAAGTGAACCTGCATCGTCCTCTGTCCCTTCAGCACAGCGCACACGAACTGGCAAACGTTACTCCTTATTTGGACGAGTCAATAGCAGGGCTGAATGCCAGCCACCTCCAAACGCCAAATACATGAGACTTAAGGCACTGCAGGTTGTTTACTTCTCAGCAGTTCGTGTGCATTCTTGCCACACCCACATATTGGCGAAATCACCAATCCCCATGCAATTGTTCCTAACGCGCATCATCTAAGTATTTCTATCTGGCGATCTAAGCATACTGTTAATGTGACCTGATTCTGTAAAATAGTTGTTGCGACCAAAAGCTCACTGTATCTTTCAGTTGAAAGCCAAAAATCGCGCTAGACACGAGGTGTGCGTCCTAGACAAGCCGGTACAAACCCATCTGCCTGTCGCGAACCACGCATTCAATGTGAGTGCCCTATTTTGCTACCTTTTAAACTGTGTGGTGTAGCAACATCTGCGCTTCCCAACTAGTTATCGTCCTTCGTATGTTACGCGTTTCAACTTGTGACTTTTATTGTAACAGATCACTTGACTTCACTAATTGATGTTTTAACACTTCAGCAAGTTAACTCCGTTGTGGTAATTTGTGTAAGCAGATTGAGTTTGGAGCACGCAAAAAGCGGGAGGGCAAAAATCTGCGTCGCGAGCGTGAAGATGTGCTTCAGGACCTCTTCAAGGCGTTTGAGAAGCATCAGTACTACGCATTCAAAGACTTGCTTCTTTTAACCAAACAACCTGTGGTAAGAGATGCTCCTCCCTCCCTTTACGCGTCATCCTTACCCTTTCTGGTTTACAAACTATATCTGTAAATGTCTTGCATCCACTGTAGACGTACCTCACGGAAATACTGAAGGGAATTGCGGTCTTCAATTCCAGACCTCCACACCAGAATATGTGGGAGCTAAAACCGGAGTACCGTCACTACACCTCAAAAGAAGACTCAACAGCCTGAAAATGCCGCATGAACCACAGTTAATTCATGTTTGTACATATTTGTTAGTCGCTAAACGGATGGATACTGTCGAGGTGCTCATCCGGCAAGGTTACAGAAGTCAACCACTCGCCTTCAGGGCTGTTCTGTGCTCGGGGAATTTATAAGCGGTAATTACTTGGTGAGCGAATTTATGCGATTCATTGAGAACCGTTATTACAGAATACACACGAGCAATTTCAGCTTTGTGGAGGTATGAGCAGGTATTTGTGAATTCAGAGCGTAGACGACCGTTTTTAGCCGCCAAGTATACGGAAGAAAAAATCAACCTAAAAGACGAAATACGCATTTAAGATTTCCGGGATAGTGGTGCTGGATGTGCAGCCAAACATTGATGCTCCTGAACTTTAGACACTTGAAGGATTATCCTTCGCCTGGATGTGGCAAAGCATTCAACTATGGCATTAAATCTGACTAGCGTGCACATGTACTCCAACAGAAAGTCAGGATAAGAAATGTTTCCGAAGGATTACCTCTAGTGAAACGTCTTCCGGTAGGTCTGTACAATGAATTGCGTTTTTGACTAAATTGACTCCGAACTTAGCGCGAATGGTGTTTGGCCTCAGGTAACGGGCTATGTCCTGTGTGAAAACAAAGTAGGAAATTTGGTTTTTTCTCAATTGAGGTCAATTAATGGGTGGAACAAAGCCTATAATGTAGGACGTGGTCACATGTATGCGTGGGGTATCGATTTCAAGCTTATAGAAGACCGGAGCAAATAGATCAGGTCACATGTAGGACCAGGTAGCACCACCAACTAGAGTTGCAACCAACGAGAAAAGCGTTTGCAATTTGACTAACCGGGTCCATGGGTCCCGCAAGTTCACGAAAGCGCTGCTGCACAGATAACGGATCTTCCGGATTACGTGACGTGTCTTGGTCCGAATCGGCCTGGGTGACGTGTAGAGCCACACACGGTCCCGAAGTAAACTCAGAGATCAGATCGGGATATTCAGCGAGAACGCCCTTATACACCTCCAGGAACTCGCCTGCATCTACCTTCGAGAGTCGAAAGACTTGTGCCGCAACAACGCAGAAGGCGTTTGACTGAATGGCTTCCCAAATGGCACCAACTTGATCTAACAGTAAAAATACATGAAGCTAATAGAATCGCATAGTTGAGGTAACGTGAGGGGAAAACGATTTGTAAGAACTCTAGTACCATTTAAAGACAAATATGACCACAGCTCAGAATATGAAACTTGACCAGAGCCCTGCCATCCTTGAGTGGTTTCATTCGTTTATGTTAGTAGGCGTTGAAATTTCATAAAAGCAAGGGATAAGGTAGCTTACAACTTTGGACAGCATGTGGCTTTATAACTGCACATGTGCAGTCTTTAATGTTCAACAGCTTTCGGTTAGGCGAAGACGTCGGAGTCGAGAGTAACATATGTGCTAACTTTGCAGCAGCTTCAGGAGACTTAGCTGGCATAAATAGATCATTGTTTGCGGAAATATCGATGTCCCTGGCATTTGGGCCATAAATAATTTCTTTGAGAATTCTGTTCGCATCGCGGCGCATTAATTCTAGCGCAATCAATCCACCATCCGAAAGGACACTTGTTAATTTACTATGAATTCAAAAAGCATGACCAAGTTATGCAAATAACTCACGAAGAATATTGCAAGGACTTACTCTAGATCTTTGCACTCACAAAAGTCGGCAAAATACTTTCGCACATCCATATTATTCAAATATAATATTTTAAGGTTAATTATTTTAAACCCTCGGTCTTCGAGACTGGCGATGTATTTCCCGGCATTGCACGTACCCGAAGGTGAAATAATACACACACATCTTTGGATCAAATTATTTTGAATGTAGCTTACCTTTCGGAATTCCCTGCCAATGCTTTCGCAGTGAAATCATCAGCAAAGTTGACAATACACAAATGCCGCGATAAGATGTTGACGGTGCCACCAATGTATAAATCCGACAGCTTAATTTCCGGTTGCCTTATTCGCCTCAAAAAAAGTTTGCAACGTTTCAAATCATGCTAATGATGCAGGTAAACTCCCTACGAAAACAATACCATCTCTATTGAATTATCGTGTGGGAAGAAACTAAGTTTGTATTTTTCGACCTGACCCGAATCATCTCTGAACCATTCAACAATGAATGAATAGACAACCGATTCATCCTACATTTCTAAATGTAACTATTAATTCCTTACCATTATTTGAGGACGAAATTGCGCGGCGCGTGGTGCATATGGGTATTAAGAAGTATATTTACGAGTTCAAACACCGAAATGAAATAAAAGAAGGTAATATTTTGAGGTGTTAACTTGGCATGCAATGTGTGAGTGCTTTATTAGCAACATCAGAAAGAACACTGACGACAACAATGCCATTAAGTCTTGTGGCGATCTACCCATGCTACAAAATGGTAAGATGTTGAATAACTACTTTTCGCAGTCGGACAAATACCGTCTAGTTTTGTTATGAAGTATTTATATTTTTCCTTTTCACTCCTACCAACTGACAGTATCGACGCCCTATGTAATAAATTTAATACACCTTTCGGACAAATTTATGGGCTTCTAAAATATTCGTGGCACGCTTTGGGTAACTCCTTACATTTAAGTTAATGCCTATTTCAAAACCCTTGGTCACGAACTTTTCGCCCCAAAACCTTCAAGTGGCACGTCTTGCTATTTACACAATATAATATATTGTCATATCATGTGATGCACATTCGTACGGTTCCAAAGCACAGTGGAGCTCAAGCCTTCTCAAAAGTCGCAGTAGGATAGGAGAAAGTTTATTACCAATGCGATACTTATGTTTCTTTACAATGTAACTTTTAGCCGAGAGGCGAGATTACAAATCGAACCTCGTTCTTTGGGGGAGAGCCTGTAGCGTCCCGAGGCTCCCTTTAAGGAAAAAGAAGGCATAGTATTAGGGCAGAATATATATTCTGGGAACAGAGAGCTTGGGGGCTTCTGGCACGGCTGGGAGGCTGGCCAACCGGCTAGTACAATATGGCCACCCAAGTGACCGAAACCGGCAGTTCGATCAAACATAGTATTACACACCTCCTCTCTTCTTTCGAGCGTCGTGCCCGACGCTCCCC
>MIEF01007621.1:0-15333 GCA_001870725.1 Taenia solium | reverse complement strand
AGAGCATAATGAGCGCGCAATTTGTGTGGATACGCCTGTTACAGGAAATACCGCGACAATGTATTCGTACCTTTCGATTCTGAGAACTGCACCAGATTTTCAGGTGAACAATAAAAGTGAGCACATGGTTGGCAGCGCTTAGGCCGTCAAAGAAAGTGTGAAATGGGTGTTGTAGTGCGGTATTTTAAAGTGCCTTTCGAGGCTTTTTCGTACATTAACTAAATCTAATCATTCTGTTTTGATATCGAAATGGTAATCCTCCTCGAGGTCAGAAGTAAATCTTGAGTTATTTTCCAACTGCATCGAAAATTAAAGCACACGAATAATTTCTTTTTTCATGAGGGAGGACTATCTAAGCGAAGTATCAGTAGAATAATGACCGTATGATAAGGCTTTTGGGAAGGTCGCAATCTTATCTTAACCACAAGTTTTCGTTTGCACAAATGCAATGAGACAGCAACTGAAGTTTTATTTAAGGACAAAACTGGTAAGCAGTCTTTGTGGATCGCGTTTGGTGCCAACTTTTGCCATTTTGTGCAAGCAACGCCTCCCGCCTTAGTAGATTATGCCGATGACCCTCCATGTACATCAAAACGCATTACTTTTTACTTAATACGCAAATGAAACATCATTTTTGCACTTGACGGTGAATGCGACTATTTTGCCCCAAAGTTTCAATCTTCTACGCACAGTCTTTTGCAAATTACTAGGACATTTCCTGCTCAATTTGATCTAACACGTCAGACTTGGCTTTGATTAAACGAACCAGTGTTGACAACACCTTTCCCAACTCCCTCGTTGTGTTCATGGCTGCCTGTAACCAATCAACTTCAACGGAATTGGACAAGGTCGATTCGTGGCCAGGCAGACGACAGTCCAAGAAGCTCGTGCAAAGCAGAACCAGAGGACTGTCAGTTGTCATTGACTGACAAATATTCATTCAAATTATGTACTCTGTGTACACTGGACTTGAAAACAAGTTCGCAGCCAGTGCTGAACTAGGCTAAACAGCGAGGGTTTGGACATCTTCTCGGTGTAGCTGATGCACGACTCACAATTTTAAGTATGACAAAGCAAAACTCGCATTAGGACTTATCCTCTCTGAAGCCCTTTACAATTTCCACGCCAAACAGTGTTTACTACTCGTCTACAAAGTGATGTTTCGAATGCTTTGGTTAAGAGTGAGGACACAAACGTATATCAGTGGCAAAGTCACTCTTCATAATCGCGGTGCATGATGTGCCTACGGGCGATTTTTTTATCTTCTCCGTCGACAGCACATCATCTACAAGTTGTGCCGCCTCACTTGCGCAGTCGATCAGGCAGATGAATTCCAATAGAGGCATGATCGGGAGGCCTCTTGAGGAAAGACCCAGGCGACCCGGGGACACTTATTTAATTTGGCGGTATGATTTACGACAAAGTTGCTTAAGAGAAACAGTGCGAATTGTCACAAGCCTCTCCCTCATTCTTTCATTCCCCATTTCTATTGGTAGTTCTAAGTTAGTCTTTTCCGAAGACGAGTGAAGTGTAAATATCAGGGCTAAATATGTACAGTGGACGAATGGAAGGGCTAATACGCCACTGGAATGTTCCTGAGGCAACTCTATCCAGTGAAACTACAAAGACGAAGCTTTCTGTGCCTGCGGAACTGAAAGGAGTGGTAGTTCACAGCCCCTTTATTCTTTTAAGCGTCGTCTCTGGCGCTCCCCTTGGTAAAAAACCCCGCCAAGACCATCACACGTTAGTCAGTGCTGAAAGGACACGCCCACAAACCAACAGCCATTCCTTGTAACTACAGCCAAATGAATGCAAATAGCCGTCTATCAAGGCGATAAATGGATGGATGGTTGGATTACTTCAGGCGCAGTACATAATGCATGGAACAAATGCTACCTACTGGAATATTTTAAAGGAGAGGATATAGGCATTTGGTTCTAAAAATAGTAAGTCTATAATCGATGCACAAAACATTTCAGACATGTCTTTTTATGAATGGCTACGAAAGGACCACCAATGCAACGTTGACGCCCTCAATAAGGCGTCATGACTATATGGGTGATGTCTTAAGTTGCCTTCAGCGCTAATTCCTGCTCAAACGATAGAGGACGCTTGAATTGAAACATTGTATCCAATTTTTACCGTTTAATGAACCACAAAAGTATCTGTTTTGGTTATTGCAGCCACTACTTTTGCGTCGCAACATGTGCATTTGTGCAGTAGTGTGAATCAGGACACCAAACAACCAGATATGGTAAACACAAAACCGTAACTGATAGTCTGAGCCTGCATGGGTGTAAAATCGTTGTCAGATGGAGGTGAAGCACCGGCTTTAGTTTGGCTTGTACATGCCCGTGGTTCCATTCTCAAATTGAATGGTGAAGTTGGGCTGTATGTTATTAGTCGCCCATCACTACCACCCTCTCGTACACGCGTGTGATCGCTGCAAATGATGCTAGTCCGTGAACGATGAAGTCGCTTAAATGATCTGTGAATTGTCTCGTCACCGCTACTTCAAAAGCCTATTGAAGTTTGGATTACGATTTGAGCCGCCTACTGCACGCAGTTGGCTCATAACTATAGAACCAAGCAGCTACATCATTGTCACCGAGACAGACGCAACCACCACCACCACCACTTTACTACGTTTTCTTCAGAACTCCGTTAATCGTGGATAAATTTGGTCCTGCTTTCAAGACTTTGCTTTCAACGTCGTATTCGATCGGTTGACGATTTCAGGCGTTAATTATGGATTGACAAAGCAAAGGCGTGAAATGCTTTGCAACCATTGAGAACTCTTTAATTAGTTGGAGGTTACAGAGAAACCTGTGCTTGATTTACAAATCGCATAATTTTGCATAATACACTATCAATGAAGTTGTACGCAATCTTCCCCAAATCGACTCCTCTCTGCTGCACTGGAAGCTAACGGCCGTCATTTCCAACTCTGCGAGGGCTTAGGTGCGTAGGGAACAAAATGACTATCTGGATCATGAAAAAGCTGAATTAGGAGATGAGAAGTTGGAATTATTGGCCTTTTCATTTGTATTCTAGTAGGAGGTTAACTCTGTTGCTTTGACCTCCAAAATCCTCGCTTAAACAAATTTGGTGTGCAGAACAATAAATCACCGTCCCTTTCAGCACGCCCCACAATTTGGCGCATTTTGAACTTGTAACGTCGTGTTTGTCGCTATTTGGCAATTTGCTTTTTAGAACAATCAGGAAGAATGGGAGGATGCCGTGGTTTTGGGAGATCCTTGTATGTGAGGAAAAGTTGTGATCCCACTCATTCATGTTGGTGGTGTAGACCTATCCAGTGAGGCAAGGACAGCGCTGCGAAACCAGTCGCCTCAAGAGCCAGATCTGAACGAGCTGACGACGCTTGCCAATGCTGAATAAGCAAATTCGACTTCATTTTGCCCATTGTAGTAGTCACCAGAGCTTTCTCCTCCCAACACAATACATTTACACCCATCGATTATTTCACACAGAATCAGGGTGGAAAGTTGTCGCCAGCCGAAGTTATTGTGCAGCCACCACCCACAAAATTGACCGAAATACGCCTTCACTTCATTGTGTTGAATCACCGACTTGGTGTAGTGGGAACTGTTTTAATATGTGCACGTATATATATCATAAAGGTCGGCTTCTTTCCCCTCAAACTCAGGTTGACAGTACTTGGGTAGGAGTGACAGTGCTCCGCTGCTTCCTCCACATTCGCCCATGTAACGGTCTCTCCCTTGCCCTGAGGGTACACTGGTGGTAATTTTAGAAACTGTGGTCTGAATGGAGGGCGACCACATTGCCATACTCACTGGATCGACTCACCTGTGGAGAATCGAATTCCTTCACCGTTGATTGCACTCGGGCACTGAACGGGATTGTCTCATTGATCTCCATCTCATTGCAGCCAGCGGCTTACAGCTCAGGGTAATCCTTCTATGCATTGAACAAGCATTCTGTTTTAGAGAGTTTTTCCACGACATGGCTTTGCGGAATAAAAGATACAAGGCAATGTTCAATCGTTGTGGATCCTAGACACCTTTAAGTTATTGGAATCGAAACACCCTAAAAGCAAACTTTAGTCTGATTTCTATTACCGTCCATACATGACAATGAAGTTGGCTGCATTTATTGCGTGCGTGAGTACTTCGCACATAACTCCGTCTTTTCGTGGAAGAGCTTTTGCAGACATTCGGTAAGAGCTCTGCTACAGCGGACGAGCAGGGTACTCCTGCATTTTCCCACTTGTGAAAATTTCTAGCATGTCAGCACTTCACTGTTGAAAAGAATTACGCACACCTTCAGCAGCACCTAGACTCGATTTTGAGTTGCGTATGCGCTTTTTGCAGGCAGCATTGGCAAGCTCTGAGGTCCGTCTGTGAATGTGCAATTTTCTCATTACAAATGGTAGTAGAGAAACACCAAGTCAAATGTTAATTATGACTTGTGGCTTAGTAATAAGATTTTGGTTTATGATACACGTTTTCTCCTTCCCCCAGCCTTGGCTGCTTTCTCTGAACAGCTTACCATGAGCGCAGCATTCGTTGTTGGTGCACCCATGACGAGACTGATGGATTCGAGCGAGAGGCCTGTCAAGGCCTCTGACCAGTGACACTTGAACTTTCGGTCTGTGTATTTGCACTCATGCTTGAAGTCGTGGTGGAGATGCCTGACCAAGCTTGCATCGACTGTGGGCAATGTGCACTCGCTATTAATTATGATGGATGTCGACTGGTTCATGAGTGAATCAGTATCAAAATCATGAGCAGGAAGGAAGCATGACCGCCTTCGAAGAAACCAAAAGCGCAATTCATTCAGTACTTTTAAAGGACTCGAACCATACCGTAAACAAGGTGGATTTGTGAGAACAAACAGCGTCTCATTTACAAAGAATGCGGTTTTGCAATTTCCTCTTCCTTAGTAATTCATACGAAGTGTGTGTGCAGGGGCAGATGTGGATTTGTCATTTTCGGTCTACTTCGGTTGGGAAAGGGCAGAGGCCTTTCTGGAACTGTCTAAACACTTTTATGCACGGATTTTTGAAGCTTACAGTTGAGTTAAGCGTGACTCTTTTCTTCATTTTGTCTTCATTCATGCATTTGTGGATTTCTGCTAATGGGAATTGTGGTTTTCATTGTCAGCCAGACGATGAGTAGTGAAATCGGGTATGTTTCTGGGAAGGCAGCGCAATCGTAGACTTGGTTCTCATCAGCAAGACGACAGGAGCACTACTTTGCCGTTATTTACCGTCGCGGATGTTGTCGCCTAAGCGTTGTGCCACAGAGTCTAAGGCGGATGACTGAGCAAACCTGCATTCATTGTAGGCGATGTGTCCCTGCCCTTGCTTGTGCTTCTTGTCCGTGGCATTGGCAGAACATTTGAATGGCAATTCTTCTGTTGAAAAGCACTTCCAGTGTGGATATGCGTGGCGGATGCGTGCAACGGTTCAGATCAGAACACTTTAAGCCGCTATACCATTTATATTTGGTAAATAACGCACTAGATGGCGACTTTGGTTTGTGTTTATTGCATGATCGAGTCTTTGGCTTTGCAATCTACAACAAAATGTGCATGGAATGTGATATTTTCTAAGATAATGACAACAAAATTGTCGCTCCTATTACATAAGTGGTACTAGCAATAACGTTAATTCGGAAAAAAGATTAACAATTTGATTACCATAATTGCGTGCTTCATTAAATTGCTCTAAATTAGATGCGGTTTTTAGCAAAACAAGGCCAACTTGGGCTGTGGTAGAAAGTCGTTTCCTGTGACGTTTGCACTTGATCGCTTGATTAGCAATTATGCTGATTAGGGCATTATAACTAAACAAGTATGGATTCGTAGTTTGGACCTGTTAACCACTGGTACATGGCTGTGTAAAATGCCACGTTGTGGGGAGGGATCTTTGTATTGGTAATATCAAATCGGTTCTTTTTCTGGAGCAATCATGAAACAAGTGGACCTATTGGAATTTTAACTTGTCTTGGTTTGATGTCAGTCAATAAGAAATAGGAACTGTGAACGTTGTCGTTTGGCAATTATTTAGTCAAATTCCTTAAAGTAAAATAATGCGTCCTGAAATTGTCTCACTTCAAGAACGGTTCGCTGCAACCTCCGCACTTAAAATATGGTGAAGTTGGAAAGAATCACACAAAGCAGAAAAGTTCCGCATTGTTAAACATTAGGACGCATGTGTCTAAAAAGAATCAGCAGTGTTGTTTAGAAAATAGTTAGTTTATTTCTATGAAAGCGCAGAAATGTATCGATTCATATCATATTTGGCTTGTGAAGGATTCATCACAATCCTAAAAGCAAATAGCAGTCTTTTAGTTAAAAACGATATAATTGGACAAAGCAAATTGGTTTTCAACATCAAAAATGAATTTTTCAAATGTGATTAGAACATTCTTCACAAATTTACCTACTCATTTTCATGTACCGCAGCAAAACGGCTGCATGAAATACCCCGAAACGGTAAGAATGCTTTGCATACATGACGAGGACATCTCCACTGGTCTTTAAGTAATTCGAAAAAACTGGAACTAAGCTCTCTTTAATGGTATTGCGAAGCCGGTAGGTGAATTGTGGCCTATCTTGGCACTGAAAGTTGCGAGAATGAAACGATTTTGTTAATGGAATTATGAATTATTAAAGATTTATTAAGGATGCAATTCAGGGGTGTTTTACTTTCTTAGGTACACCTATAAAATGTGGGCGCCTGAGGTGCAACATTTTCCCAACACAGTCAACTAAATGCCTTCCTGATTAGTTTACAATGAAACCAAGTTTGAATTTCTTTTAGACCGCAAAACTTCGAATGGTCCTTAAAATTTTGCTTAAGGTTAGTAAGGTCATCTCGTGAAGTGCAAAACCAGATGTTTAAATCGCCTCGATTGGTGGCAGAATTTCAGTTATCACCTGTCAGAAAACTGAAAAAGTTGCAAAAATAGAGTAATAAAAATGTTGTTGAATAACCGATGCCTGGAAACTCTCTCTCCTCTAAAGAAATAAAAATAAAGCCGTCTCACTCTTGCGAACCTCAAAAGCATTGCGGGTGGATAGATGCGACGTAAAGACGTTTTTATTCACATCGTTTGCAAGTATACGAGCTCCATTTTAAGACAATTTTAGGAGCAGTTAATAGAAAAACAAAACCTTGACCTTTGTTGCGAACGGCTCTATCACGCCCACTAAAATCACCTCTGATGAAAGTGGGCCTCTAGAATCTGTGCTAATAGGCAGGAGGCAATTTCGGTTAGCCAGACTGTTTGCTACAACGATTTTAAACCGATTGCATGAGAAACCTGAATGTTGATTGCAGTGCAAATTATGGTGCAGTTCCAATATGGGTTCCTGAATTTGCTAAACACCGAGAACTTGGGATGGCATAATTTCGGATGCAGCGCATGTCTCACCCTGACTTCCCTTTGAAGCAGTGCAGTGCTAGGCACAAGTAAATGCAAACAATTTCCATCAACAATAAGTGTACTTCGCTTGTACTGTTAAGCCAGATCTCTTCATCACTAAATTTGACATGGTATTTCAGGAAGTTTTGGTCTACGCAAATGAAGCAAATGCTTCGAATCTACAGTCCACATTGATTAAAACAAACGGCACAATTCATTGCTCTGCATCTCTAGCTATGGGCTCTTCTTTTACATAGACCACAAATTATAGCAATATGTGAAATTGGGATGAACTCGGTTGTTTGGCTAGTGGACTGGTCAGAGCTGTGCAACGGTTAATGAAAAAAACTGTGACAAATTGAAATGATGCTATTCTAACTCTAGACATTGCAAATACTTTAGCTTGACTTCTATAAGCTTTGCGTTAGTTTGTTGTTTTAACTTAATTTATGCAGCAACTGCGTAGTTGTTTGATTTCGTTAGTTCACTTGCAATAAAGTATATCTCTTTGAGGATTTCTTCTGCGGTGATTTCTATCCTTCAGTCGGTGCGCTTAAATGATTCGGGCACAAGCACACAGGCAGAAGCATAAGCAACTACAAATAGTTTTATAGGTCGGTATAACATTTGCATTACTGATATGAGCATAACCATACTGGAGATGTAAGCCTGATATGTCGTGCTGAAAAAAATAAATTCAATGCGTCACTATACAGTCCTTGCGTATTGCAAAAGCTATCTTCAGTGTATGAGGCAATATAGATTCATCCCATCACCATTCAGACCCGAAATCATAAGAGCATAGGGCGCATCATTTCCCCGCCAGTGGAATGGGTCTCGATCTGGCAGTTTGGAAACGCACCACTTAAGTGAAAATACGAAAGTTCTTGTCCTTGGGCTTTAATTCATATAAACGCGAATGAAGCCTTTTAGTGGATAAAATAGAGTGTTCGAATTTTCTTAGGTACCATATTTTACTTATCCACATTGATGCAAGGGCAAACAGAGGTAAAATACAATGGAATATGAGTTAACGAAACGTAGCATGAGCGCAGGAATTGGCGCCACAGATTTTAAAACTGACTTGATATTGAGCATCATAATTCTGAGACGGTCGAGATAAATGAAGCCGAAGTAGTTAATCATCCGAACAAACTAAAAGCAAGTCACTCAAGCTCAGTCATTACTAAACACCAATTCCTTCCCAAAGGAAATGCGCTATGACAACCTTTAAAATCCTAAGCACTCATCGATTCCTAATATATTCTCAAAATTTTTTCTCTTGTCCCCGTTTTAGGTTCGTATTTCATGGAGTCAAAGTAGTAAATGCTTTGCAGCAATAGCTGACACGGCTCACTTCCATCCATAGGTGCATTAGGAACAGTGCCGCATGCGAAAATTTTAATGTCGCGCAGAAATTTTATGGGAAGGGGGATTGTATTTTATTGTAAACATTAAAATGATCAATCCTTCTAATGCTTACATTGGCGCTATTTAATAGAACCATTGTAGCTTCTCGAGACTTCCTTTAAGGTAAAAGAAGGCATAGCACTAGAGCCGATTATATATTCTGTAAAAGAGGACTTAGGGGCTGTTGACGCGGCCTGGAGGCCGGCCAACCGGCTAGTACAACATGGCTACTTAAGTGAGCAAAACCGGCGGTTTGAACAAACAAAGTATTGCACGGCCCCTCTCTTCTTTCGAGCGTCGTCCCCGATGCTCCCCTTCGTCAGCCTCCCGTGTCAGCCATCACAACGTAATCAGTGCTGCGAGAAGCACCCACGAGCTAATCGCCCCAGTCATCGGGATTCGAGTGCCGTAGAAGAAACGCGAGGGTACCGTAGAACTCTGAGCAAATGGGGCGATCGGGCCTCGTGGAAAAGGATGCACACAAACCAAGTGTGCGAAGCATAAAACGATGTTATCGAATGGCGTCCCGAGCATTTTACGTCTGTTGATACGCATTTTGACGAAGATAGGCGAATTGTCCAAGAACAGGGGAGAGAGCTTATGGAGGATGCTCGACCACAACGTCGCTGACCCCTCTTGGCTGGACATGGACATGGAGTTCACAGCTAGTGTCGCTTCAGTTGTTAACAGCTTCTTTGCAGAACACGAGGGCGGAGGAGGTGCCGAAGATGGACGTCGATTTCAGCCCTTCTGTTATGGGATGTGAGAGATTCTCCCATCCGTAGCACATGCACTTCTTTCACGCCGCAAAAGTTTGCCAAAAGCGGTATGGAGCAGGATAAAATCCATCGAAGTCGGGTCCGCTTTCCACTGCCACCATAGTAGCGTCCCGAGACTTCCTTTAAGGTAAAAGAAGGCATAGCACTAGAGCCGATTAGATATTCTGTAAAAAGAGGGCTTAGGGGCTGTTGGCACGGCCCGGAGGCCGGCCAATAGGCTAGTACAGTATGGTCACTTAAGTGACCGGAACCAGCAGTTCGAACAAAGTATTACGACCATTCCACAGGTCATCTGTCAAGTAGTCGCTGGAACCATTGTCTTCAATATATTGCATAATCACGTTAGATGAGGTCACTCTGAACCCTTATGATGGTGTGTTCATTTTTGCAAGGAACATGTAGAATAATATCATTAGCCATTTAGCGTACATTGGTCAGCGATTTTGCGCTTACGCAAACAAGGAAGAAGGAATCATCATTAATTGGACATCCCAATGAAAGGTTTGAAATGTGCCATTACAGTGTAGCATGTTTGGTACTTATGACTTATTGCTCCATTTACACATACACTTTTCCATGTTAGCGAAATCTCGAAGAGAGGTACAGATAGTTTGAAAAAGGAGTGGCTCGTAGGCGCTTCTGCCTGTACGCAGGAGGGTGACGGGTTGATAGAGCCTTTGGAAAGGTACAGACTCCTGCTTTTATCTCTCTTCCTTTAACTACTATACGTTTCCAACGAGTCAGCAAATAAATGCTTAAAACGGAGTAAATTTCTGAGCAGATTTTGACGAATTCGCAATGAATCCTGTTCCATCTTAAAGTGCTAAAAAAGTCTCATAAAACCTATTGTATTGAACCCCATTCCGCTTTTCACATCCTTTAATTTAGGAAGTGCAGTGAAGTGATGCGTAGATTTCCCCACTCCTGATCGGTAGGTGCTGGAAATATAGGGTAGCACACAAACTTAAGACTGAAATCAAATTGACTCAATAAAATGGTCCAACAAAGCCGTCTGATCGGCCATTTGACCAACATTGCAACTGACGATACTTTTATGGGATTTTACTCTACTCAATTGTGCAAGTAGGAAAAGAAAAATAAACCTGGCAAGTAATTTTAGAAGAATTGTAAATGGTCAGTGGAATTTTATTGATCCTTCACCAATATCCGACAAATTTAAATGCTTTGTGATTTGCCTTTGACTCATTGTGGCAATGAGGTCTCCCACCTGTGGCGAATTTTTAAAGGCTCATCGCACACCTTCAAATAACTTTATTTTTCACCTACCTATGTTGCAGGCATCGAAGATTGGATTTTGTTTCATTTCATACGCAAATAAAGCATTATTTACCTAAATGATTAAAAGCCACTTGCTTTCTAAAATTTAATGCTTTACCAAAAGCATTTATCTAGCGACTTAAACACGCTTTATTTATCCTAGCCCCTAAATTTGATATTGCAGGTCACAGTTTGCTTCGATTATACAAACTTGTGTTGACTACGCTATTTCTCTTCCGTTACTGTACTCATGAGTGCCTATAATAAGTTAAGTTCGTAAGAGTCAGGCAAAATGGATTGTTTGCTTAGTATACATCAGCCATTTATACTGACTCGACACGAATAGGAAGAAATTCAAGTTGCTTTCGTAATGCTTTGATTGATCGTTTGACTACTTGGCTTGGTTTTGTGGGCATTGAAGAAGGCGCATATTCCACTTCCGCCCTGCAGCGCTACCGCTGGGTCATATAGGTGGGTTCAAATGGCAGTGCACGATGTGCTCAGGCATTAAGACTTTTTTTACCCCAAAGGGTGCCTCGGCGTGCTACATTACCGCAGCGATGGCTAAATATTTTTCAAACTAAGCAAAAGGCGGTGCCTTCGTTGATTCTCTTATGGCGCTCATGGGTGTCTCTAAGTCGTTAGCTTTAAAGTAATCGAGTATAGAATGCCAGTTTTTACCATTTACTAAATGATGGGGTAACAAATATATGCTCAGACTTTGTGCACTTTGTTCAGTACGCTTTAAACGCAAAAGGCTCCAGCTTTTCTAATGATAAATCAAATCGTGCGGCAACGGTTTAAGGGACTTTGATTATAAATGGGTGTAACGCTTACAATTAAAGGTGCAGCTAAATGAAATTTTCTTTCCACTTATCTTCTTATTTTTAAGGAATCTTCTAGGATGCTTTAAATGGGAGTGCGGGCACAAATTTGCACCAGTGACAAGGTCATTCTTCATAAAGGCAATAAAGAAGACTAATTATCTGCTCCATAGTTCCCCAATCACTTGCAGTCTGCGCCGCCTCACTTGCATAGTCAGTCAGTTAAATTTAAATGAAGGCATGATCGATAAGCTGTACGAAAGGAGACGAAATTGAGACCAAACCGGAGGCGTTTAGGCAGGCAGTTAGACCAACTGAGGCAAGAGAATGCGACCACGTGGAAAGAGGCACCGCAGTGTGCACAGAACAGCGCTGGGGAAAGAAGAGAACGCTGTGCTCCAGGGAATCATTCGGGTCCTCGTTAAGGATGCTGAGGCGTGGATGCGCCAGGCAAAAGAGAACGCTCAAATTTCAGCAAAGAAACCTTTGGTGAAGAATGTCATCGCTCCTGATGGTGGGTAGTGTTTTCTGTATGATGAGGTGATATGACAGTACGAATCATCTTATTCTTCTCAGTTCATAGGAAAATTTTCGTGTTTTACAAACAAGGCACCTGTCTCTAAAATGCTCACTATACAAAGGATCGCAATTTCCAGCAAAGCACCTGCTTATTTCTCATCATTTTACAGTGTTTACTGATACTCCAGTTTCGTTGAGTGCCTTTTTATCGATTTCGCACTTTAAGGAAAAGACATTGTTTTTATCTACCACGTAAATTTGCCGCCCATTTTGAATTTTAAACCTGAGACGAATGTTAGCTAAAGCTTCGCAAAGCTACCTGTTTATGCTCCAGCTTGCAAATCCGAATTTTACATCTATTCTTTTAGAAATCTTGCTAAGTTCTGAAGTTCCTCTTTTCCAAACAGGGATGTGGAGAATTGCCCCTTTGTTCAACCAATTAAATTTACAGATCGCTTCATTATTGTTCGAGTCCTAAATTCAAACCCCTTTCTAACACTAGCCTGACACGCGATTTGCCTAAATTCTCTCCATAACAGCGCCAACTTTTGATAGCACGTAATTACTTGCGTTTTCAAACTGTGCTAAAATTGGTCCCTTCCTGGTTGGTAAGTCTATAAAGTTGTAGACTAAAAATTAGATGGAGGGTGTATTTTACCCCTTAATGTTACTCACGAAGCGATCAAAGCCTTGTAAATGTCATGCAATATAATTGTATAAAATGATGTAATCTTGCATAAAATAAAACACGACGCTGTTCGTGGTTAGCAATCATGGAATACATATTGAAATAGTAAATAATATACTCTAAAGTATTTTTGCTGAGAAACAAATGACCCTTTACTAACTAATCATGGTTGTCGTAAACTTTACGAAATCGAGATTAGTTTTTGAAAATCAGACTTACGGACACAGATTCTTATCAACTAACCAATTGACGGTCGCAGGGGTCTGCAGAATAAAATACTGGACCTCTGTGACTAAAAATTCATTCCCTGGTATCTACCACCTTTTTATGACTGCTCAATCACCTATTAAGAAGTTCACCTATTGGGGAGAAAACGCGGTTTGAATAGGCTGCTTAAGTGGTTTGTGTTGTCTAAAGCAACTCTTGAATCTGAAAAGCGGTTGGTTGGGCGATTGTTGTCAAGATTTTGATGTAAAATATCACAACTTGTCTTAATCCTTTCATAGGATACATTCCTAATTCTATGATTCGACAAGATGTGCATGCTTACCAGTACAGAGCCTTCATCGCGGTGAAGAAGGGCCACATGGTTGCAAAAGTGGTAGGTTCCACTTTGTGTTTCCACTGATACGCCACCTTCGCGACTCCTTCCGTCTAAACTAAGTTATGCACTATCTTAAACTAAACTCGCTCTTTGATTCAACGGCATGACATTCAAACTGTCATCTTTTGATGCTTGAGCTATTCACAAGCTCCTCAGTGAGTAACAAAATGTGTTTGCATAACACTTTCTCTAACCGTACCCACACGAAGATATACAATTGTCTAGGACATGAGCACGCTAGAGCCCTTTCAAATCTGTATGGATCGTGCCGAAAGCATACAGATGGAAAGCAAACGGGTGCGAAAAGAGCAACTGGAGGCGATGCGAGCAGAGGCAGCCCGCTTTGAACTCTCTGCCACCTACAATGAGTCGAAAAAGATCCTCCGCCTGCTAGAGCAGACCCCTGAACAGCCAGAGACTGATAGCCATCTCCTACGATGTGGGTTCCCTTTTCTGTCTCTTGATAACCGAGAAAAGAGTATCAAGTATTAGATAGTTGCATTAGCCACTGCATTTAAATTTACTTTCATAGCTCAGTCAAGGTCGTTTCCGTGGGTCATTATTTGCCTTAAAAGCTTTAAGACAGGTTCGGTGTAACTTTGGCATCTAATTGACAAAAAAGCTCACAAAATAAAGGAGGGAATAAAAGTGCTAGCAAGTGTGAACTGATGAACCGCAAACTGCCTTAAACAGGAAATTTTATGCATTTAAATTTTCGCATATTATTATTTATGTTTTACTACTACAGAGGTACAAATACATCTATGCCGAACCCGGGTTCAGTTTTAAAGTAATTTTTCACAAAATAAACATGCCATTTTTGAGCAGTCTACTTAAAGTCAGAAGTTAGAAGTATCAGTGCTGTCTTAGGCACACTCACACTGACGACTCAAGCTCCAACAGGCTGCTGATGAGATCAGTTGAAGGCGGCATCGACTAATACCTTTAGGGTAATCCAATTCATGATGACTTGATTCGGAAAGCATAGTGTTTCATTAATAATTTACCGGTTTTCTTGCTCTCTGGTCTAGGGTAGCCATCAACTGTTGGGCAGGTGGTCATAGTTTGGATCCAGTCATGATGCAGGTTTGAAATCCGCCTCAGCTAACAGTCATCAGTCCATCAAAACTTTCGCAACCATGGCAATTACATGCTTTCACTGCATGTACACATAATTAAGAGAGCTGTTAGGAGGACTTACTCTTTTAGTCACTTTCATCGTCCACAATTGAGCCAACTAAGCTGTGTGCATCTGATTTCAAGAGCAATTAAATATTTTTCATCGTCCCTACTCCACTACCCATTAACATGTTTGCTGCAGTAAAAATTTTATCCTCGCTCTATATGTAAATAATTGTTTACAAAGTCTTATCCCATTTGATTTAATAAAGTCTGAGTGTAAGATCGCTAAGTATTATCATGGAGAAAACCAGGTACGCAAGGAAGACATTCTATTACAAAGCGAATCAGACCAGGATTGGTATTTTATGAGAAGACTAAATGCATAAGAAAACAATGAATTTATCGCATTCACGCTCCTTATAAAGTGAGAAGACGTATGACTCGAAAGCATGCACTGTACCGAATGAGGAGAAAGTTGCTTACAGTGAGAATTCGTATGGAGCTGATGGCCTTCGCAAAACAGCAAGAGATTGAGAAGCGTCAGAGCAAGACCCACACAGATCAGCCCAAGAATCAACGTCTTCTCCACCCCTCCCTCAGCATGCGTACCTATCGCAAACTCAACAAGGATGAGTTCCAGACTATGAGGGACAAATTAATTGACGCTCTGGATTCCCAAGATAACGCCTACAATGTT
>MIEF01007617.1:0-18890 GCA_001870725.1 Taenia solium | reverse complement strand
CTGGAAATGATGTTTTTTCAACAACATTTTTTGCACCCAATTGCCAATTTCAGTGGCCACTGTTAGGTACGACAATTTTGATGCCGAAGCATACAAGCAACTTTGCACCATAGATAGTTATTTCATTAAGATGGCTTAGTAGTGATGGTTTTAAGAAGCCCATTATAGGAAAACAATTTAACTGCTTTAAAGGTCGACTAATAAGTATGGAAAATTTACGAGAAAGGCTTTTGCATACAGAGAGAATCTACCCACAAGTCTCGATTCCACTTTCTCGATTTGGAGAAGGCCAGCAATTTGTCGAATTGAAATTTGGTGTGCGAGGTGTAAACCGCAAATCATGGGTAAATTTCCTAATTCATGCTTACCATTCATTAGTTCATAGCTTCTTCATGGATATACAAGTATCTTGCCGTTTATTTACAAGAATACTGCATGCCACTTTTGCTCCATTGATGTTGCAGGTGCTGCTTGTGAAGGACACAGACTTCGCTTGCACTTGGGAGGGAATAGAGCTTCGACACAACGATTGGCAATTTTGCCGTAAGTTTTCCTTGGCCTTCTTGATCGAGTAATCTTCCATGCTTTTGAGTACAACTGGAGTGCAACTACCGTCTTTCTCCCCTCATTTAAGGCGATATGATTAAAGATGAACAGTCCAATCTAAGAATATTTGCCGTGAACATCTCGCGAATCGGCGATACTAAACATGAATCTTTTACCTTGTATGCGAGAGATACAATTGTGACTATTACTGTTGATTGGACCCAACATGGTAAGAGAAAATTCAATTTGTCGAATCAAACTTTCTGAACGGGAGACTTCTTTGAGACAATCGCAATATTAGCGTACTTGAGAGACATGTGACGGCAAAAGATTGTCAAACAAGGATTTTGAGAGAAATTGAAGCATTGTTTCTGTTTAGGCGATTCACCGGAATTGGCGGATTGCGACAGTAAGTCATAGCACATGCATGCAGCTTCTGGAAATGGCTGGCATGGATGCCCAGCGACAAAAAGTTAATTAGCCAGCATTTTCTTACTACTTAGTTGGCTTGGCTTTCAGGCTATCAAGAAATGACGAGTGAGTAAATTTTAATTTTAATTGCATTCTAACCTGGTGCGCTATAAGCAGTGCATTTCTTGGACGATAATGCTTGAGTTAAGCAAAAAACCTACGAATTCGCCCATCAGAAAGTACACTAGACTATTATATTCCTGTATTCACAGTTTATTATTTTGTGACTCGAGGAAGCATGGTAAATGGAGGTGGGAAACATAATCACTTTGTTATACTGCAGTGGCTGGCGGTTATAACAGGAGTTAAGACAATAGCTAATCAAGTACCTTTGATCCAGAAGTAGCTGGCAATCGCATGTGATGTTACAACATTCCAGAAATCTCTATTTATGTTTAGGCGACAGCGCTGACACCTGGACAGAATAATAGCTGTGAGTGAATCGCCCTGTGTTGTTACCCTTAAACTGCATTTTGCTTTCTACATAAATAAGCCTCTTTATGTGCTGGATAGGCCATCGTTAGGTATGCTAACATAGGTTTTAGTGTCTGACGTTTACTTTGGTTTAAGGACCCCATCTTCATCCTCGCTGGTCCTCAAGCTTTACTTTATTATTGCAAAATGCACCATATTTAGAATCAGATCATTTCCAGGTTGGCTAACATTTAGTGCTTTAATACATTTTTGAACTCTCTGCGAACGCAGCCCAAGTAAAGTTAGTGCTATTTCGACAGTTTTCTTTGAAATAACAAAGTAGAGTAATATTTATAATTTTCCGAGTAAAAGTGACTTAAATGCAAACACAATAATCTCATAGTGATAGCTATCATTGTGTTTGTGCCTGCCTTTAAATGAGCACTCGTTCGTAACACCTATTACCCTACTTAGGAACAACGTTTATCTGAGTCCTGTTCTACTCATTTTGTATTCAGCAGCATTGCAATAAGATGCGGAAAATAGTGCAAAGTATGCCACTACCAACATAATTCTGCCTGTAAGCTAAAATAAAATAAGTAACTGCTGTAGAACTGTTGCACCAGTTTTATCTCTCTGAATCTTACGTCGAAATGTTTTTGCTTTTAGCCAACTACACAATGCAAATTCGCCTCCCGTTTTTAAATCCGTGACAATTAAAATACAATTAATTCCATTTAAAACAAATGTACACATTCACACAACACAACATTAACTATGATAGTTGACATCTAAGCTCTGATTACAAAATGCTGAGTTATATTTCTCTTTCAATTTGGTGTATTGTAATACTACTGACGTTTTTCAAGGATCAGGAAGGTATTTGCCGGTAATTTTAAGCGTGAAATTTAGTCAGGTTCAATTAAGCCAGTGCACAAGTACAAGCAAAGAGCTTTGAGCATAAAAAGATTAACCAAACCATAGCTACCTGAGGGCTCTCACAAGCATAACAGAGCACTATGGGGGCGGAAGAAGTTATCCATTTTTCTTGCCAGGCTGAGGTGCTGCCATTGGAAGGAGGACATTCATGTATGAAACATTTGCTAGGAATAAGTTCTTTGTGGCGCTTGGTGCTTCTTGACATTAATCAAGCTAATTATTGGGTGGCAGCGCACCACTTTAGAACCATTAAAACTAAATGAGAAGTCATCTGCCTGCAGTATTTATGCCGACTCCATGCACTATAATGCAGGAAATGGGTTCGTAGACTCCGCAGAAATATTCAGGCCAGCAAAGTTTGCATTTAATGGTGACTTCATGCGAAGAAATCAAAAATGCTTTTCATGACATTTGCCACATCCGCACAACAATTATTCTCATTTTTATTAATCGGATGCCCCATGCCTAACCAAGTCTGACTTGTACTACTTGAAAGCATGCAGCTTTAAAATGCATCCCCCATATGCTGACTTAAGCCAAGGCAATCGCTTTGGACAACCAAATTATTACACGCTGTTCTATTATTGCCTCAATAGGGGAACTAACCTAGTCGCTAAACCTCCCATTTACTGTACATCGCATTGTGTGTTTAAATCTTGCCAAGTAATTTGGTCAATATATAACTTTTACTATTTTTGATTCCCCATTACAATAAATTAAAATCGTTTTCCACTTTGGGACGATTGAAGAGACATAATTCGGCAACGTTCTATTTTGTCGCTAATATCAAACTTTAATCCCTCTCCACTGATTGTACGGTGCAACATGTAAATTGACCTCAGGTCTTCTTAGTAACTGCTCAAATATTAAGGTGATTTTATAAAGCCAATCAATAGGCGCGAATAAAGGCACTGAGCCCCATGGACAGGAACCCGACACCCACACTCTCGAGTGCGGCAATCAGGATGTACGTGTTCAAATCGAGCTCGCCGATTCGGGACCGCGGCTGGTCAAGATAACAAATAGAATCTACTTTTTTCAACAAAAGGAAACACTGTGATGCAGGAGGCACAAGATAGCTGGCTCCAAAAATGGCAACACTAGATGCATTGCTGCCACTCGTCTGCCTGCTTATTCGTGTTGTTTTCTGTTCATGTTATTTAAATTTTAAAGGCCTCTCTACCGTGAGCGCAATAATTGGTCTCATTTCTGCAGGAATCATTTCAAAAAAGGAAAATATACACATATATATTTACTAAAACAATTAGTGCCGTCTTTCGAATTGGGTAGTTGAGTTCTGTTGGCAAAGCTCCTATATTATTTTATTTAAGACAGAGCTAGCAACACAGCTGGTCACTGATAGATACTGTCGTGTTTGCCAAAAAGCTCAGGAGTTGCCCTCATTTCAAAAGTGCGAGAGCCATGATTGGTGAGCAGATTGGGATGTGAATTAGCTTACTTATATGGAAGTCAGTAATGTGTTTTTTAAATCATGCGAACAAAAAATGCCTGCTTGAAATGATGGCACGTGAAGCGAATTTCCTCTTAAATGCAGAAAATACTGGGAGCATCTACTACTGCTAACGATTGAGAAGTAGCTGAGTATAGGACTAATATATCAGTTGGCTCACTCTTATAATCCAGGCCAAAATGTCTTTTCAAAATGCTTTGTTATGCAAAGGATATTTCGCAGTGGTGAAAAAATATGTTCCCCTTCCTAAAGCAGCTAAAACATAAATAAAAACAATGCCTTTTAAGCATCACGAAGCAAATATTTATTGCTTACTCAGGAGTAATTTAGGGAATACTACACTCTCATAAACCATCATAATGGGGTCAATTTAAGGGCTGCTTCTAGTATACAGATTCAGTGGCACTGACTGGCAAACTTCTCCTTTTAAAAACTTAACCAGGTTTTTTTTAGCCTTTGTAAACAGCTCAGAAACGAAATCCTTAAAGACCTTGATAAGTGAAATCTTTGAAGTGCTTTTCGTGTGGGGGTTAGGTGAAGTGCAATTGTGTTAATGATATCCCCTCAAAATACAAAGCACATGGAAACAAATATTAATTTCATAAGGTTAGCTTCTTGAAAAATTATCGACTTACTTTCACAAACCTCTGAAAAATGGCTTTTTAATAGCCCGTGGCACAAAAAAGCTTTTCCACATCAATGACATTTAAACGCCGCATTTCTAAGAAAATGACAAAGTAGGAATCTGCTCATTGACTGCCCTGCTCTCTTTTGATAAGTGATGTTTTACATTGTGGCACAGGATAGTTTGGGTAAATGCACTGCCACGAGACTTTTGTGAAACCGTTCTTCCCATTATGTCAACGCCGCTATATTAGAGTAAGGCAGTTGATCTAGTTTCACAACAAAATCCACATACACCATGTCCTAACACTTAAACTCAATGCACAGGGCATCTAGCTTTGATATTGTGCTGTCAATTCCGCAAAGCACATGTAAATATAATAAAATGTGGTTCAGTAAGGGTGAAGTAGTTATAGTTGTAACGGTTTAGTGCATTTTCACCTTTGCAAATGACGGACATCCCGCATACACCCCACAATGATCACTTACGAAAGGCACGAATAAGTAGTTCAGCCTTCTCGTTTCGCTTATTTAATGTACAAACAGTACAAGCAAAATTCCTTTTTATTGACACGAATATCAACCTGTTATGAACATGAAGTCAGTGTAAAACCAGCTTCTGACAGAACCACTGCCTTAAAATCGCAGCAATGACTCACTCAAATAAATAAACAACAATATCAATTCTTTTGCATTAATTTTCCGCCACCTTTTCACATGCTACCTTGATCAAATGAGTGCTTGTATGATGGGACTACTTTGTTTGCAAAGGCATGTCTAAAGCAAACGCTTTACTTCGTGTCTGTTGAGATCATTGCTTTTAAAATAAGCTCTTACCTGCACTTGCTAATGCCTGCAGGAATTTTCAACCCACAACATAGAGCACTACTTAATTATTCGCAAATCTGGATCAACGCGACTAGGGGCCCACCTAATCAAACCGGATTCACGTAGCTCGTTGTGATCTATGCATTATGCTATATGGCTCTTACCAAAGGTGAGGCGTAAAACCAACATGTTCCAAGGAAATAGCTTCTCCTTGCTATCAGACTGCTTTTAATGCAGCAATGAAACAAAGGCGGCCTACCTTCTTACCGAAGGGACACTGATGTGCATGACCGCGGAACATGTTATTTCTTACATCACGCGAAAACTCAAGGCAAACTTACTTGAAGGCCCAAGTGATAACTTTCGATCTCGTTTTTTGATACTAAGTTAGAAAAACGCTCAGTTGGACTAAACTAAACGAAAGTCATCCAGGGTCAACCAGCACCAAGCGCGAATCTCGCTTCTCCTCCAACCCGATTTGATCACGCTGGAAGGGTCAAGGATTAGCTCCAATTGCTGAATGACTGTCAACAGCACCACATGGCGCCTGCTGCTTTTCGCTAAACTACCACAAGAACACATCTTAGTTTATTCAATGCATTGGAAAATCAAGCATGTAAATGGTCACTTTGACGCTTTCCGATGTGTTCCATTTGGAACCATCAGTGTGGCAGTCACTTTGACATTGCGGTCGTACACATAATTTGAGCGCCTCCATAGGAGACCATTGATAATATTGAGGTGGACCTTTCCGTTCGTAAAACAAGCAATGCAGCTGAGATCATTTTTTGACAGTGATGTTGCGGGGCTGCAAATATGGAGGCAGCAATCACAGCAGGTTCCCAGCATTTAACTTTTGGGCAACTATCGCACGCAAAGTCAGCGCGACATGTTCAATTTTGTGTTATTGGAGAAGCAACCTGATGTTCATCGCTTGCTTTCACTAATTTAACGACATTTTGGTAAAAACCAGCCTTTACAATTCTTCTTAATTCGGCATTTACTGACCATTGTTTAAAACGGTTTTTTAAAGTAAGATAGCATTTATTTTGCAGATAGAATTAGCCTCTATGAACATGTTAACTTAGGCTGACTTGCAGTGAAGGTGTCCATGAAGACCTTCTCTCGTTAAATGCCATTGTTGCGGCTGCAGTAGGGTTTAACACCTTAACCTTCCAAGAGTCTTTTAAATGTAAGTTAGATGCTCTTGTAAAACCTGAATAGATTCTGATGATGCTGTCCGAGGAATTAGGCAGAGTAGTATCCTCTATATTTACCTCACTTACCATTCCTACTGCGCCCTACTACAGTGCAAAAACTTGTTTTGCCGAAGGAAAGCGGATATTTCGAGAATAGAAAAAGGATGGTCGCTGCTGCTTAATAGTAAACCTTTCAAGATCTTTCATATCTTTGCATCCTAGAACACTAGCGCTCATCTCCATTTTACTTGTCTCCTTGAGCGCCATGTCAGTGAAATAATTAGAGATGTTTCATTTTGTTGTCCTACGGTAAGTCCATTTTGCGGATTCACCATGTCTTCGCTGTTTATTTATCCGCATATTATACAACAAACTGAGAAGGCGGATGCAATGCTTTGGCGGGAAAGAGACATTCAAAGCGGAAGATTTATTTATGCGGTAATGACGCGACAATTGCACAAGCGTATCGCCCCCACTCTAATATCATGTAATGTATTAGGCGAGTGTGAAGGCGAATTCAAGTTTCGAGACATGCCATAGAAATGGAGCACTCGCTACTTGTTCGATGCGGGCAAACACTTGACAATGAATTTTATTTAAGCGGTTAGTAATGAGGTTGAAACAAAATAAAAGATGGTCTCATTGAAGCTAGCTCTCCCTTTCACTCACATTCCCGCCATCACCGCGGTGGTTGTCGAAGTGTGCCAGAGGCTACTACCAAGTCCAAACGAAAAACGCTGCATTAGAGAGGCAGAATATTCCGGCTCTCAGCGCCTTCATGCACAAAACAACTTGGATATTTCTGCCTAGGTCATCTTTTGCACTGTGAAACTACTCATCGCCACACGCATCCACCACTATCGTCAATGACAAAGCACCTCCTACCTCTTGCATTTGGTTTAATTTCATATCCCAACGTGTCATGTTGCCCATTTTGCAGCTGTTTAACCAATTACCTGCTAACACAGTGTTGAGGAACTTCGGAAGATCGGTTGTGCTTGGCAATCAGAAATACCTACACTTGCTTAACTCTCCTTTTCAAAATAAGGATATGTTCAACTCTACCACCACTTTTCCACAACCTGGACAAACCAGAAATACACCTGGTGGTGCAGTAAAGAAGGGAGGGGAAGATGCATCAAACAAATGCTCAACCTGGTGCACAAACAGACTTTGAACTTAGCGATGATCACACGAAGAGACCTAAGAACTTTGCTAATTGATGAACCAACGATTTCTGCCATGCCACTAAAACATTGCATCTGTGGCACTGAATGTTTGGTTTTGGTAGCCATCGCCTGTTTACGTCGGTCAGTAACAGCTAGTACCACTACTATAGCCGATTCTATGAAGGAAGGTAACGAAAAGTGCAACATTAGTAGGCTTTGAATGTTTAACTTGCCGGGTAATGCAAAATACGCAAGGGTTTTTTCTTTGGAAAGCAACAAGGGGTGTATACAACACTTTTAACGTCTTTTTGATGCATTTTTAGGAGTGAGGCAATTTGCGATGTGTGTTGGTGCTTACAACGTGCTAAACATTGGGACATTCTCGTGACCACGGTTGCCTTGTGCGCATTCATAGCGGTGGCCCGATATGCATCTTTAAATTGCGCCCAATAGGACTATTTTTGGAATCTAACTGATGCTGCCGCATGGACCCCTCTCAGCCTTCCCGAGGGTAATGAATGTTTGCATGATCTTTAGTTCCTAACACCTAGCCTATTCCAGGGCACTATACTATATGTGGCAGCAATAGATAATCGACATTCTGCCGCTGCACTCTGACGCACTCTAGCAGTAATGTGTCAGTCACACAAAAATTCCGAGCATCGGGGGTCTGAAACACTCCCTCTGGGTCAAAATGCGTAAGAAAGAGGCCTCGTGGGTTCCGGATGTGTTGGTTAAACACCATGACACACCATCACTCGGCTAGCCAAATTGTCGGCAGGTATAGGCAAGGCTTGATATTCTTTAGAATTCAAGGAAGTAGTTTAGAAAGTTTACCTTCAACATTGGGCAATGTAGCTACTGAAGTTTGAAAAGTTAAAGTGACTCAGTAACAACAGGCCTCTATTGGCCTCCTCGAATGGTTTATAAAAAGCAAAATGAACGTTTCTGTCTTTGTTAGTATAGCATGTATATTCTCTTCCGACAAAAAATTAAATAATTGCAAACTATTACCAAACAGGATGTCTCTCCATCCTACAAGTGGTGCCCACTCTCTGATGCATAGCGGTACATGCGGTTAGCATTCCTGCACGCTACGATCCAGCATCCTATACGCATACTGGCGCACACTTATTAATGGCAAGTCTATGCCTTAAACACGCAAATTACGCAGCCTTCCTTGTTCAACTTACAGACCGCGAATCTAGAAGCCTTGGTGTCTCCTTTCCCAACGAAAGCCCATGTGCGTGTATGTATGTGCTGCACAGCTTCCCTATAGTGCTATCGAAGTGGTAAGTAAAATGCTGATTTCTTTCTAAACACTCGCATTTGCTAAGTCACACATCCTGTCTGCTTATTGAGTAAAATAAGGAAACTACTTCTGCTTTGGTTTCAAAAAGGCGAAAACCATAAATACCTTAGGATGTTCAGCATGCTCTATTGCGGCCAATATAACTGCACCGAATCAGTGTGGTCAGGAATAGTTTTTTGAGAGAAGGCCATTCTCCTTAGCGTGTTCATTAGTCCACCAGAGGATCTAAACTGCTGCAGTGAAGAGCCAATAAATCAACGGGTATTACCACATGTTAGTTGTACGTTAGGTTAAACATTAGCTCCTTGGAAGTCTGACATTCAGCTGCCTTCGTTCACATCACAGAGGCTGCGAACCCAACCAGTCGTGCAGTAGAGAGAGATAATTCTCTGCCAGCTAGTAGAAAACAAGAGGGGCTGAGACCAATTCGCTACAATCAAAACCGACTCGATGTCTCGTCAATTGCCATGAATAATTTTAGCCCGCTCTTTATACAGGTCGTCTCATAATTTCAAAGCTCCATATCGCCCGACACTCCTCCTCTACCGTTATTGAGCAGCGTTAGCTTAGGGCTAATGGCCCCTATTTTTGATGAATATCACTGATGCGGATTTTGTACACCTCGACAATTGCCCACTTTTTAACAACACCACAAAGTTTTGCGTAATTCCAGTTTAGCACAATATATTTTGCAACAACAGGAGCTGATGCAACTTGCCTTGTTAAACGGTCATCTCTTTGGTGTTGCATAAAAGTTTCTGGCGAAAACAGGTCTTATTAGTGTTTTTCTTACTTGAAAGTGTCAGTGTGCAGCCCTTCTATATTTGACTCTGCAAGGACACATACATCCAAAGCGAATGCCTGCTGTCTACCTTCTCCCATCAAACATTTGCCATGTAAACGCTTTCTACCAAACGCAACCACAGCCTTGAAGCGAGAGTCCAAAGCTAGTCATGCCTGAGTAAGTTTCCTTAAGAACACAGGAAACGTTGCTATTTATTAAACTGCCTAATCTTCTCTCTCCGAGAATCACTAGCGAGTTGGACTCAACTGCACGCTCAAGACTATACGCATTCATCTTTCGTATAAGCATTTAGGAGAGCATAATTCACTATTGAGTAGAGAAATGTTGCTGTCAAACACACCCATTTTCATTCAAAGTAAATGATGCACAGAACAACCCACGTATTGATGAACAGACCTAGCCGCGTCCAATCACTCTCCTTTTCCATCGGCCATAAGTCTCTCTCGCTTTCAACATACTAGTTTTGCTGGTTACTATTCCCGGTCACAAGCTCTTAGCAAAGGTTCATTTTGATCTTTGTTGCCACTCGGATAGATGAAATTGAAACGTGTGTATGACTGGCTTCTCCTGTTAGTAAATGGTGGAGTAAACGATGACATGATTTCCTTTAAGCCTTTTTAGCCATCCGACTCAGTGTCCAAACTCCCACTTCAAGCAATTTAGCGTTCCCAACTCGAATGCGTGTTAAGTTAATGTTTCCAGGTCTCAGAACTTCCACCACGTCTTGCAACAACCACAGCTCCGGAAGCCACTGCAATTTTGGAACCCTATTAACACTGCTACTTCAGCAACTTTCAACCGGGTTAACACTCCTTTGAAGTGTCTATTAATAGTTGCAGTACCTGATTCAATGGAATGCGGCTTACATGAAGCAGGTAGTGAAAATTTACTTCGAGGTCACTGCGTAAGATTTCGTATTAAAAGCTAATGATGCCTACATTTTTATTACTTAAGACCAGTATTGTTTTGTTTGCGGATGCCTTACGGGCATAAGCAAATGCACAGCGATATTGCCGCACTCTTGATGTACAGACGGGCTAAAATATGTCACGTCTACTCGAACCATTTACAGCGTGGTTGATTGCGTATACACATTTGTACAATGCACTCACACGGCAGTAGTTATTCCTTTAAATTGGCTAGGCGTGTAAGTCTTCTTTGTCCTTTCCCATCTGCATTCAGTCCCGCGGCTGTCCGCTTATTAAAACGACCTCATTTCCACCGTGTATGGTTACGCAGTGAAGGGACCCATAAGTGCCATGTGGCTTCATGGACGGTTAACAAACCGATTAATCTCCAGACAGATAAGGGCGTCATAACCTCTTAAGCTCCTCCATCATACCTTATTATTGTGTTTGATTAATCGTGGTCTTTGTACAATTATCCCCAGACCCATAATGCATTTATGCCACATATAAGCCAATAAAAAAGCGTAATTGATAACTTGACCTATTTAGTTACATTACATTGCCATTTAGGCAGTAAATGCATGACGATTGCAAAATCAGATTGTAGAGATGTCAAAGAACGTAACAAAAGGTAGATTTAGAAAGATCCGTGGCAGGAGCGAAATCTGCGGTTGTGGGTATTTCTGTCGAACATCATTTTCTTACCTGCAGATTTGCCGTCCTCTCCAGAGCCACCAAACACAAAACATCAGCAAGCACGTAAATCTTCAGTCTTTGTGAATCGTTGCCAGCACGTGAGCCGCAGCACTTTGAAGGATTAAATTTTAAAACCTCCAAATAGCATTAATAATCAGCGATTAGCAAAAAGATCCCACTCTGTTTACGGAGAGAGGCACTAAGTGGTTTAACTGAATTTCTTTTAATTGTAAAACGATTGCCTTCAAAAACAACTTTAGCCTTGGCAGGTAGGCAGGCATTCAATTTGTAAAATGATTGGCTTTCTTTAGCATCCTCACCTTTCTCCTCTTCCCTAGTTATTCCCCTAAATCAAAGTTCATGCCTTGCCATGCATATTTCAAACTTAAATGCTTAGTTTTCTGAAGTGCGATTTTTTAAGCTTCGCCTGAATGACACAAATTCTATGCATAAGAGGTGTCAGCCACCCAATCTAGATAGCCGCTGTTGACAAAGACGACTGGGAAGTTTAGGATGAAGGGAAAGAATAAGATAAAGTCAAGGAGAAGAAATATGAGGCGCAGGTCGAGAATGTGGAGGGATGAAGAGAGTAAGAACGAAGCATTCGTGAGAGAGATTGCACATTCACCTTTGAGTGCGCATCTATATTTGCTCACTACCCTTGACTTCGCGCCCCCGATACATTTGCCTATGATGTTTCCTCCTATTTAGTTACCATTTTCATTCGCACTTCTGAACAAGCAATTGAGCAAGCACAACCTTGTAACAAAATTTGAATTCGACTTGTGTTGCTGCATGCGCCAAGTGACGCAAATGCTGACGGTGTCTCTTCACCTTATTTAAAAGGAGTTTGCGGGCGCAAATCTACATCAGCCAAGGTGCCAAAGGAAGCGGTATAACCAATAGGTGGACTTCAAATCTGCATTCCGGACACTGCACCATGAAATAGGCCACAGTTGCAGCAAGGATATGCTGAATACCTCAAACCACAAGACTCTTTGGCCTGCATTAACCCTACACATGCCTGCTTTCTTTCAAATCTGTGTTTCTTGTGTTTTCAAGCTTTCCATCTTCTCCACTGCCCTTTGTTTCTTATCCTCCTTCGTCTATCCCGCTTTTCTTCATGGGCAGGTTATGCTGTGTGCGGAACTCTGCCTCGCATTTTAAAGACATGAAGAGGTCCTTTTTTTAAATGATCTGCCAACTCTATTGTATCAGTCACCAAAATTGTGGTCTCTCCATAAAGTCGAGTGGTTCAGCGCAGGTACAACTCGATTGTGATTGCTGCGGTCCTCGAATAATTGCAAACAAAGCAGCAATACTTTTGACGCTTTCAATTGAAGTCTAGAGCCAAGCCGGACGTGCTTCATTCACGTTGGGTTTATTCAACCCACAAGCGCAAAAGAAGCACTTATTCTGCTTTTTCGTCTGCATGTGTGAGCAATCGCACAATCTTCCCGACCTGTTAGCATCGCATCCAGGTACCCAATCGGCCAAGCAATCCTACTATCACCAACAAAGGTAAAAGTTCATAAAGGACTGCAAATCCTGCTAATTGATATCCGTGGGGCCGTGTCATTGCAGATTATTCCTACTGGCATATTTAAAATGCTCCGTTTCACTGTCACTGTTCGGGAGAAAGGTGGCAACATTCAATCTGCTGTAGACGGAATTTTCGTTAAAGCTACTCCGGACTATTCCTCGGCCGCGGTTCGAACTTACAAGAAAAACGAGCCGACCTAGTCTTATTCATTAGAAAATTTGTTGGGCACTTGACTCTGCAAAGCTAATGACGAAAAGGTTGGCACGCACGCTGATTTGATCTTGTCGTATAGTAGGCTATGGCTCTACTCCACGAAACGGTTCAACTTTCTACAAAAAGGGTAAAACTTGCCTGCCACCAACTGAACAAATTTTGTTGATGTTAACGCATCGATTTTCTAGGCATCATAAAAACACTTATTTGACAGACGTAGCAGTTTCACGACAATTAGCAAGAACAGACACTCTCAAGTTTTCTCAGGAACTAAATAGCTCCAGCTGAAGCAAAATCTGCTTAAGTTTTAGCAGATTAAGCTGATTGCACAACAATTACAATAACCTTCTGATTGGCAATAAGTAGTGCAATCCATCAAATGAAATGAGCTAGGGCCCTATGCCACTAAGATTTTAGTATGAGCCCTGCACCCAATCTGGCAAGATTCGTTTTGGAGACCATTTGCCCTCACCAATTTGAAGCAGTTGCTTAAAAGCTGCGCTTGAAAGCATTGTCTTGAATGGTCACATGCTACTTATATGGCTATTACACATGCACGGGGCTCTCATCAACTGTTCTAGTACCCTCATTCACCCACCCGTTATTGCGGCAATTCGTGGACACCACGTGCCTTTTTTTAATACTTTTTGTCAAACAGCTTCGATATTGAGCAACATAATAGTAAGAACTTGATGCCTTTGGGCAGACGGTAAGCAGTCGGTACTTGCTTTGCAGTGAGATTGCAAAACCACAAATTTCCTTTGCCTTGAAGAGCTCATTCTCTAAAAGACAACCTATTTTTCTGCATCTTTAAAGTTAAAATGCCCAAATTTAGGTGTTCTGGCCATTTATTTTACAAACAATATTGCTAGGGTCTATTTTTGTAAACTTGGTCATCCCACGCCTGCTTTACTGTCAATAATGTGATATTTCTCACGCTCTCGTATTTAGAAGCCAAAACCAATGTAACGAGTGGAAAAGGAAAACAGTCTTGCCACGAAGAAGTGCGTAAGAAGATTTCATATGCTATTAAGCATGAAACCTTTCCACAAGTTAAAATCTGCCTGCTGACCATTCTATTGAATGCCACATCCGTGATGCCCAGTTTCAGCAAAAGGAAGCAACTTGAAGCCATTACTAATTGTCAAGCGTTATAGTTGTTTTTAGAATTTAGCAAGATATCTGTTGCGAAAGAAGCAGTACATCTGCCCCCAACCGAAAATCACCAGGTATTAGTGGACGTGCAAAATTTATGGTTTTTCGGAGGGTTGGAGAATCCGCCTGTTACAAAGTACGGTTATTATTGCCACTGAACGAATTGTTTAGCAAACTGCTAATGTTCCATTAAAGCACATCTTCAATTCAACACATTGCAGGTTACTAGTGCCCACCCCTCAGGTCAAGCCTTTAATCGAACTTCAACTTATTCATGGTTCTGCGCATTGAAACACTCTGCTGATTAAAAGGAGTGAATCACATGCACATAGCAACTAAAATCAGTTACTGAAGATCAATTTCTGAAACAGTAGCCGGTTGAGAATAAGTTTAGCGGACCCTGCCATAAGATTACAAAATAAACCGCGTTACCACCTTTTATAAAAGCTAGTATGCAAGGATTCACACCTATTTTCTGCCATTTACTTTGTTTGAATGATTAGAATCAGCTAAAACATTTACTGTTCTCTACTAGTTCATGCGTTGCAGATTGCTATTTCTTCGTTCCTCAGTTTACGTACTTTACAGCGGTTCATGTGTCTGATTTTCATGGTTTGCACACATATCACTGCCTTCTATTTACCTGACCAGATCATTAATAAGCATGTATATAAACACCTCCTTACACCTGGACAGTAGAAAGCAAGAGAGCAACTACCATAATGCAGCTTTTTATAGGTATTTATGAAAGGGCTGGGTACGAGATGGGATTCAACCAACTCTTCGCGTTATTTGTTAGATCGCTTTAGGAGAAATTGCTTCCTAACAATTAACTCGACTGGGGCGTGCAGGTGACCACTTTTTTTGATGTTTGGTTCCACCTACATTCTCTGAGAGGCTGTGTGGCATTGCATTGCATCACATATCCCCCTCTAATTTTCCTTCTCTTTCCACCTTACCTCTGCTGTCTCAATGACCATACGTCACCCAATCATTCAGTAACTGTTCAAAAACACACAAGCCTCGACTTAAAGTGATTGCTGAAGGTCGCCTCTGTGGTATGCCACGTTTTTTGTGCCAGTCTGCAGATGAGGGATAAAATAGATGAAAAAGACACGACCATCAGAGCAGAGTGGCGCAGTGGAAGCGTACTGGACCCATAAACAGAGGACCGTGGATTAAAATCACGCTCTGTTGTTTGATTTCTTATCCATTTGCACAGCCAGATTCATCTGCGTCTCTCATCGACGTTTTGTTCACTTGGCTCATAAAGCTGATACACCAAGTGTTCAACTGCCACTTGTCATCAGCGCTCAAACCCACTTTAGCCGATAGTATGCCAACCTGGTCTTACCCGACAGGCCGACGCCAATTGCATTCACCTTTGCTTATCAGCCAACCGCTGGCTACGTGGACAGGTAGGCGCGCTGCCAATAGCGAAATGTGAGGCAATAAAGAGAAATGCCTGACTGGGAGTTGGATACGCGTGGTATGAATGAAACCCGAGATTCTCAAACCCTGGACCATCAAGAAGATATTACGCTGCACTGTTCTGCCTACATTGTATTGAAATCCTCCTCTCTTTCCCATCACCATCATTCATAATCACACACATGCACATACACGCTTAACCACACTACTTTCTTCGCTGATGCAGCAATTACCTTAAAAATGGGTCACCCACACCTCCACACCTCAAAACACGCGGTTAGCAGCAAAAATGAGCTCAAGTTTCTACCGTAGGGAAATGCAAGAAACGCCCCTGATCTAAGGTACCCACCATTAGTTTCGAAACAAATGCTTGTTTATAAGTACTACTTTAATAATTTAGTAGAAAGGCTAAACCAGAAGGGAAATTGACTTATTTTGATTATTGACCGATGGAAATCAAATGGGTGGCAATTTTTCGGCGCATGCTCTCCATTTCTTCCTCATCCTACATTGCCATCGTTGTGACAGTCGCAAGAGTACGCTAAGTCTGTCTACTGCGTCTACCCAAAAACACTAGTCTAAGACCATAGGCCATGCTGGCGGTCTATGCCATCTAGCATGCAGCAACTCTGACTTCCTCGCCTAAGTCAATTGTTTGCTAGTGGGACTGCTCACGACCCACACACATTCCCTGCCGTAAATTGAATCCCATACTCTATCCTTCTAACCTAGTTCGCCCACTCTTATTAATACATCGAGGTGTCCCTTTTGCCTTAAGTCCATCCACACAGCATAATTTACTTCTGGAGTTCGTGCTTATCTAAAGTACCGTTGATAAGTTGAGGAGCCTCAGTAAGCCGTTTGTACATGGCTGTCAGGCCATTCTAATTGTTAAAATTTAGCTTTGCATGAAAGAACTTAAATTGTGCTTATCCCACTTATTATCGTGCTGGTTAAACCAAAACGACGCATAGCAATGGTAAATTTATGACAGGATTTTGCCTTGTGGGAAACAATCCATTGATGATTTAAAAATCAATAAGTGGTATGAGCAATGCTGACTAAGGCGCGATCTTAATTCGTGCCACCATCGTAAAATATTTTCTATGTAGTGTGTTGCGCCGTGGTGCGATGCCATTGATCTTAAGATATTCCTTCAAGATTAACAACGCAGCAAAGGTCTTGGCAAATAGGTATACAGCATGTATTTGCGTCAAATAAATCATGCTTAATATGCTAGTCACCTTTATGTCCCATGAAATAGTATTCTACTATGCGGTTAAAGTTTCCAAGTTTAACTATAGGACAACAAAGCACCTACCTAGCTCTATAATGCCCACACCCTCTTCGAAATTTTTTACTTTATTCACTACTTTTTACCAACCTAGTAACGAGCTGTATCATGCGATAAGAGTGTTAATTATAAGATTTCAGCACTCATTTGAAGCGGAATTTGTTTTGTGCTAGCACCCATCAATGGTGCTGTTTCAACAATAGACGTGCAAATTAACCATTCCCTCAGTTCATGAGTTTAAAGTAACTGAGAGCATGTACTCACAACAAAGCTAGTGTTTTAAGCATCTTATTTCTTGTTGGCCCTTGTTAATTCAAAATTTAAAACTGCGATCATTCTCTCTGCTGCAGGACGTAAAGGAAAGTGCGAATCTGAGGATCTGGTGAGGAAAGTGCTCCAATGTGATGGCAGTGTTTGTGGCAAAACCGGCGATCGGAGTGGCATTAGGCATAAATTACAAAAGTCTTAGATGTAATGGATGCACCCACTGTATCGTGAAAGAGTCCGGGTACGAATGGAAATCGTGCTTTCCGTATTCACAACGCATTTTGGCTCTTTTGCAGACCACAAACTCGTAAGGCTTGAGTGATATTATGTGCACCTAAGTGTCCTTTGTGTGGGAAGCTGGAGGAATGATAATGATGTAGGTTATTGGCAGCTCTAGTATCTCTCAAAATCCGTACGTACAAGAGCAGATATCTGCCCTTCATACCCTTCCTTGTGACTGATACACTTGCTTTTATAACCTGATTTTTCTAGCCTCTATCCAATGCATGTCAACCACTTACTCAGCGTATTCTATGAATAAACTCTTTTTTATGTTCCTTTTCCTAAAAGTCGTGACAGACATGATTTTGCGTGGACAAAACTACTCTTCAGCACACAAGGGCGCTTTGTTCTCCTAATAATTATGCTTCATACTGTTATATCACCAACTTTGTCGGGAATAGTTGGGATTTCATTTCTAAGTGCTGTGATTACAATTACAAAAACACATTTGTAAATACCTAATGTGTATTTCTGATGCTTAGCGAAGCAAAAGTGTGATTTGAATTTGAATTGATTTTCGTCTTCAAACACAGCAGCGAATTACTAGTCATGGCTCTTCCAAACCTGCACAGACAATGGCTCCAAACACGAAGCCATTGCTACAGTGGATTGAGTCAGGAATGGTAGAATGAACCTGACGTGCAGTTCATTAAGTAGCTCTTGCTTTGCATGCGAGATGCTCTGGGTTCCATTTTTGCCACCTTTCATCAGTGTGCCCTGTGTGGGGTCTTTGGTCGATGTTCCACGGCCATAGGCCTATGTGTGCGGTGCTGTGCCCGTGCACCCGGTTAGCAGATAGTGAGTCGTAAGAAATTTGTGATTTTTGCCCACTCCAGTGATTTGGTTGGCCACGACATCAGCCACTGGACATGGGCGAGTTCGCATAATGTCCGTTTACGTACTCTCGTTGATATTGCGGACAGCCAGTGCAGCTGATTTAAGACGGAGCTGAATCGGGACGAAGGCAGATTAGATGATATGTGAGGCAGACAGGGAGAGAGAAAGGAAAGGTGGATGAGGGCGGAAGGAAAGGCGATTAAAAATTGGTGGCGTAGTGGTTAACACACCAAAAGCTTTGAAGCAAATATGGTCAGCATGAATGCCACATACGGGCTCAGATGGAATCGAATCCTGTTTAGATACATCCAAGACCACTGGACCACGTCCCGTGGGATTTTCGCTTTTCTTATGGCCACTTTTATTGCCCAATACCTGGTGCCACAATTATTCCAAACTAAGTATCTTCAGCTTACAGGGCAAAAATCATGTTTAGATACATAAAACAACCGCACCATTGATAAGTACGGATTAGGAATCGCAAGA
>MIEF01007607.1:0-19279 GCA_001870725.1 Taenia solium | reverse complement strand
CCTCCATTTGTCTAAGGCTTCACGGCTCCGACACTAGATCTGCTTTTGTCCAACTAATGCGGTGCAGCACAGCTGCATTCTGATGAACGATACAATGGACAGTTATTTGTTCTCTAACCTCCACCCTAAATGCTGAGTTACGGAACATAAGCATAAAGGGAGCAACACATAGCAGGTCGGTGGAAAGATATGCCGGAGGGAGTTCACCCAAATGTCTATAGAGAGATGTGTTGAAGGCACATTTAAAGGACATATTCTAGAGCTATTTCTACTTTGGTAATACTTTTAAAGAGGCCAATTTTAGGGGTGCAGCACTTTTCCCTCTGAAACCGCATTTCGTGCAGAAGCTGAGGCTCTCTTACAGGCATCATCTTTATGAAGCAAACAAACTGACTTGTTTGGACTTCAAAATGACATGGTGCACCGTGTCTGGATAGGTTTGCTGTGAACAAAACACTGGTTGCTCCCAACTGATGTACCTTACCTACCTACTTACCTACCTCTCTCATTGAGCACATGGATCGTGGAATGCTGCGAACTGACACTGGACTACATTAGTTGGAGTTAATCGTATTAAGAACAGCCCAAAGTAATATTTAGGATGGATGTTCTTGCATGAAGATGGATGAAACAGATGACAATTCTGGAATTCCATCAAATCGTTTCTCCATTCTTTCAACCCTTGTGCAAAAAACGCAAACTTTTGAATTGCTTACTGATTAAATGACTGGCTTATTATCCATGCAAACGTCAGAGAGGTTTATGATGTTAAGTGGTGAGCGTCAAACCAGGGCACGCGGTACCGGTCACCTTTAATCCACACAGTTGACACAGTTGACCAATCGCCACGATTTTAGCACATCGCGTCGTAACAAGGGAATTAATGGTTCGTTCTCGCTTCCACTGGCTGTGAGGTTTGCGTTGTTAGGTGAATGTCGCTTTAGTTTGGGTAAAAAGTTAGGACACAGCGGCTCAGCCTTCACAGAGAGGGACAACCTTCTTCTTTGCGGACAGGCACGAACTAACAAGAGGATAGACAGAGGTCTACTTGGGCTATTGAAGACGCAAGCAACCCGGTTCCATTTTCGACTTTTCATGGTATTTTCCTTCATCTTGGCCTCATAGTGACTGCTGGTGCACTTGAATGTATTTAGAAAAATTCCACGCCACCAGACGCTTTGGAGCATTTGAGGATGTTAACGAACTAGGCGTGTACACAAAGTTTCAGAGGCAGTAAGGAAAGAGCAGCACTCCTTCGAATCGCATTTATCTACAACGGCCCTGGAAGGAGGCACTGCTTTGCTGAGTTCCTTGTCTTCCAATCACTCTGCTGCATTTCTTAGATCACAGCACTCAACCTTCCTCGACGTTGGCATACGACTACAAATCCTAGAGCTGGAAGCAAAGCTAGTGGAACTGAACTGAGTGAAATGGGACACAACGCATTAACTGTAAGAAGAAACGACATCAGAAGATTATCGATGGCAATCCAGCCGACAGGAAGCTTACCAGACAAGGGAAGAGAGGCTGAAAGCCCATCGACAGGAAGGAGGAATTTTCTCGCTTCTCAAGCAAAGGCGTCTCGGCAAGTGGAAGGATGACGCAAATTTTGAACACATGCGAAGAGAAAGTTTGTGCTGACACTTGCATTTCATGGTAGTGGAACACATCGGCACCAGTAGCTTCGTTTTACGTTTCCGGTGTCGAATAATCTATGCTTTGTTCTATGCACACGCTTCGCATGTGCCTTTGTACCAGCATTCACCAGGCACGTCTCTTGAAAGCCACACTTCCAGTTGGCTACTTCGTTGGTGCAGCAGGCTCCCCCACTCTCTGGTTTGTGCTTGATTACGCTTCGTCTCTAAGTGCGTCGCAGACTCTTTGCTCTTTATCTCTACACTTGGATGGAGAAGATTGCCTCTGCGCGGTTAATTGCAACTCATTTTCAGTTAATGAGCGATGTAGAAAGAAAGTAGCGCCAATTGTGCACAAGTTTTTGCCAACGCCGCTTAATGCGGAAAGACAGTCATGGTTTCCGTGTATGGAAAGTGCTTCTATTGCCTCCATTAAGAAAAAGGCGACTAAATGCTCTGCTGTTTGAAAAGTTGGAAAATGAGGCGATGATTAGCAGCTCGTATGTGCTGCACTACCAGTGGTGAGCTTCTTGTTTCTAACACTTCCCATTTTTGTTTTGATGCAGATTAGGTGGTCTGATAGGGTTAGGAGTGGCAAAGCCGTCATGCCTGAAGTGGTTCCTGGGGTGTGGGGCTGCGTGAAGGAGATCGACACTTCCCTCGTTCCATTGGCAGAGGTCAAAATTGGCACCGATTAGGCGATCGTGCCTTCCAACCTTTGGTGGCATCTATCAAAGCAAAAACTTCCTCTTTTGCCCTTAAGCATTTCTAAGGCAATATTATTCCCAAGGCATCATTGTTTGCAAAAATGTTAATGGCATGCCTTCCATTCTTTTGCCCTTAAGCATTTCTAAGGCAATATAATTCCCAAGGCATCATTGTTTGCGAAAATGTTAATGGCATGCCTCCCATTCTGCTCATCTACTGCCTATGTCAGGCAGTCAACATTGGCCTGACTGTTGGACGAACAGACATGCTTTTTTCCCAGCACCTAATCGAGAGCGTCCAGATAGCAAGACAGCTGCCTCCACCCTTGCCACGCGCCTCTCCTCACCACATTTCTTCGCATCGCAGCAGGAAAGCCCAAACTCCTTCTCCTTGTTCGCTGTCGAGGTGCCCACGTGAAGGCGCAATAAACCGGAAGACACTTGTGATGCAACGCTATGCGCTAGGAGACACGAATGAGGGCTCCATATGCACCCAATTGGCGGAATGTCCTGTTTGAACTGACCGACCCAACGAAGAGAAGTGCGCAAATGGAGTGTAATGGCTTAGGTGATAACCTTATCCCATATAAACACGCATGGAGCTATAACTTAGGTGGTGCAGGAAGAGGAATTCTCGTTTTTGCTATTGCCGAGTTGGTTCCTTGCATGAAAGATGGGCTCGCGTCATGTCGTCGAACCGCATCCGAAATGCGACTTGCGTTGTTCGAATGCAAACTGAATCCTCAAATTTACCAAAAGTCACCTATTCCACAAGCAGTCAGAGCGTTTGGCTTAACTGGACCATTCTTTGCTTCGCACTGCTTCCACGTAATGACTCTATGCTCACTGTTGCAGTGGAGTCGGTTGAGATGTCCATTGGCGGGCAACCAATGCCAACACAACGGTAAGTGCGGTGCTCAAATCACCATGACGAATTGGTGCAGCGCAGAGTCGTGACGTGCCTCGGGTGCCTGCAGTGCTTTGTTTGTGCTCAAGATTGCGGTTCCCTGACTTTACAGGTTTTACATAATAATAGCGATAATATTACCAAGCAATCCTTAAGGCGACCGAAGGGAAGGTTGTGAATGTTCTACTGACGGCAACAGTGCGCCTGAGCAATTGGAGTTAGTGACAGTCCTGTGTCCAACATTCCTGCCAGAGCTTCTCTTTATACCTTACAAATAGCCTACAATCACACTGTCTGCTGTCTCTGATTTGTGTCGTTCATTGAGGCGCATGTTTGCGAGTTCTCTCCTATCCATTTCTGAGTGAGCCTGACATTCTCTGATCGACTGCCATGGCTTCGGCATTTTGCGCCTATCCCTCCACAATTTATGCTTTGTTGTACCACACAGCAGTCCACGAAATGGGGGATTCAGAAGTACACCTATATTGGACAGAATAACAAACAGGACATCGACCATTTTGAGCACATCAAGGATTCATACGCTCACGTCACTCCCGTTCGTACGCACTCATCTCTCTAACACATTTCGCAGTAACACTGCGTAATGCCGCCTTGGTCTGTTCTGCTTCGCAGACCCTCGAGGCACATTATTTAATTTGAATGCAATCAGTTGCCATTGCACTGCCTACATTTGTGAGATTTAGCTGTCATCATGCATTTGAATTCTCATTTCGCTCAATTTAAATGATTCCTGTAAACATTGTACAGAGATCTGCCCCAGCCAGCCTCGTGCAAACATTGCATGCTCTCCAAACTCCCTCCTACATTTCGCAGTTGGATGGAGAAAGAGATAGGGGGAATGGAGAGGCAGATGGGTGAGCAAAGAGACGGATGAGTAGGTCAGTGGGTGGACAGATGAAGAGGCAGATGCTGTCTCAGACAGGCAAATCAAGCTAACCAAGTAAAAAGGTGAACTTTAAATCTTCACAAAATATCCTCGTAGATGAGCTGGTATGATGGGTTTTAATGTAAAAAATGATAAGGTAAATAAAGGAGGAAATGGAACATGGCACTGCCAGCGAGGACTGCCGCCATCAGGTCGGGATCGGCACAACAAACATGCTGCAGAAAGGGCGGTATACCACAGAATGGAGCCTGCCAATTGGTATCAAAAGAATGGTCTGTAGGCTGGGGCTACACTGCGCTTCTGCTCATATCTGCATACGCCTTGTCAATCAAATACCAGATGCCACATTCAGGACAGGACGCAAAGAGTGCCCACTAACATCTTGTGCATGAGTAGTGCGGTAGGAAGGGGACGAGTACAAAGGACATTTGCACCTACACCTGAATGATTGGCTCAGTTGACAGCGTGTGTAATGGGCAGGTTGTTGTGTGTGTGGCAGTGTGTGGCAGTGTGTGGCAGTGTGTGGCGGCGGAGCGACTACTGAGCGTAAAGGGAACAGCTGGTCATGGTGGAGCCGTGGAAGACAACCGTCTACTCAAACACTGTTAGTAGTAGTGATGTAACCAAGATGCAACGTTGGCAACGCGCATCTGTGTTTGTCTCCGATGGCCCCATCGTTTTGCCAACGACTCTGGATCCCCACATTCGTGGGTCTTGTTCGCCTCTAATGAAAAGCACATCTCATTACTCTTGCCCTATTTGCCAGGATGGGGAAAATGGGGGAAATGCAACGGAGAAGGTCGAATGATGTGGAGATGCAAGTGTTGAAGTGAATGCATACCTGTGCAGCAGACCACACATAGCAGAATCGCAACGATATCCAGCATGATTCCACTCCTCGCTCTGTCAGAAGAGGCGTTTACTCTGATTTTATGCAATTCTTCCATTCTTTTGGCCCATCTGATTGGAGCCTTTTTCCGTGCTTCACTTACCACAAACGTGATGCCAGTTTCTTCCACTTGGGAGTCAGGGTAGTGTGTTCCTACCATTGCAAAGTATGCATGAGTTAGCACAGAATTGCATCGGTTAAGGTGAGGCACTTGATGGGGTGGGTCGATGTCTGATAAGACTTCTTATGAATCAGGTGCTCTTCTGCGCAATTCGGCGATTCCCAACGAAATTGTGGTCTTTCGCTGCGCCAGCCTCTTCCAACTGTTTCCAATGTTCAGTCCATCCGGCTTCGGTGTAACCCAACGTCTGGTCACTGAGTAAAACAACCTCGGCAAAATCCACAGTGAAATGCGGTGTTGGATGAGGGAGTCATGTGGCGCATTCAAATAGGGAGGTAAATTAGCTCCTTCGATTCAACTGAGCCTCTGGTCACTTGCTCCGACGTCCACTGGTGTCTACTTAAAATTGGATTTCAGTAGACACCTCGACCTCGTGACCGGTGAAAATGCAGGTCTAGTAACCTTGATACAAAATAACTCGACCATTGAAAGAATGGGTAAGCAAATCAGCGTCATTAGCCCCGCGGATTTCTTCCGCTTTCCGCTTAACGTAGCCTAAGTATTTGCAAATACCCGGAGGCGCCTTCAAGAATTGACGCGAAAGTGGTACCTAGAGATAAGTATGGATTCAATGTGCAGAAACGTGTGCTATACTTGGTGCCAGTGGTGCTAGAATTGCTGCCATTGCAGTGAATGTTCATTTTAGAGATCTCGAAATTTCCATTCGCATGGTTGACTGCTGTGCACCTTCTCGAGCAACACGCCAGTGCTTACCTTAGCCTAATTAGCTGAAATCATGTGCAACCATGCTTTACTCGCCCCGACGCCCATCGCAGAACCAAGTTTAATCGAGACAATGAATATGCAAGACTGCGTCCGCCCAATGTTGGTCACTCCTTGACGTTGACCTACTGTCGCACGGGCATGCACGCCTTCGTCGTGCCGGTCATGGCAACCCGCCACTCGGTAAATAGTCATCAACCTCGCAGTCCTGTCCATTAAACAAGGCATGTGGATGGACCAAAGTTGGTCAAATCTTCGCAAAGTGCGCGAACAGTGGTGATTGTGAAGACAGCCACATCTCAAACACATTGAATTAACTCCCACTTGTTTCGAATAAGCTAGTTCCTGCTTTACGACTTTAAATTTCATCATTTTAAGGCCTTACCAGCGTGGACATGAGGAATTCGCAAAAGACTTATGTTCTAAATGCTGCATCACATTTCTGTGGAGAGTGGGTGTGAGGTCACAGACCATTGTGTCCATCCACAACGCATCACGTCCAGAAGAAGTTCTCTGAAGGTCAGACACGGTGGAGACAAAGACGCTAAAATGCGTTGGGTCGATGTGGTGTGATAACTTGCATAGTACAGTTTTACCATTACAATTGAGACAGACCTACTGCAATTGGAAGGACACATTGTGAATAGCACGCCACACCACACACTGAGATTGTCACCGCACCCACAATGGGTGGCACGTAGCGCTGCAGCACTTGTTGTAGAGGCAATGACTGTAGACACCAGTGGACGTCGGAGCAAGTGACCAGAGGCGCAGTTGAATCAAAGGAGCTAATTCACCTCCCTAATTTGAATGCGCCACATGACTCCCTCATCCAACACCGCATTACACCGTGCATTTTACCGAGGTCACACATGCAACGGAGAGGAATTTGATCATATCAACGCTAGACCTGCTGCTGATCGCAATTCTCTGGTCTACTATCCTTTCCACGACCCAGTTCGGCCCATTAGCTCCTTCTCCTCCTCATTTTCCTCCAGCGCTATGTGGCCTTCTATTTCTTCACCGTCCCCCACTTCTCCGTTCGAAGAACGCCAATGAACCAATGCACAGGGTAAGGGCGGAATTCGCAGAAATTAGGGGTGAGCCATGACATCATTGAGTTACCACGTGTGTCAAATCAAATCACAAATAACCAATGCACAGGGTAAGGGAGAAATTCGCAGAAATTAAGGGTGAGCCATGACATTATTGAGTTACCACGTGTGTCAAATCAAATCACAAACTCTGCATAGACATTAGAACGTAATAGCGTTTTCTTTTTCTGCATTTTGCTTCCCCTATTGAGCTCTTCACTTCTCGTTCCCTTCCTCTCGTCCACATCACTCCGCTTCTTCATCTCTTGCAGCAGAGCAACTGCTTTTCCTCGCTAGTGGTGGAGAGATCGAGCCACGCCCACTCTCCTCTCTAGTTGGGAGCAAGCATTATCGAAGGCGCAGAATCGGAAGCACCCACCAACCGGCTACTTACATGTGCAAGTTCCGTAGTTATGTTTAGGGGAGAGTCGCTCTGCTCTTTGCCACACCCATGCCTTCATCATATCTCCACGCACCTTCATAATTCATGGTGCAGTTATGCAATAGGTGTCATGTGTGCAGGACCAAAACCATGTGCTTCCAGTCGCTTACGCACTGTGGATGCACTGAAGTACGCTAAGGTGAACTAGGCTGTGTTGGATAAGGCATGACTAGATTCGTCTCTCTACCCCAGCATCCAAACAACACTGATCTCTTCGCACTTCAACATTCTAGTAGTGCTTCATTCGCCACAGAATTTACTTCTGTCCGTCAGGTATTAGGGTTCATCGTAAACACGTAGGGACCATTGGCACCTTCTGGTCGGGGAATGAGACGCAACTCTCATGCATCCTGATCGCCTCTCAACTTCCACTCCAGTACCACCATTGCAGGTGTCTCATTCTTCTCCCATCATCCTTACGTTCCTTCAAAACAGTGAGCAGTCCTACGTGATACGCGACCAATCCTCACCGCATCTTGTCTATCAAATTTGTTACCCTTAAGAGATTTACAGATGCACACTCATGTACCTACCTTCTTCATTGCCTTTAAGTGAGGCCAGAACTAGCTCTTACCCCATCCCCCTTTCGTAATCACATCTTGACATCCTTCGAAGTGAAATTTACGCTTTTCCTGTCTCCTTTCCTTCCGCAGTCAGCCCTCATCTATGCCATTTTGGTGAGTTCACTCAATTTCGATTGTCCATGTCTACTGCCCATCGTGTGCTCACACCTTCATCCTACCGCATTCATAGTTAAGACTGCACTGAACTTTACTGGTGACCATGTCTTCTCTTTCTGCCTCTCACCCTGTTCCACGTCAGCGCTGACGTTTCCTACTCCCTTCCACTACTCCAGCCCATCCCAGACCCCTCCTCTCAAGTCTCCCCTCCCATCGTACTGTCGACAATGAAGGCAAGCACGTTGATTTACTATAACATGCGATTTGTATTCCAGCCAGACTGTTACTTACCACATCGTCATTGTCAATCCTTTGTCCTTTTAGACAATTCATATACCTAGTCCTTTAGGGATACTTACTAAATGCATACCTCTCCATCATCGTTATTGCAAGTACGCTATAGAACAAGAACATACATCCCTCCTAGAAGTAGGAGAAGGACAAATCGCCATTATGCGTTAAAATAAAGGTTAAGATAGCCATGTGTCCCAAAGACATTGCCGCATGTTATCTGCGAGCAGAAGAACCAGACACTCTCGGAGACACTCGACCCGTCGCCTTCCACCTCACTGCATGCATGGCATGCCTCATCGCAGAGTGGAGCTTCATTTTCCATTTGCTGTTGCTGCTTGCTCTTTACAGTTGTCTCTCTTTGTGTCGATGGTGGTGGTGATAGGTCTTGGCTTCATTTCTTTATCATGTAACTAATGCTTTACTCATGGGTGGCGGAGGCAAAACAGATGCTCGTTGCTAATGCTGCATCTTGGTCACATCACTGCTACTAACACTGCTTAAGTAGGCGCGTGCCGTTCACGGCCCCACCATGATCGGCTGTCCTGTATACGCGCAGTAGTCGTTCCACTGCCACACACAGCCACACACACACACACACACATACACCGGCCTGCCCATTGCACACGCATTTCAACTGAGCGAACTGTTTAGATGTAGGCACAAGTGTTCTGTGCACTTGCACACGCATTTCAACTGATCCAGTTATTCAGATGCAGGTGCGAATGCTCTGTGCACCCGCTCCTCTCCTACCCTCTACTCATGCACAAGATGTTAGTGGGCAATGTTTAAGGCCTGTCCGTAATGTGGCACCTGATATTTGCATGACGAGGCGTAAGCAGGCGTGGGTGAAAGTGCAGTGTAGTCCCAGCTCACAGACCAGTCTCTTGATACCAATTGGCAAGCTGCATTTCGTGGTGCACAGCCCTGTCTGAAGCGCGCTTATCGCTACGACCACTACATAGTGACTGCAGCCTTCGCAGCAATGCAATCTTCCACTTTCATTCCACGCTTGCGTCATCATTTTCCACATTATAGCTTATCATAACAGCTTACTTGTGAGGATGTATCGTGAAGAATTGAAATTCAACTGTTTATTTGGTTAGCTTGAGTTGCCCGTCTGGGGCAGCATCTACCTCTTTCTCTGTCCACCTACCGAACCACTTATCTCCATCTTTGCTCAACCGACTGCCTCTCCATTCCTCTATCGCTTCCCCTAACAACGAAATGTGGAAGCCAGTTCGGCGATCACACGATGAATGCATGAGACAGGCCGTGACGGACCTGCGCGAACTGCTTAAGGGAAGCATTCAGAAAGAGGAAAATGGATCTTTTCTGCTTTCCAATAGGCTAAATAAAAGCGCATTAGTCGTGCTGATGAATAAAAAGCGGGGAGAGTAGAAGGCGAGAATGCCAATATCGAGTTGGCGCGTTACATACATCACACCGAGTGAGGGAAGCATGGAGTAGAGCAGTAAAATACGGGTGACTCTTCTACTCCGAAACGTGCTATCGACATCGTGAGGATGTGAAGCACACTGAATCTTGGTGCCGGCTTTCAGTGATTGATTTCACGCAGAATTGCTCACTTGAAATGGTAATATCCAATCGGCACTCCAACATTCTTCATTTCGTACGCTTGTTAACTGCCCCCATTCGGGAGGGCAAGGAGTTAGCAGGTTGAAATAGGGGAGGGGAGAGGAGAGGAGGGGGGACTACTGTGGTCTTGTGGAAACAAAACACTCTTTTAAGGGATTGGTCGAATGCGCCTCCATCGTCAGCCGCAGATGCTTCACTGTGAGCACCGACGGCAGCAGTCATCTCCACCACTCAATCAGTCACCTGCACACTTGCCATGGTTGGTAGTGTGAGAGTGCTGTGTCGATGTCTGTTGCTATCGAAACTGCCAATGCGGTCGGACGCAATCCAACACAATGCGATGTCAGCCCACCTCCTACAACAACTGACTCTCCGCACTCCCACCTACTGCAGTTTGACGTCCACTTGCTAAGCCACTGCTTCCCTTCCATCTCGCAGCTGACATGGTGAAAAATGAGACTTCAGACCTACGAGTTTTCCACGCCGAGCTTCCTGTGATACCTCAAGAAAAGTACATCAGCTATGGATGGGGTTCTGGAGGCTCATTCTTAACGGTGACCGTCGATTCTACTCAAAGCGGTGAGTGGATAAATTGAACAGTCACAATTAAGGACACTGAATTCATAAATATTAATTTGGTCCTCTCCATTGACCAAATCACATTGGAGGCAAGCAGAATTGTCTGGTTGTGTTGCATGCACGAACTGTGACTGGAAGAGGTGGAAAGATTTGCTCTCATTTTGGCTTTAGGCACATCACCCGAGGTGGCGCAATGCAATCGTGAGTTATCAGTTGGCACCAGTCCCTCCATGCAATCGCCTCCACGACATGGAGACTTGGGTTGACTTGCAGAGATGAGTGAAGTCACATTTGTGGATTTTGTCTTTCAGAATACTGGAAACCGCAACGTACGTACGTTAGCCTCACTTGGCACTGCTTACATGCAAAACGTTGAAATGAAGGGAGCCTGTTGCGCTTGCCGTGTACAATTTTGGTTCAGCTAGTCTCACGGTGGTTTGATGATTTGCATTGCTTAACTCGCACCTGTCGCCTCAAACAAGCACTTTGCGCCGATTTTCCCTTTGTCCGTCACCCTAACGTGGTGTTTTCCGTGATTCATTAGCAGCCCCACCATCGTCGGGTAAGTGGACACTCCACATGATTGGTTTGTTGCTATCGCAAGGTAGTAGGCTTTGACAGTGCGCTAAATTGTCAGAATTGGTGTTGACACAACTGACCGTTTAGTTGATGAAAAGTTTCCAACCAGCAAATGTAGCTTATTAAGGTGTCAGAATGGCCGTGTTTTGAGCATTGTAGCCTTAAACATGGCCACCCACTTTACTGTTGAATGTCTCATTTTGATGTGCTTTGATCACGCAGGATCTGCGCTGGCCCACACCACCCACGGTAAGATACAAATTTGCCCCCACAATCACCTGCAATTCACACACCTTCTACATGCCTGCCTATACATTAAAGGGAAAGGGATGGTATCCCACCTTCATTTGTTTGCGTCGTGTCGCCAAGACTACAGCCTCACACTATTCTCTTTGCACCTCCTCCACACCCACTGCCCCGCCCAAATTTGAAACACCACATGATGTGCCAAGGTGCTTCAGTGTCGCCGCACTTATAGGTTCTGTGTTGAAATGCCTACTTCTGTGTTTCAGTCGTACTGGGATCACTCTTGCTCCTGCCGTTGTTGAGAGGGTGACAACTTCAAGGGATATCTCCAGTGAACCACCGAATCCACACACGTCTTCCACCCTCGCCTTACTAACCTCCTTTCGTTTCAGCAGCACATTTGCACTCGCCGTCAGGCATTCTTCACTAACATGCTCATTTTCTGTGGTACTGAATAAATTGCACCTCTACTCCTCTTATGACATGCGCGACTTCAAGAGCCTCTTCATTCTGCGACACCGTCACCGTGAGTGGAGTAGTCGTGTGTGATGTTGACTGCTGTTTCATCTGGAAAGTAGAGCAGCAAATACATGTCCACTGCTTAACGTGCACGCACATCCGTCAGTTGCGAATGGAGTCCTGTAAACTCACCCAAAGTAACCATGTTCCAGTTTAACCAAGTAATTTAAGTGTAAGAATGCAACCAGCAAAAGTATATGACTGTTAAAGCTCAAGTGTTGGATTTAGGTCCAACGAGGTAAAGAGTTGATGTGTAGTTTTGTTCGTTCCACTACCCCACTAATGTAGTTTTCAAGTCTTTCTAGAGGGCAAAAGTGGGTTTAATATATATATATATATGTATATATGCATGCATGATGTGTTCTGCTTACGGAAGGAAGAGGTGGGAGTTAATGAAAGTATTCAGAAGTGGAGTACTAAGTGTCCTCTTCACCAAGACAAGACGTTAAAGCACATGTCAAAGCATCGTGCTTAAGCACAAGGAATGCTCACGAGTGAATGAGTTGAGCTGTTCGCACTGGTCATCTCATCGCTTATCCACCACTCCATCTCTGTCTGTTCCTTCAGGTCTACCTGAAGCCCTTCCAACGCTCGATGCACGCACGTTCATTTGCTCATTCCCACACACCTCGTGCTAGTATTTGAGTGAACTTAGTTGTGGTTTAATACTTTCCTCTTGGGCAAATAGTAGTTATCTGAGGTGTTATTTTAGTCTAGGCTTCTCTCCTCACCTCATTGGTCAGCGCCGTGTTTTAGTCCACCTAAGGCCGTGGCTAATGGCCAGACATGCGCTCGCTCAAGCATTCACTCTTTTACTTGCAAACGACACTTCACATGTTCATGACTCACTACCAAGTGAAGACAGTCTTGGCTCTCTACAACAACACCCACGCTACGTTTGGAAATAAGTCTTCCAACCAAGGATTGTATCAATGTCCTCCATCTTTGTGGTTTGCAGGATTTCACGCAAACTTGCTGCCTTCAAATAATGGGATTCGATCCTCAATACAACGATCTTCATTTTGTACTCTAGCTGACTGCCCTCTCTAGAGAAGTTAAAGACATGACGGGTGGAAATGGGAGGATTTCTGTGGTCTTATGGAAACAAAGGCAGCTTTATAGAGGATTGCTACTGGACCTTGATGCGCTTTACAATTCCCCCCTCCTTCAGTCCTCCTATAGTCGGGGCGAGGACGGTGGTCATGCGTGGCTACATGCGCTAAGGCACAACGACCGGTGACACACTATTTGTGCCCGCATTGTCAGTGGCAGTGGCTTGTGGTCTGAGGTTGGCATTACTTCACTGTGAGCGCTGACGGCAGCAGTCGCCTCCACCACTTAATTAACCACCTCCACACTTGCCATGGCTCTTTCCTCCCACATAGCATGCCAGCGGGCACACTTTGCTCGCAGCTCAATGGCAGCCAACTCATCGTTGACTTCCCTCTCGAAAGCACCTCACCACCCGACCAATCTTGGTGACGCCAAGTGACCTCTTACATTCTGGCAAATCCGTCATTTACCCCCCTTTTCATTTAGTACCCTTGACACAAGCGAGGCCAATGAAGTGCGCCACTGGCAAGTGCTTCATCTGCTTCTACCCACTCCCGTCGAGCCAATTTCAATGCAGGTTAATCAAATTGTGTCCACACCACTTCCTCGCAAGTCCATTCGATCATCACGACTACTTCTCGAGTTTGAATCGCTTCATACTTTCATGCTTTCATTGATATTTTCAGCTGGCATTTACAGCGAATAAACGGACTGTTATTTGCTCCCAACCGTCCTCCGTTTGATCGTGGTAGTGGTAGGTCTTGGTTGACGTTGCATCCTCGTAACATCACTACTACTGACAGTGCATAAGTAAGCGGTTGTGGTTCACGGCTTTACCATGACCAGCTGTTCCCTTTACGCTCAGTAGTCGTTTCACTGTCACACACTGGCGCACACACACACACTGGCCTGCCAATTACACACGCATTTAAACTGAGCGAACTATTTAGATGTGGGCACAGGTCTTCTGTGCACCCGCCCCTACCTACCCCATGACTCAGATACAAGATGTTGCTGGGCGTTATTTACGGCCTGTCTGTAATGTGGCATCTGGTAGTTGGTTGACGAGGCGTATGCAGAGAGGGACAAAATTGTAGAGTAATCACCGCCCACACTCCAGTCTCTTGATATCAATTGGCGAGCCCCACTTTGTGGTGCACCACCCAGTCTGCAGCATGCTTATCGCTCTGATCACTGCCTGGTGACGGCAGTCTTTGCGGCAATGCCATGTTTTACTTTCCTTTTTCACCTACCCTTTCTTTTTCCACATTAGAACCCACCACCATAGCCGGTTCGCGATGATACTTTTGGAAACATTGGAATTCAACTGTTTACTCAGTTAGCTTGAGTTGAGTTGTCCGTTTAAGGCAACATCTGCCTCTTCATCTGTCTCTTTCACGACTACTTCTCGAGTTTGAATCGCTTCATACTTTCATGCTTTCATTGATATTTTCAGCTGGCATTTACAGCGAATAAACGGACTGTTATTTGCTCCCAACCGTCCTCCGTTTGATCGTGGTAGTGGTAGGTCTTGGTTGACGTTGCATCCTCGTAACATCACTACTACTGACAGTGCATAAGTAAGCGGTTGTGGTTCACGGCTTTACCATGACCAGCTGTTCCCTTTACGCTCTGTAGTCGTTCCACTGCCACACACTGCCTTACACACACACACACACCGGCCTGCCAATCACACACGCATTTAAACTGAGCGAACTATTTAGATGTGGGCACAGGTGTTCTGTGCACTCGCCCCTACCTACCCCATGACTCAGATACAAGATGTTGCTGGGCGTTATTTACGGCCTGTCTGTAATGTGGCATCTGGTAGTTGGTTGACGAGGCGTATGCAGAGAGGGACAAAATTGTAGAGTAATCACCGCCCACACTCCAGTCTCTTGATATCAATTGGCGAGCCCCACTTTGTGGTGCACCACCCAGTCTGCAGCATGCTTATCGCTCTGATCACTGCCTGGTGACGGCAGTCTTTGCGGCAATGCCATGTTTTACTTTCCTTTTTCACCTACCCTTTCTTTTTCCACATTAGAACCCACCACCATAGCCGGTTAGCGATGATACTTTTAAAAACATTGGAATTCAACTGTTTACTCAGTTAGCTTGAGTTGTCCGTTTAAGGCAACATCTGGCTCTTCATCTGTCTCTTTGCTTAACCATCTGCCTCTTCGTTCCTCTATCTGTAGATTTTTTACGGTTTCCATAAGGCTGAAGGAAAGCACCTCAGTGGTGCGGATAAAAGGGGCTTTAAACACCAATGTCAAGTTGACACGTGATATACATGACAACGACTGAAGGTAAGGGAGGGAGGGAGGGAGAAGGAAGGAACACATTGAATTTTGCATCTCAGGGAGTTTGCATGCTCTTAAGAAAATACGATTCATCAAAGCTGAATCACTGGTTGGCTCACATTGAGCACCAACCGGTGACGGGGTGAAGCAGGTTTACTGGGCGTGGGACAACTGCGTTGACGTCCCTTCTCATGCCTTCGAAGCTGTTTCCCAGCAAAGGTAGGGCATGATGAATCCATCAACTTGGCAGAAGACCCGTTGCACAAGAATCGCTTAATAGTAGCGAAGGAGTGTGACGTAGAGTGTCAAGACAGCTAGTCGATGAGGAGGGCGAAGTGGAGCAATAAAATATGTGTGATTGTCCTGCTCCAAAACGTGCAATTGGCGTAATGGTGCTGTGAGGCACACTAAGTCTTCGTGCTTGGTTTCAGTGACCGTTTCATTGCTCGCAGTAAATAGCACAAAATTTTATTGCAAAGTACTACAGGCATGTCCATCGTTCTGCCTTTCCAGTTTTGGTTTCACCCGGTGTCTGGTCACTGAGACAACCAACTTCAGCAGGATGCACAGTACAATACGGTGTTGGATGCGGTAGTCATATGATATTTTCAAGTTGGAGAGGCCAATTAGCTCTTCCGATTCAACGGCGTCGCCAGACACGTGTCCTGTCGTCGGTTAGTGTCTGATGCGCTACGTGTCGCCGTTTATGGGTGTGTTGGTGTTCTCCACAAGTGCTTTGGTGTGGCAGGCAATTGTTAAAGAGCATGGAATGGGGTGGTGGTGAGAATGTGCTTTCCGAAATTGGGAAGCTTTGTCTAGACTTTGGTGGTAAAATCTTACCAGGAAGGTCACCCCTACGCATTGACCCAAATCATTTTCTCGTCCCCGTCTCCACCGCGTCAACGTACGGTATGTAGCCTCACACCCACTCTTCATAATATTGTATAACTGCATTGAGGACGTCAATTTTCAAAGAATTCTTCAAACCTAAGCTTTTAAGACTATGAAACGATGGAGTTTGGCGACATGAAGCAGAATCTTGCCTATGCGAATCAAGCGCCAGTTAATTCAACGTGTTTGACATGTGGCTCTCTTTATTATCAACCATTTCCTCCACTGTTGGCAATTATTATTAATTCTCTCCCTCTATGCTCATTTTGTCTGGACTTGTCGGGATCCTTCGGAAGAACTACGGTGAATATTGCATTGCATGCAGTCATGCACAGGGTTTCACAACCCTGGTAACAATAGCACACGCAGCTCCACACCTGAACTGCTGGCGCGTGCTGTCGCCTTGATGGCCACCACCATTGGCGTCTATGGCAGTTGTTAAGGCTGCGCACAATCGCTCAGCCACACTAACGACCCCTCTACAGCAGTACCATCGACACAGTGTGTGACTAAGTGGTGGCAATACTCGTGATAACCCATTCAAGATGTGCCCACATAGTCGTTGGTGGAGGCCAACTTCAATGCTTACACTATCGGTTGAAGCGCCAGATGGTGAGGGGCAGCGCTGCCGTTGAAGTCTGGCCTTGTTGCCGACCACCGTGGTGGCCATGTCTAGAGATGCGATGGGTATGGGTATGTCCGCTACTCACTGACTCATTCCTCATGTGTCGGGTGGTGGGTGAGCACATGATGGCCAGGAACAGCGCACCGATAGTCTAGAAAACATCATTTGACGAGCTGCAAGCCTTGTTCCGCCTCACGACTAGCCATTAGCAGGTTTATCTTACCCTTGCAACGTCCCCTACGAAGCATTGGAATCAGGCCAATGGTGGGCTGGCTACCTTCCCACCTGCTCATGCATTCGTTAAGTCATTTATCTACTTCGTAATTTGCTCCTCGTTTGGCTGCTTCCTCAAGCATTTATTGTATTCTTTGTTTATTCATTTATCTGGGTCCGTGGGCATGGATTGGACTCTTGTGGCTTCTCCACCTCCCACCTCTCTGCGCTCGCCCTGCCCGACTCATGTTTAAGGAAACAACTGCTTGATGATCAAGGTCAAGTCCCACCGGAAATGGCACTAATAGAGGTAGGAATTGGTGAGGGAGTGAGTTGGTGAACTAAAGATGACGACTAGATCAATGGATTGTTTGGGTGGAATTAGTATTCTGATATGCTAGAAACTGAGTAGTCCAAAAGGAACTGAGCTGGACAGGTAAAAATGAGGCTGCGTAACAATGAATGTTTGAATAATGGGGACATCTGAAATTCGTGTTTGGAAGCGGTGGCAAGTAAGAGGATGTGGATAGATTCGGAGCACTTCCTTAGCAGTATTTACAACAAGTTTTCTCCAAGGCGGTCCTGCTTCTAACCAAAACTCTTTGGAGGGTTTGGGTTGTTGGCGAAAGCTTGAGCACAGTGTCTGAATTAACCGACCTGATGTAGGAAAGCGCGCAAATGAAGGTTAATGGTGCAGTTGATAGCCTTATCGCTACCTGATTCACTGATGCTACTGCCATCGTATAAACACGCATGAATTTGTTCATTACTGACGTTGGAGGAGAAAGCCTCGTTTCGATCGTCGAGTTGTTTCCCTATAAGCAAGGTAAGCTTACTTCAGGTTTGTCGTCTATCCCGCATCGCTTTTGACATAGGTATGCACCAATGGTCCAGACAGCACTGTGGTAACTCATGTCGTCGTACTGCATCCGAAATGCGACTTGTGTTGTTCAGATGCAAATTGAATCGTCAAATTTACCTGAAGTCGCCCGCCTCACAAGCGCACATTTGCGAGTTTGCGATTGTCCATTTCTGAGTGCGTCTGACGTGATCTGATCCTCTGCCATGGCTTTATCGCACCATTCAGCAGTCCACGAAATGGCGGATTCAGACGTACATCTTTATAGCACAGATTGACAAATAGGTTGTTGGAGAGTTCAAGCAAACCAAGAACTCATGCGCTCACGTCACTTCCGTAGATCCTCCCTCATCTCCCAGACATATTTCGCAGTGACCTTGTATGATGCTGTCTTGATCTCTTCATCACTTAAGCCCTCACTGCTACACAAACTGATTTTTACTTATTCAACTGAGCTTCTTTTGCATTGCTTAGCTCCTAACATTTCATGTTTTCAATCCCACCCCTCAATCAAACTACTCTATTGGCCATTTTGGGTGCGACATGACCTCCACCATCAAGTTTCGTTTCCCCACACACGAGTCTGGGAGGGTAGGCATTTTGGGATGAAGAGAGTAAATGTTGGAAAGACCGTTGGTTACACCAAGTAGAGTAAAGTGTACTTAGTAGACAGCACATTCTACGACTTGACGCTGGCAGCATGGGAGCTTGCCTTGTCAATATCACACCAGCCCTCTGCTTGCTTATTTGTGGAACAAATTGTAAAGGAAGAGCAAACTTGTTCATTTAAATACTTAACAGGCAGTCAACTCTCTCGAATGAGGGAATACAGAGCAGGTTGAAAAGGGCTTAAAACTGCCATGACTGTGCAACCGTTTAAGGTAAAAACCAAGCATTTACAACTTCCCATAGGGACAAATCAAACGAAAGCAGAGAAAAACGCAAACTCAGAAACTTACTCAACCAGCACAATGTCTGTGGCAAAATGTGAACTTGGGACGCCACAATAGATTGAGCAATCACAGTAGCATCACATCATGGATTTCATGACCAGGCATGAAAATAATTGAAGGAGACAAGGCGTTGGAGTAGGAGAGCGGATTATAAGCCCAAACATTTTACATGGGTTTGAGACCCAACTTGACTGACCTGCAATGTTGGGTTATGGGGTTTGGTTATGCAGTCAAAGGCACTACCTCCGTTACTCAAACAAAAGCGCGCAATTTCTACCACAGAAGCAGCCCCTCTTCACTCAGTGTTAAATGTGTGCACAGTGCTGACCCCGCTCAACAGTGAGTTGGGAGTCCAATGTAGCTGCGAAGTCGTAAAGAACCAGACCAGGATTTTCAGAAGTC
>MIEF01007606.1:0-88698 GCA_001870725.1 Taenia solium | reverse complement strand
TATGCACCATCTGTTTTAAGACATTTTACCGCCATCCATTTGCCGCATGTGAACCATGTTATAAATGAACACGATAAGTTGGCAGCTAGTTTAACAAAAAAATACAATCACAATCTACACAAAGTAATTCCTCATTTCACCTTACTAACAGATCATGATGCACGTCGGAAGAGGAATGCATGCGTCACCGATAGTATTATTGTTCATTAGGGACCAAACTTAAGTTCTAGCATAAATAATTGTTTGGCAGTACAAGGCAAGCCTTTTTAAATTCTTAATTATTGCTGCAACAATTCTGTCCTAGTGGTACTTAAACTTCGACCAGGTGTCTCAAGTTGGTTGGTTAAAAACAGGTCACCCAGCAGCCACCATTATTTGACTTGCCTGAGGTTTGCTGTCAAACCGATTCGTGCTTTGGGCTTATAGAGTGAGCTTGCATACTAGGTAGTCATTTTTTACCTTTTTCATGTATGCTTTTGACAAGCTTGGTATGTCTGACCTTTTTCATGTATGCTTTTGACAAGCTTGGTTGGAACATCCACATGAAGCTGCGGAATTGGGAGTTTTAAGTAGATGCTTATAATAAAGTTTTCTCAATGATTCCCTGTGGTACAGGATACGACGGATACATTTTGTAAGCTAAGTTATATTTCGCTGCTTAATTTGTACTGATAGGTCGGTGAAACATTGACATCTTGCCATAACAGCCAAATTATGTATTCATAACCATAATTTGGATAATAAATGAAGTTTCATTGCTGCAGTAATAGGGTGCCAAAATTCAGTTGTGGAATGATATGTGTGGACATTGAAAACGTTAGCTCTTTGGAGGGAAAGCACAGAACAAGAAGTAACTCACGCACAATGTGAAATATTTAGTGGTTGTGAAAAAAACAGGGATCTTATTTCGTAACTTTTCTACATTTGTGCTAGAAACTATGCAGTTCTACCTCGAAATCTCATGGAGTGCAAATCAGACATCGCTTGAAAAGTTTGACAGGCCTTTAAAGTTCAAAACACCCTAATTATGCAAAGAGAAGGGATTTTTTAAAAGAAAAGCTTTTAATGGACACTAAAATGGGGCTTCATATTCAGTTTTCCAACTTTCGAATTAGTAGGCATACAGATTTGCTTAGTAGTACGAATGTAGATAAAAAAACTTCAAAGGCGATGCGCCACCTCTTGCGTTCATTCATTTGCTATGTAAAAAAACAAAAAGATGCATTAGAAAAGAAATCCAGCTTCAGTAATTGCCAAAAACGGCTTCTCCATCCCTTAAGGCAGCTATTAGCACCACGAATAATTTATGCTGCTCAGACTAGCATTTCTTTGATAATTGATATGAAACTGCCTTCAAAATACGTTTTTTTGAGTAAAACTCTTAAGTTACCGGAAAAAGCAAAATCCAGTAATTATGAATGACCACTGGACCGGTTGATTAACTGCTAAGCCGAACACTCGGCACAATTATCTGAAAATCAGGCCTTGGTATTACATATGCTGGTGTCCTTTCCCTACTGGCCTGGCCATGGTTGCCTGATCATATCGCCATCTATTTCCCAAATTTTGAGGTTTTTTAATCTCAAGACAGTGGTCCCAAAAATGAGACGTCCATATAGAAACAATTTCAAAGGATATTATTAAAACCCGAAACATATTTTTCTGATACTTCACTGGATGTTCGCAGTGGCAAAACGTCATCTTTAGCATCAGTCTTATTTTTTTGCCTACAAATATGATACTTATGTTCTTTAAATGTACTCTGCAGGCTAGAGGCGGGAAGACAATTTTAACCTGGTCGTGGACGCACGTGGTGGCTCTCATGAAGCTGGGGCACCCTTGTTGTAAATACTTCGGCTCCATCCAACCTTCTCATGGCAGGGGTGGAAGACGGGAAGAGTAGAAAGGGGAAGTTTCCTCTACAACTAATAGTTGAGTTAGATGAAAACCCATTTTCGCAAAACATTTCACGAGGTCTATCAAATTTTGATACCCAAAATGGATGAGCCATACCCTTGTTGGTGCTCTCGCATTTCTTTGCTGTTAACAAAAAAAGTCGCAGGAATTTGGTCTCTCGACAGCCACTTGACAATTTTCGTTTCTTCTTATTTAAGTAAAATCACTCATCCATGGCCTGAATCGCTTCAGTTTAGAGAAAATAAAGACATAAATGATTGCCATCAACTCGGAAATGCCTATATGTGTTTAGTCTAACCTTAGAGTCAGCTAGACATAACACTATCGACTAAAAGTGTGCAAACGGAGCTTAAGTTGATTTATTTTCCATTTGAGTGTTGCTTTTTTTATTTGAGTCATTTGTGTATGCTTACATGAGTAATCAGGTTTCAATCTCAGAACCATTTTGTGCAACCGACATTAGCAGGGGGTTAAAGTTGTCCTCAACAAACTTGTCATGTAAAACAATCATGTTCGATACTTGTGTTCACACCCACGTGATCTAAACAAAAAAGTGAATCGAGAATGTGTTTTAATTAAATGTGTTAGAACTTTACGGGATAGTTGTTAGTTTCGATGCGCTTTAGACCTTAGTAACTCTGCACTCCTCTGCATTCACATTCATCGGTGCCATCAAAACGCTGTTGGCTCCACCAGTGAACTCGCCCAAACACTGCTTTAACAAAACAAGCTTTTTTAATTAACCATCTCACTCGTGCGTGATTTAAGCCCCAAAATGACCTTCGGATCAAGAACTACCCAAACAATATGTTTGGAGGCACACTTAGCTTGAAGGTTAAGTGGAAGACAACTGGTAGCTAATGAAGAAATCGAGTGAACAATTGAAGCAACGCGGAATTTCTCAAAAAAACTACCGGAAATTTAAAGGGAAATAGTAAACTCGAGTTTGTAAAACGGTTCAATGCCTAAATACGGAGGTACAGCTGGCTGCTGTGCCTGGACGCCACATCACCACCCATTAGAAGAACTCGAAGTTCTCCTTGTTTACAGTTCTCATTTGAACTGTACAACTTGAGGGCGCTGGCGGATTTAAACACGTTATTAAATAATAACAACTAAAAGTAAGCTTTTTTAGTTAGTTTGCAAATTGTGCTTTAAACATAAGGTAAGAGTTGCAAGGTGCTGAGGCTAGAGCCTAGATTAGCTGCAGAATTGACCACAAGGTGGTAATGGCAACTATTTGCTAGGTCAGTCAACCGAAATTAAGCGATCTATTTTAATTGTGCTTGCACGCGATGCTAAGTCACGGACATTTAATTAACCATGACTGAAAACTCCTCTTGCATTTGTGATGGTTGTTATTTCACGGTGACTGGAATTGTAGAATTCTAAAGACTAAGGTTACTCTACAACAGTTTCAAAGTATTACTTCGTGCAAATTTTATAAATGTAGACATTTGCGACGAAATGGAGCTAATGTTTCGAGCTTGATCAAGTACGTAGTGTCACTGCGGTGACAGAAAAGGTGTTGGTAAGATTTTGTCAACCAATCCTTTTGAAGTATGCAACAAAGCAGCAAAGCGGCTTTATTTGTGTTAATTCTTTTAAAGGTGTTAAGAAAATAAATGTGAATTTTACTGGAGTAGCTCTGGTATTTTCTACAAATGTGAGTCTTAGAACTTTGGCGGTTTTTTAAGTCATCTTCTCGGCCGAGGAATCCACAGGCATGTTATTGGTGTGATGTTATTTTGTAATGCCTTTCCTGACCGGGTTCGATCACGTGCTCGTTCCACTTCAGTACAAGAGAACTAAGAAGTAAAGATGTGCATTTCTTTTAATTCATAACCTCATTACTCATGCGAAAGCATGTGATTAACTCGGGTCCAAAAATGTAAATAAAATTAGTAACAAACATTTCCGTAAGCCAGGGTTTCCTTTGTGGAAGACACTTTGGAATAAAATGGGAAAAGCATGCCAAAGAATGCAAAATATCAACACTAATTGTAGGATACCCATTCTTCTCTTCGTTTACCATCAGGGCTCTGTTTAGCTGACCAAATTCATGTGATCCAGTGGTGCCACACTAAGGATTCAGAAGTGAAGTAATTCACAGATTTTGGCCCTTACTTCTGTCAATTCATTTTCACTTTTACCAAAAAACAAATAGGTAACGGTTCAAAATTTATTTATAAATCCTTCAATTGGCTTGGCCTATCTAATTAGCACTGCCTTGAGTTCATGAATAAAGCATGGCGGTCTACTTACTTCATTCGTATTAAAAGCAGCTTTCACTTATTCAGGACCCTTCATAAAAAATTAGTACACTTTCTGCTGAAAGTAGACTCATTTGTAAGCTCTTATGGTCTGTGAACTATCAATGTTAAAAATAGCTATCAAATGCTTTTGGAAAGGCAGGATACTTGCGTTTTACATGTTTTGTCGCGCGAAATCCTTTCTTCTTTTAATAACAAAGAAGATTTCTAACTACAGGATAGATTCAATTATTAACGCCTTAGCAGTAAATAGTTAAGATAGTTTTGGATTCCTTTAGAAATTCTGTACTTCCAGACGGGTTATTCAGTGGTTGCAGGCGTAAAATCGTTCGTGAATAAAGGTGGAGTAGCCAATGGTGACAATGAGCACCATTGGCTACTACTCCACTGAAACAATGCAACATTGAAGGTCCAAAAGTAGTAGCCTGAATCACCTGGTGCGATAAATTCACATAGAAATGAAATCGCTGACTGAACCTTTGATAACGACGCGTTTCGAGGAGGTGGTACTTTAACGAGAGCTTTTCGAAAATATTTTCGGCGCGACTAGTCAGAAACTCATATTACTAGCACAATTCAAATCGTGAAAAACGCTTTTTAATACTTGGCTCTGAACGGAAGTACTGAAAGTCCACCCATTTGGGAAGTTAAACTTCTCCAGTTGTTGCCATGTTATGCCAGGAGTGGAGCTGAAGAAGGTAAACTAAATCCATTTTCCACTATCATATGATGTTTCCATACCTCAGGAGGATGACCTAGGCCTAAATAAAGACCATCCGGCTAAGTCAATACAACAAGCAAAACTCATGAACCGTAACTTAGAAAAGTCAGCTAGACAGAACTACGAACGATGATAATGTTCAACTTTTTTTGGTGCACCAAGTGTAGGATTGTACGATGAGTTCACGCACTGTGTACTGTCCACAACACTATCATAGATGTGCTCTTGGAAAGGCGCCAATTTCGGAGCGAGCGAATCACTGCATCTATATGGAATTTGGCTTTCAATAAAATGGATTTTTATTAGCAATATAAAAGTGTTCCTTGATTATAGCAACTGTGGCACAGTCTTACAACATAACAAAATGCATTATATATTAGTAAGCATCATAGCTTGGGAACAATAAGGCTTACATTACCTCAGATTTACAAAACAAGGTTTGCTGAGTAAGGTGAATGTTTGAAAGCAAAAATCTTACCTTTTAAACTGGTAAAGGGATTGTATTTGTTGGGAGGCGGAAAGTACACCAGATTATACCGACACCATGACCTCGAAACATCAGATCAAATTCATTTTACTGGCCAGTTCACTTCCTTTTTTAATTCCGGAGGATCCATTGGAAAAGCCTAGGAAATAAATCAGCATACCTAGGGCCCAAGCCCTTTTATTTCCCAGCGATATTCATTTAAAGAAACCATTACTCTTCACTGAGGCCTCATTTACGAGGTCAATGGTCTATGTTAAACCGTTGATGGGTAAATAATACATAAAACTGTTTTGGTAGGCCACAGAGTTGAATACTTTAATGTTCAAAAGTGAAAGCACACCTAGTACACCGCATCCGCCCAGTGGGTGTGTCAGTTGGTCCTGTTTGGTGGACAAATTTGATCCGCCCAGTATTGGAACCACAATACCATACATCGCATGCAGAAAGGAAGAAGAGGTTCAAAGTGTTACAAGGCTGCATAAAGGTAGACTGGTATGCTTTTTTTCAAATAGGGGCCGATTTTGTGTTTTAAAGTTGAATGACTCCTTTAATGGATCAGAAAGTTTGGTTCTTTCAGGTGTATAAACACACTTGCGTTTATTATTAATCTTCAAGGAAAGGTAGTGGAGGAATAAAAGGTAAGGTAGTAATACAATGTTTAAGTTTATAGCTGTGATTGTCATCTCTATATTTGCTTCGACAAATGGACACTGAAAACCAACTATCACTAAAGCACCTTGAATCACCCCCTTCTCCAAGGGGAATTTTGCCCTGTCCTTTTTACTTTCTTTCTTCTTTTCTATCTCTCCTGGAAAATCCCACTTTCCACAGATAGGTAAAAAAGGAACCTTATGGCATTTTGCCTTGATTTATTAAATCCATTATGTCGTGCTTTCTTCCTTGATGATATCTGCACTGGCTTAAGCGGTTGCATAGAGCATTGTGACACATTGAATGCATCTACCTCGTCCAAAATTTTGTAATGGATTTCGTTTATGGGTAAACGTGCCCAACTTTGATTGATTCTCGGGCATACGAAGCATAAACTTGGATGCTATTCATGCTTTAAAGCCAACAATAGACTGTAATTTGCTCCTACAATTACACCCCTGTTGCATATTTAAAAAAATCGTCAAAATTTTTGTTTATTGTGTCATTTTACTTCAAAATTTCTTTTATTGTTAAGCTTAATTGGGCTTAGAGAGGGTTTGCCACTCCATTCTTGTTAATTTGCACTAAGTTCGGGTTATGTTCCCTAGGGCTTTTTAATGTCGAGGAAAAAGTAAACCGCAACAAAGCTCTAGCACTGCCATTTAAAATTAACAACCTTTTTCCTCTAGGGCCCATTATCAAGGGGATGGAATCGCATAGACAATTATGCAACGCGAAACAATGCTAATGGCGCCCTCCTATGTTTCGATGGCATAATACCTGCGCTCCACTTTTAACCAGTTGAAAGTGTGTCTGTGTCGCCAAACCTCACTTCTCGTAACTCATACCTTTGATAAATGCTTTTGACAATATTAACTTCCATTAAAGGCGTAGCACAATGCATCCGCCTTCCACTATGCACAGCTTGGCTAAGTACGCAGAACGCTGACTGTGTGAACATTTTAATCAGTGGATGTTTTTAATAGTTGAAATTATCCCTGTGGAGTCCTGAGACTTCCTTGAAGGCAAAAGAAGGCATAATACTAGAGCAGAATAAATACGTTTAGCAAACAGAGGAAGTGGGGCTGCTGACATAGCCCGGAGGACAGCCAAACCGACTAGGGCAATATGACCACTCCTAAGCCACCGCAACCGAAATCCGGCAATCTGAACAAGAAAAAGTATTACATTACTCCTCTCTTCCACCAAGCGCCGTCCCTGACACTCCCTTGGTCAACCTCCCACATCAACCATCACAGCGTAATCAGTGTTGGAACAAACACCCACGAGTTGACCACACCTGTCATCGAAATTGGAGCGCAACTGAGGAGATGCCTGACCACCACGCCACTGATCCCTCCTATCAGTTCGACTGCACTTGGAGTCCCGTCCGGTTAGGAAAGCAAATTCAGAGGAGGCGGTTCTGCCCAGCATCAGTGTGTCCAAAGGGAGAGGTTGGGACACCGGTCTCCTAAAGCAGGTATGTTAGGGAAATCGCAGCAACGAAACGTTTCCGGGTGGTTCACGGCCAGTGTCGCTTCAGTTGTTAATAGCTTTCTTGCAGATCACGGGGTGGAGTAGATGACGAGGGCAGACGTCGTTCTCAGCACTTCTGTTAAGGGGTGTCAGAGATTCTCCTATCCGCAGCACGCGCACCCCTTTCGCACCACTACAGTTTGTCACCAACGATGTAGATGAGGTTGGTAATCTCATAGATTCGGGACCGCTTTCCGCTGCCACCAACATAGCATGCCGAGATTTCCTTGAGGGCAAAAGAAGGCATGGAACTAGGGCAGAATATATGCATTCAGTAAGTAGAGTGAATGGAACTGTTGGCATTGCTCGAAGGCCAGCCCCACCTGGCTATGGTAGTATGGCCAGCTAAGTGACCGGAACCAAAACCGACAGCCAGAACAAACGAAGTATTACAATCCCAACCACTAGCAACTTGTCGTCAGTGGAGCACAAAAGTGAGGAAAATCGTTGTATCCTCCAAACAATGGCACTTAAGCCAAGGCGAGATCTCTCACATTAAAGTGGAAAACCATGGTTGCAGTAAACAATGCTTCCTGGGTCTTTGGTCTCTCTGTCGTAGATTAAAAATTGACTTTTGGAAAGGCCCCAATTTTTGGAATACCCAAGGACTTGGGAATTTTAAGTTTTTTTAATTATCCCAAAAAATTTGTTTGAAATAGACTAAACTTCATTCGGAAAAGTAGTATAAACAAGTTAATAAAAAGTAAAGTCCAGATTTTGACACTTAAATAATGCCTTAACGGACAAGTGCGGTTAGAAATTAAATTACTCCCATTTCTTTTACAAACATTTTTTCATGTCTCCGCATTATTCAATGTGTTAACAGAAAAAAACTGGTAAAAATTTGATTCACCTGATAAAATTATGCTCAATCAAGTTTGCTATGGGAAAATGGGGCAGTAGAAAAATCTGCGTACAAAAAACGGCAACTTCTGCAGGCAACAGACAAGAAAAGCTTCGTAATTTCTAATTTGTTTACAATAACGGTCCACTTAGGGCTCCGGTATTGTACATCCACCGGGCCATGCCATTAGACCTCAAGCACTTCCGAACGTGGACAATGCGTGTTCTCTCCAAGTGTCACGCCTTCTTTCATCCTAAGGGAAGTTCTGGGAAGCTACGGTTTTATTTATCTTAAGGAAGAATAGTTTTGGTTTTGCTTAAAGAAAAGGAAATAATAAACTCATCGGACCTGGTGGCAAAACAAAACAAAGATATTCAGTCCATGTATTCAGGACAGTTTCCTGTACAAATTTGACTCAACAAGCTAACGCGCCTATCACCTGCTTTAGTCTCCAACCTACAGGGGTGGGTCCACCTCGTGATCCGCGAATTCGGGGCTTTGAGCCAAGCCAGTTCTGTTGAGTCTTGTCTTAACCAAGGCACACAAGTGTGTGCTAGACAATTGCAAATATTCGCCGCATTGTAAAAAATATTCTTTAAAAATCCTCCAAGAGTGAATAAAGATGCATAGAAGGCAAATATTTAATTTTAAAACAGAACTTAACAAGATGATATTTATGATAGACAAAAAGCTCTTGAAAGAGTAAATGAACATCCTTTGAAGCAGGAGGTGTTTAAAGTGGATTATTGGCTATCAAAAGGTGCATTTGGAAAACTCATTCGTCGTCTAAAACACATAAAATTATCAGACCACGTGGTTTGTAAAGCATATAAGGCGCCGCCATTCCAAAATCAGAGTTGGCGTAGTACCTTTCTTCATCCATTTCTCTTCCCCGAAGAACTCGAATGGTATTTTTGCTGTGGGAATGACCTTATACCAATCTGTTCCCGCGAATAACAAGCTGGATACAGAGAGTGTTGGATTTATGCTATGCTATTAGTAAAATCTCCTGTTTAGTTACGGTTTTTCTTCAAGTTTTCAATCTGTGCAAAGGTACTCCACAATGCAGTATGTATACATTACTTGATAATTTGCCCAGTTCACCATAATGTAAAAACTTTTTTGGCTAACATGGTCGCTTTACTTGCGGATTTTTGGCATAAATAACATGAGGAATCGGATGGAGAGTTCGTTTATGTAATCGACGAAAATACCAACAAAATTGGCACTTTTTTTCCAAATTCTAACGATGTACCAACACACTTAAGCAATTAATTGTGCTACCAATAATTCATGAAGTCATGATTTGTGCATTTACGAAACCGAACAATACAACAACATAAAAACCTGTTGAGCCCTTAAACAACGTAAACAATGGGATTATAACAGAAAGGCTATAAATTTTGTGTCCAAGAGTGCCTTGTAGAGATTCTCTAGGCAACTGGTATGCTGTTATCAGAAAACCATTGCCATTAGTTTCTGCTACATTTCTGTTAAACCTTGTCTATTTTATACTGGCTTCCAACTTGAGCATATCTTCGACAAACGAATGATGTCATTCAAATGGTTATTCGAATCTTAGTTTCTGTGTCCCGCGCTATAATGACTTCCTTGTTCTGTCCTTCAGTGTCCGCTGAGTTGAATACTTGTATCGAAAAAAAGCCGTCTATTGAATCTTCTGGACGCAATCTCAGCTTGTCTATGGAGGCGACTCCCTACTTCCTCCTTTTTTTAACATCTTTATTATAAGCACGGGCAGGATATATGGTAGCAAAGTCGAAGTGGTTGCAACGAAAGTGTCTGGGACTCCGGAGATTCTAATTGTCTTCCCGCCTCTCGCCTACAAAGTACAAAAAAACATAAGTATCACAGTCTACTTTATGAACGATGCTTAACACGGTCCCAGATTTGTAGAACCCTCTCTTTAAAGTAGGAGAAATAGTTTTAACAAAGAATTGCATTGACAAACCCACAAAGATAGGTGCTGTAGTATGTTTGAGACAGCCTTCATTCCTGGGCAGAGAGGTTGCGTGGCGCTACTGGCATGCCAATTTAAAAATAACCTATGAGAAACAGTTAAAAGTAGTTTCTCTTCGCCTTTGAATTACTAAAAATTTGCCGACACCACAGGCGTGAATTTCAGGAGCGACCACTTTGTTTTCACTTCAGGTTATTTATACGCGTGGGTGTTTGTTTGCCAACTGACTGGCATGTGGCACTGCGTACCCCGTTCACTCAGCTATCCACCACTCTGTTGCCCCTTTTATCTACTATAAATTTCTTTCTAGAGACCAAACAATTACAGAACTTATCTATTTAGTCTACACAATATGAATATAAGGTGTGCAAATAAAACTTCTGCTCGATAAGTGGCCAGGGCTAGTGTAGGAGATAAAAGGCAGCGCGAATCGTCTCGGAGACATTAAATGGTGAATCCCAAAGCAGATAGTCGAGATCTAGAATGAGGTAGAAGAGGGCTCACTGCAGCAAGTATTTTTACTTTTAGACACAAATTGTTCTAAAATAAGCCTGGTACTCAGCAGGCATGCTTCCTGTTGGTTTGGCCTCATGGGGTCTTAAGATGACTATTTTAGAAATTAAGGTATTTCGAGAAACATGCAGCAATTTACAAAAAAGAGGCGAAAAAATTATTCGACTGCCATACTTTCGTGGTCAAATTGCATAACTAAAGCAGAACCAATGGCAGTTTAGTCTAAAAATTGAAATGGGCGTCAACCGACGCATGGGAATGAGATAGGTTCCGAAAGAATGCATAACTTTTCCCAAGTTTCGAATTAAGTTCTCAGTGACTTAAAAATTCACACGAAGTTTGACAGTATTTTAGTTAATAATGCGTTTTGAGGTAATGTAGCACTTCGAGATTTCCCTGAAAACGAAAGATAACATGATACTCGGGCAGATTGTGCGTTGCCGAGTTATGCAATGGGGCTTAGAGGTGCTGACTTGACTCGGAGGTCAGGCCGTCTGGTGGAGGTACAATGGTGGGACCCCAAAATGACGCGATACCACAAGTGAGATTTGAACAAACGATCACAGTACTACATTTGTGTTTATGGTCTATGTCAACAAAGGAACTGCATTTTTTTGACGAATTCAATGTTTTCTCGCTTTTTATTTTGGTAGAATCGAAACAGCATTTCGTAAGGTTCAACTGACCTACACCACTAATTTTTTCACAGGGCCAGGATTACCAAAGGTATTTTTCAGCATTCGCCTTTTCCTTTTAGACATAGAATTCTTAAATAAAGCGATTCTCAAGAATAAGTTTCTGAACTACAAGCACTAAAACAAGGCATTGTGATTAATTAGCGTCAAGTTAGTCAACGTTTTTTCCCTCCCAAAGTGATGAGTCTCTTAGGTCTTATTGATAGGCAAGTATCTCTTAGAAGAGCATTGCTTTGAGCTACATAAGTTCGGAATCCAACCATATTGGTCGCATCTTACCATTTCGTCGCTAATTTGTGGCATAGCTACGGCAAACATACATACGTGGGGCATTTCTTTATATCCCAGGCCACTCTTCGTGCTTCAGCCAATTGAATGAAGGAAACGGCCCATTTGACCTTGAAACCGCAATAAAGCTTCTTTGTCCGCTAAAGTAAATACGCTGAAGATATCTTCTGCCTCACGAAACATTGCGTCAGCTCACACTTTGTGAAGATCACTTAAAGGTACGACAGTAAAGGTAACTACATGCATAGCATCAGATTCCGGGAGATAGATAACGGTTTCAGTTGTAAACCGGAATCACTCAAACTTGGCAGGGATCTCTGCAGACTACTGCACACTCGTGTTACAGTGGAAGCTTATGAAAGATCGACACTCGACTATACTGCGCGATCACATGAGCATTTTGACTCTACATACTGAGCCATCCACTATGGCACATGCTAGAGCTGTCATATGACTGGTGTCAACAACTCATACGTGGGTGATAGCATAATTGGACGTGGGTGTCAGTATAAGAAGCAAACGCGACAAGTGTAAACTTGAATACCTTGATTTTAGTAATCAAGATCTTGCAAATATTCCCCCATAAGACAATCCACTTCACCCCAAATTTGTGATAAATAAGTGTGTTGGAGTTCATCATGGATGCCTTCAGAGCGAGAGGTTAAATTTAGAACCCTTCATTTTGGAAACACCTATCAAAAGTTCCACTCAGGTTGGATTGTCAAAATAATTCTCGCCATCTTATCGATTTCGTGCCATCAGATCCCGCCATACCAATGCCTTCATAAATGACATCTATTTGCAGGTTGATTATGGTGTCAATGCTAAACATCAGCAATGCTACATCGACTCGACATGCGTTTTCTGTTTAAAGTGACCTCGAAGAGACATACCTTCAATCGTCTGTCGAAGGTGGATGATGATCGTTGGCAGGGCTTTAATGCTTATTAGTAAATTTTAACAAGATGAGAGCTCACTCAGAGCGAAGTGTAGTTTTGCCAGAATTCAATGCATTTTCCATCTAGCTATAAATTTACCACACAGCAGAACACGGAATCTATCATCAATCTAGGTCATCATCGTGGGAGTAACTGCGTGTTTTTAGGGCGGGCTTGACTAACCCAGGAGAAGGTAGATTCAACTCCAACCTCTTCACTCCACTCAGATAATTCCAAGTTCTTAAAACCATTTATTTGAATGATGAAATTGCCATTCCTTTTGTTACCTTTCACCTTCCCTCCTTTTATGAAATTTGGTGTATGGTGGATGTTGGACGAATACTTCAAGTGTCAATATATTCAGTGGTTGAAGTAAATTGTCCCTGTGGCAGGGAACGTACCTCGTGGTTTACAATATTGAGCCATTTCATCATGATTTAATAGCAGTTTGACATTTTGGCAGGAACCAGCTAAGTGAAATGTCGCGCCGATGACTAGGCGCTCGAGCCCTCACACGAACGCCATGGCTACGCCCCCTTGCGTGGGTGTTGTTACAATGCCATAAACTGGCATGAATCAGCCAGGTTCATTCACGTTAGCCATCTCAGTCCCGAATAGGCTATGTTCCAAGAAATCCTGGCTGACGCTGCAAGGCCAGCGAGCAATGCTGGACTCGATTTCTGGTCCACATTGACTATTCAGTGGACGCAATTGCCTCAAGACTATATCTTGGTGTTCCATTCAATATACTTTTGCAAACCAATCCATATCATCTTATAATTCCCTAACATGTTCCATTTCTTACTGACCTTGATAATAACTTTTGACCCTTACAATTTCAAATGCAAATGGTCATTAAAAATCCATATCCATAGCTTGGCCTTGACAACAGGTAGACATCGACAAATACTTATGCATGTAGCCGTTTCTTGAAGAATAATAAACAGCGTTCCAATGTAGAACCAAAAGTGGCAATAATTTGCCAATGTTCTGTAAGCATAGAGCGTCGCCTGCTTAGCTGTCAAATAACATTCATAAACAGTGTCCCTGTCCTTCAACTCTGAAATACGGGTTAACGAATGAATTTGGAGAAGGGTGCAGAATTTTTAACCATGCATAAGGCAAGGGTGAACAATTACATTAATCTTTAGTTGTGAAACATTTCCAAGGATTCATTAACCACTGAGCAACATATTTTCAATGTGGCTCGCGCTTAGTTGCCCTGGAATCTGATAAAATACTCCACAATTCACTCATACTCATAAGGTGATACCAAACTCTATAAGTCTTCATCATTTTCAACCGACTTGGCATGCCTACCGTTGGTGTGGATTTGAGAGACACTGTTTAGCAGTCCAAATTTGCGCTTGGACCAATGGGATGTTGCCTGAGTCTTCAGACGACCTTGAGACTATTACAATACCTCGTTTGGCTTGGACAGGTAGCTCAGAGATCTTCGTCGCCTTACAAAAGTTGTTGTGGTCACTGCAGCATAGTCTAGGCATATTTTAGCCCTCATGATGAATTCAATCAAAGCCAACTTTAGCTGTTCTTGTCTTCTCCAGACTAGACACGGGTCAATGCCATTGAGGTAAATATTAAGGACAGTCCATGTTTAGCCAGCAGCTGTGATGGTATTTGTTTCCAGATGCTCATGCGCTGGTGTCATCAAAAGATCATGGTTGCTTGGAGAAATGGACGACACTGAACCTGAGTTTAACAAGCACCATACCACTCAAAAGTGTGGACTAGAATGAAGTAATTGTGGTTTAAAGAGCTAAAAAATAGACCAGAACCAATTGTTCACTTAATCTTCTTGAGGAAGATATGTACGTCTGGAAGCCCCTAAACATACAATAGTTAATGATCGACTGTCAGCAAGATCCCCTGTTAGGCAGTTCAGGCAATTCCCACTCAACACTACCCCACGCCAAGACCGCATCCGAAGCGAAGTATTCACCCAGTTCCCAAATAAAGTTCATTAGATTTTTCCTGAGAGAAGACTGAAACATCTCTCCCTCTGGCATAGATCCCGCCTACCTCCCTTCAACAACAAAATGTTCCCAAATAGACAGTGTTCATAAAATAGGTATCTATTTAACAACATTATGTACAAACGGCCATTAGCAAAAGGACTGACGACCAAAGACCGGTGTGGGTGCCTACGTTAGCGCATTGGACACTCAGGAATACGGAAAAGACGGTGCAAGAGAAAACAGAGATAATTGCATTCTGGTGAAATCCTGCAAAGGGAAAAAAACGGAGATTAGATCGGCTTGAGAGGAACACAGGAAGATGAGGAACCAAACTGAGCTTACATTAAGAGGCTGCAACTTGTTGGCGCTCATCATCTAGCGTGAGTGCAATATCATCCTTAAGGAGGTCAAATAGCTTTTCATAAGCTTCTTCAACATTGTCATTTACAATGTGGGCATCGTAGATAAGTTTGCCCTGTGAGCTGTTGGCAAATTCCATGTCAACCTTGGCCTGTTTAAGACGGGAAAGGATCTTCTCCTCTGTCTCTGTACCTCGATTACGCAGCCGACTCTCCAGCACCTCTATCGATGGCGGACCGATGAAAACGAAGCGGGCGTTCAGCGGTGGTTGAGCGGCGTAAATGCTGCGAACGCCGTTGGCATCCACATCCAAAATGCAAATTCGGCCACTTTCTAGAACCTGAAAATAATCGGCAAAGATTAGGAAGATATATGGAATCGATTAAATTGGTTACGCAGTGCCGCACAATTGCACATGTGACACACGTAAAAAGCAATAGCTGAGTCTGAATTTAGAGCGACAAAAGATGCCAGATGCGTACATGGTACTGAGTGTTCCACGAAGAGAACAGAGAACAAAAATTGGGTCGCACTCCAGATATGAGAAACCGTAACCACTGCTGAGTGGGTTTGGCATAATACCGGGGAAGAGTGTAGTCAAACGAGGAACGCGTGCATGGCTGGTGAAAAGGAAGGATAAAGCACGTCCAGACTCTCAGTCAAAAGGAAATATATAATAGGCAAAGCATTAAGAAAGCACACGAAAAACGAACAAATAGGAGACAACTTTGTTGGAACTGGCTACACACAGATTGTAGTCATACACAAAACTTACAGCAGTTACCGCCTCACGGGGGGTTCCATAGTAGTTGCCTGCAAACTGAGAGTATTCTAAGAACTTGCCATCGGCAATGTCCTTTAACATCTCTTCTTCGGAAACAAAGTTATACTCTCTGCCATGAACTTCGCCAGGTCTAGGTTTGCGGGAGGTGTGCGAGACACTGAAGGCAAAGCTTTGTGGGAAGCTCTCCATGAGCATCTTGAGAAGAGTACTTTTACCAGCCCCAGAGGGACCACTGAGCACAACAGGACGAAGACCTGCCATTGTAAGAATTGAAAGACCCCAGCCTCCCGCAAACCCGACCGAGGCAGTAGAGTGAAGGTCGAGAGCCAATTGGTAAATATGCGAACCAATCAGTGCTTTGTAAGGACTATCAACTTCATTATTCGTGAAATGAATGCCTAAGATATATTCAAAAAGGTTCGCCACCCCTTAAAGCAGAACAAAAATGTTACAGTTAAGTAAAAGAGCATACACGGCGATGAAATAATGCGTATACATGCACAAGCATGTGAAAATAGTCTCGCCAAGTATTTCAATAATGCGGAGTGTGTTAAATACATATACGGTTTAATAAATTTAGCCCTGGTGGCAAATGTGGGTTCAGCACGAAATGCAAATACAGATCACATTTCGTCACTTTCTTTATGAAAACGATGCCTTTCGCACATGACTAACACCACCCAGAATTAATTATGCTGCTTTTGATTCCTAGGAGAAGGCAACCCCCCCCACTCAATCAAAAATCCAAATTTGGACTTGAAACCAATTTAACGTGCTTTTGATGACTATCCCCTAGAATTCAGGCCATTTCGAGAGGACAAAAGAAGGTCCTCCCACCGCCCACGCAGTACACATCACGCCAACACACCGGGCCGACACTGACCCCTCAACGAGCCAAAGCAGTTAAGCACTTAAACGCGGCGCCCTCCCCCCTCAAGCGCCCTATGCACTCCATAAATACGTAAAGACCTATCTACCCCTTTGGAGCATAATTTTATCAATCGCTTGTTGCAAGTATGAAGCCCATAGTTCCTCCCCATTGCAAGGCCCAAAGAAGCGCAGGCGGTGTGACCAACGCCTTAATCAAACTTGTGTCATGGATGAGTGAGGAAGAAAGTGATAAGGGAAGTGTAAAACGATACACATTGGCGGTGTTTTTAGTAGTGATCCCAGAGAAAGTTGCGGAAGAGGATGAAGGCAGGCAGTGGTTTGTCCGCTGGCACCATATGACCCGCACCACGCACCGTAGAGAAGGTGAGAGTCGTATTGGAGACCTCCATCAAGAAGCTCTTCATGTAGCCGCCGATCTGTCTGGTACCGTCAGTAGCGTTAAAGAACCAAGGATGTCGTGGAACTTTCAACTTAAAGTGAGAAATACACATTTAAAAATATGTAAGCTTTAATTTTGAATAAAAATTGGGTTTATTCAATGCATCGGCTGGCAGTGAGGTATGTGACAGGCAGATGTAGCGAGGTAGTGGGATACATTTTTTTGTGTAGCTATGGTTGACAAACGACGTCAGAAAAGTGCGAAAATTGGTGAAATGCCTGATAAGCACGACGAGGTTACAAAAAGCCATGCGAAACAACCAATTCGCTCCCATGAAAAGTACTCGCATGCCTCTTAACCATCACTACAGCATCAAAGGTATCAAAGGTCCATCTGACTCATGAATCATGAATCACGAGGGGTTGACCAAATCTTAGCAATTTCCGAAAAATTGACGAATGAAGTTGTGAAAGGTAACATTTTGAATAAAAAAGTGAGACTAGGCCACAACTCACAGGTACTTCTAGATCGTTGACGAACCACTCGTCGCCAATGGCGTTGCAGGCCATGTCCACGTCACCGTTGAAAAGGTGAGTTCGAATCTGAAGGATGAAAACATTTATAAGACTTTTTTTCCAAAGGAAACTATGGGAACGTTTAAAAAAACTGTGCAAATGCACCTTTCAGTTGGCGTTGTGATTTAGAGAAAAACTTCAACTCAAAATCCCCCTTTCCATGTTGAGGGTCGAACAATACAAGTAGCAACAGTAAGTAGACGAATGAGGATAAAATTAAGACAGCACTAAATGTTTGGAAAATGAGAGACTACTTTCTCATAGGGCAAATTTTAAACGAATTTGTACAAAATTCACGGCCTGGCTCAACGTCGCACGTTTATTGAAGCAAGGGACTACTCTTAGAGAATAAGATATTAAAACTATGTATTGTATTAAAATATGCACCTTCTCAAAGTACTATTTTGTTTTTGCTACAACAGCAAGTCCCTATTAGGCTATAACGTGGTCCAGTTGCATAGCAAGACAACTCTGAAGCAATCGAAGCGACACCATCCCTTGAAAGCCGTGATTGGTTGATAGAGAACAAGGAAGACAAGACATACCCCCTTTTCCAACAGCGTGCGGTACTGTTCACTTAGATCGAAGTAGACACGCTTGTACTGGGTGTATACCTCTTTGTCACAGGTTGACCACTCCTGCACGCTCGGAGGGATATTAAGAGCCGATCGGACCACTGGCAAATTGAGGTACTCTGTCTGAATAGAATCGTCGGAGCAGTCAAGCACCAACTTCCTGAAGGCAAGAAGCGAAATCTGAGGTCAAATTATGGTCAAATAAACCATAAAACCTCAAGTACCGAACCCACGCATTTACTTCGGGTCTGCGGTGGTATAAACAAACGAGAAACTCTGCAATAAGTTACTTTAAGCGTCTATAATTTTAAAACGCTCTTCATGACTATCCTGAATCGCTTCTGCGTAAGGAATGAAGCCGACTTCTATTGCGTTAAACGCATACCAAGCGTTAAGTCATGGCAAAATTACCCCAAAAAAATCACCATCCCAAGCTAATTTTGGCCAAAATGAATTGGACCTAGCAAGAAACCAACCAACTTCGATTTGGATGGCAGCATGTTGCTTCAAACAGAGCATACTTAACTAATGAACGGAACCAAAAGGCATTGATATGGATATGACCTGTCTTCGCGTTTGGAGGGTTGAATCAGTCCCACTTCAAGGTATCAAGGCTAGAGCTCAATAATGGGAGTCGATTGACTCCTTAATCCTCCACATTTTAGTAAATTTAAGAGAAAACTCAACCAAATGCCTTATCAAACGAAGAACCCTGCAATAGCGAAGTGAAAGTGCAATTGCCCAAAATAGGGCGCTGGACCAACCAATTTTTGTCAATCCAAAGCAGTTAATTCTTGTGGACGCATAAAAGCGTATAACGCACCCATTGAGAGAGGTTTCATTGGATTTTAGTAGGAATCTGAATAAGTTGCCCCTGTCGACCTGCTCCCGAGAAATCCCGCCCGATTGACGTCGTTTCACGGAACCGTAGGAGAAAGCATGCATTCTACACGAAAAAAAGACAATAAGACAGTTGTGCAATTCCGAGTTGCACAAAAATAGGTGTCCCAGATTAAACAACCTTCCTATCCATTGGTCGTATCCGCGGCTAAGTCTCGTAATAATGTCGCGCCAAGAGAATAGATGCCCATAAGTTGGATTCTTCTTTGCAACCCCCACAGAACCATTTTCGGGAACACCGCCATCACAGGGAGCGTAGAGGTTGTACACATTTAATCCATACGACAGGATACTGTTTGCGCTCTTCACCTGTTATTTATGCAACAAGTGTTATTTTTGTCGCTTACTTGATGAGGAGCAAGGGAGTTTACCGGTCGCACTTACGGCGTCTTGGCATTTGGGAGAGCGATTCAATGTGAACAGGCAGCGACCAACCAGCTTACCATCACAGCAGTAGTTCACAAGGTCTGCCCAAAGGCTGAAAATTAAAACAATGAGAGATGCTTCAACGCCTTGGATCATTTGAAAGAGTGATTTGTCTACAAAGCATGGAGGTTCGTTTGGGTGTAACCCAAAGTTTACGGTCGAAAAACGCACCTCGCATCGATAAGTGAATGGTAGTAGGCAAAGTAGAGTAGTGAGTTATCATTCAGGGTGTAACTCGTGAGCCCATTGTCCACCGCGATACCCTGAGAGAAATCAAGACAAAGATTGACAAAATATTGTAATGGGGATCAGAAGCCTGTGTTGTTCATTGCCATCACAGATGGCGATCCCGACTTTTGACCCACTTGATGGGACTTCAATACTTTTGATAAATCTGAAACGCACTCCTGACAGCGAATAATGCGGATGAAGACTAAGTGGAAACAAAATGTGGAAGTAAGTGAGAAATGACACTGCCATCAAGGTACTATTTCTGTCTTAAATGATGACGCCCAATACACCGTCATCCCTCCTTTTTGGAATCCCACACACTATCTGAGGCCGATAATTACAAACGTCCCGTCAACACTGCACTCAAATGTAATCTTGAGTTCGTTCAGATAATATGTGACCATTAAATGAACTTAGCCATAAATGTTAATTCGGCCCAAATAACATTGCTTCTGGCTCTTAAATGCGTTTTCGCCCAAAAGGGTTCTCGACGTGGTAGACATGGATGGAAGCACAGGTTTGTGCTGTATTTCAGGCTTGGCAAATATGGTTTCAAAATTCAAAGGTCACAATCCGGATTAATTTCTGAGAAATAGTTCAAATAACTTTGGAACAGCTCAATTGTTCCTCTAGTTATAATTCGCGTTACTGATAAATTAATCGCGTCCCACTGAAATTGAGCTTTTTATTAATTTTTTTTCACCGCTTTTGAAAGCTTGGAGGGTCAGTTTCTTCCTAAGACTTCGGAGGACAAAACAAAGAAAGGCTAAAGAAGAAAACACTTTAATGAAACGGGGGAGGCGAACAACTCATTCCGCGCTTTTCAGCCGACTGATTATAACCGTGCGTTGAATAGGTGTTTTAAATAAGCATGTAATCTATCCTCCGAAGCAGGTCTATCCAAACGGCAACTACTTCATGTAGATGTAAAGAAAGATAGAAGGGGAAAAATGCATTCCACAATTTACACATCAGCGAAACATAAATCACCTTGATTCCTCAGGTTGTCAGAACTGCCCCAAAAAAGATCCTACAATAATCTAGCACCAAAAAGTATTCACTTTTTACCAAAGGCATTGCTTTCCTTGCATTCAACTGCATAGTATTTCCATGCTGTAGCAAGGAAACACTTCAGAACCATTTACCACGAAAATAGTAACTGAGAGTTCCTATGCTTCTGTAACGAGCAGAAACCCACGTACCACGAAGTAGGATCCTAGCATACCTCATAAGGACGGTAAGCACACTGACCATCGATTAAACCGCCTTATGGATAAATAACTAGGTGATGCAACGATAGCACAAATTTACCATCGTAATCCAAAAAAAACAGACCTTGAGCTCCATTTCAGGGTGATCAACAACACGAAGGGCCAAAGTGGGCACGTAGACTCCGCCATAACTCTCCCCAATTATGTAGAAGTCACGACCCTTGAATTCGGGAAACTTCTCAAAGAAGTTGGTCAGAGCGAAGTAGTTATTGTCAGCGACCTTGAAAAGACAATTTTCGGAGGATTAAATACCGAAGCTTTTGTTACGCAGTGGTGCAAGACAAACCTAGTCTCTGGAGCGCATTAGCAGGGCGTTGGCTTGTTCAACGAGCATAGCTAACGCTGCTACGTAAAACCTTCTAAAGCATAATTTCAAACGTAAACAGTTAATTCCTAAAACAAACTATATTGTCGTAAAGCATGCATACAGACAAGGGGCTCCAGATCTCAAATAACGACAAATTGAGGAGTGTTAACCAAATACACTAATAGCTTGAAATAAACCATTCGTCCAATGCAAGCGCTGAATTGAATGCCGTCTAAAAGTAAATCGTTTTACACATCCATGGCTTTATGAAAAGTGAGCAGAGTCCGCTTAAGTTACAAATTCTGAGAGATCCCACCCAATATCTTCCAAAGGGACCTCAAAGAGGAGCTCATTTTACCTCCCAAAGCTCCTACTGCACGTGATGCTGAATACAGTAAACACAGGATTTTCTTCGAAAACATGAGAAAAAAATTGACGGAAGCCAGAGAAATGATAACAAAACTTCAGCATGTCTATGAGATATTTAAACATCCATTCCAGTGGTACACCACCAAACATAAATTCTTTTTCTTTTTTGCGTGGCCAAAAAAAGATCAAGCAAGGCTGGTGGATTAGAGAGACATCGTTTATGCATATATGCATAAAACTAAACCCAAGAAGAGGAGGAATTCGAATGCCTTCATTTGATAAAACTTAAAACTTGTACAGCATTTGAAACAAAGGGTACATTTTACTTAACCCGCTTACCATGTCGTCGTCCGTTGTGACGTTGCCGTCGCGAGAAAATGAAAATCCTACTCCAGCTGGAGCTTCAATGTAGACAACGTTTGCATGCTGCAAGCAAATTCAGAATAAAAAACAGTGCTCTTGTGGCAACTTCCAGCATCATTCTTTGCTGGTGCGCCACCCTTGCAGCGAACAGTTCAGCGGTAAACGTGTATGACGGCAAAAGGTGTACTGGAAAAAATTTGGACCCAAAGTAGGTTCAACAAAGTCTGGTTTGAGGCACCAACTTATTTTTTTGTGCACAATGAACGGGTAGCTTAGCGGGTAATGGGAGATCCTGTGCGCATAAATAATAACATAAACAACCAAGTAACAGATCAAACACAGACATTTTTAGTAGTCAAATGACGCGTCGAAAGTACCACTTTTTCAAAACTGATCGTTTACATTTGACATTTCATAACTTTAATAACACACAGTCATGGTGAGTCTCCATGTTTTATTTTAGCCAGTCAACTGATAAAAAGTGAACCAAAACCATAGGAAAATTAACAAATGAAGGGGCCACCAACCTTGTTCCATGCATACTTATTCGATGCAAGTCGGTTTCCTCGACGAATCTAAAAAGAAAATGCTTCCTTTGATTTGATATACCACTAACGAAAAGAGGAACTGGGAAGTTCGCACTTGAAAGATGCTACTGAATAAGTTATGACGCAGTTGAAAAAAGTGTGCCTAACAGACGGACAAATGCTATTCATTTCACGGAGAGATAGAGAGGCCAGAAACAAAACGATTTTCCCAGTTAACACAGGTCAAGCACAAGTAAATATCTAAAGCAATAGGCATACTGTGAAGTGGATTAGGAGCCAAAATATTACTCTAAACGTGTTGGAAATTCACCCGGTTGAATATTATGTGCCCATAACAACAGCCGAGCTACAAAATAAGTCTACTGTTTCATAGCCCATCCATAAACGAGTACGGACCAGCGTTTTGGCATATTTTCGCACTTCTACCCAGCTGGGACCGCTATTAGTGATCAAGTACAAGATGTCAGATGAGAAGATAGCAGTGTATAATAAACCAAAAGCACTTTATTTAAACTACGGAGACACCGCAGGAAATGAACTGTTTCATTATCAACTACAAAAAGGAGAACGGTATTCAAAGCACTAGCAACAAAAATAGCAGCCTCAAAATACACGATAGACTCAGCTTATTGAAAATACCTTAAACGTAAGAAGAGACGTGTCCACTTATGAATAAACAAGCAAAAGATTGAAACTCTTCAAATGGACTATAACACGGTTTATAAACAGCCTTGATTACCTAACCCTTATTCAAGTCTGCCACACCTGAAATCAAATGAGCAAGATAAGTAAGGCATGAAACATGATCTCTCAGGAAAGTTCGATGAAGTGGTCGGTGAAAAATTTATGAACGAGATTTCCCAAGCACTTTACCGCTTTTTGATTGAGTAAACAGGAGAAATGCATCAGATTTTAGCTATCGATGAGTCTCCGGGATGAACCTTAACCAGCAGTGTATGGCTCACAAGAAAAGGTCCGTTTTCAGAGAACATGCCCATAAGAGAGGAGCAACCAGGTCCTCCATTGAGCCAGAGAACAAGGGGTGCGGTGGCAGAGCCATTAGCCGCCTCAACAAAAAAATAGTGCAGTTGGATATTGGGAGTCGCACCCTGTAGGTAACCCGAGTACATTTCGAAGGTGAAAGGGCTGGGGGAACCGGGTAGATACGCGACACGATCAGCACTTGGGCGACCCCATATCGGTACCAGGATCAGAAGTAATTGCAACCACAGGCCTGAGAATTCCATTCTTCAACTAGGAGAAAGGGAGACAAACTTTAAAATACTGGCAGCATTGAAAAGGCTTAGATAAAATAATTTATGAGGACATATCAGCGATTTCTGTTAACCGATTCCGCTTGTGATGGGCAAGTTAGACATACACATAGAAAAAGTGCCAAATGTACAACTACACCTCTCATCACCAATCAAGTAGACTAGCGTAGTCGGCATTTACACCGGACGAACGACGCATAAATCACTCACTTGTTTAAACAACTAGGTGAAGATCCAAACTGAGCTACTGTGAACGACGCCACAGACCGTGTCGAAATGTGAGTACAGTAATAAATCCTCCTTTATAAAATGCATCGTTAGATGGAAAAAGCAGCCACCTCCATTATTTTGCATTAATCGGCAAAGACAAAAGGGGAATAACAGAGGAGGCCAAAAGTGATCACCAATACATCGGTTTTGCCGGAATAGCTACAGATTCACCGCTTATCAAAAAATTTCAGTCAGCTTCCCACTCAGTGACTATAAAAACAGATAGTTCAGATGAAAAAGCTGCTTGAAAGGGCTAACAGTAACCACGGCTGCCCTAAATACGCCAGTTTACTCCTACGAACTCGGAATGAGAATGAGCTAAAGAAATAAAACCGGGTGAATCAATTGTACTCAGTTAAGGATGATAAGTGCGGAATGGCAATAGTGACCTCCAGGCCGTCTCCACATCACCAAAAACACAAAACTGCGCTGCCACCCAAAATGAGACCGCACATACCCCCACCACCCGGCCGAATTTCAAAAGATTGACGGACCCGCCAAATAGGGTGAATAAAAGTTTGAACCAGCCAATAAATGCTTAGATGGCTGTGATTGGTCAACTCCCTCAGCCAATTCACTTTGGCTAGTGAAACTAGCATATAACCAAAGCAGACGCTACCTTAATAATATAAGTAGAACGAGTTGGCAGAATTAAATTTTCGTGAATTAATAAAAAGCAAAATTGTTAAATACATCGTGACATTTTCTCGAGCACTTAGAAGATCGCGACCTTCCGGGACGAAAATAGGCTTTAAAAGCATTTATTCTTAGCTAAAGGAAATAAACAAAAATAATATTTAGGACCAGGCCCGTGAGTAGGAAAGAACGTAAGGGCCAATAAGAATGCTTCTAGTCGCTGCTTAAACAACTCATATTATCGTCCATCATGCTGTTTTTTTCTTAACTTTCAAGATTTAGTCTGAATTGATAGTAAAATATGTTACTAGCACAAGTTCGCGATGTAGACAGAAACACACAATTTTATTATATTATTTCGGTTATTATCTAAAACAAGCCATGAATGTCATGCTGTTATTCACAGCCTTTTCCACAAACCCTTTATCTTATAATTTGTTTAGTGAAATTGGTTTAAACAGCTTCAGTGTGTAACCTGCATCTCTAAACAGACTTGCGAAAATGGAATTAGCTTTAATGAAGTGACAAATCTCGTCGCTCCTACTCTCTTTGGGGCAAGCTTGTTGGACTTAATTGTACTAGTTCATTACTAAGCATTATGAGATGTGTGAGACAAGTAAAAAGTTCTTTTTTTAACTAATCGCATGCGGAAAGCGTGCGAGTAGAAATTGTCTCGTAAAGATCGTTACGCGTCTCTAGAATGCACAACATTGGACGGTGAACGAATTTAAACTTTACAGTCTTGCCAGGAAGCAGATTCTCCTGAAAAATTGTTTAAAGTCACTTTTGTTGGAGTTGAGGATTTACGGATCAAAGAAATATAGCGTCTTTGTGTATTTAGTTTATTAATCGACTCATTTTATCTACTTGGACGACGTACGAATGCACAAATGCTAAAGCAATCCAGCTAGAATTTGGCCTTTTGTTGCTCTGCTTGTTGTTTGAAGAGGAAATGGGCTTAGCCGAGTTAACATTATCCGCTGAATGACATGCAAAAAATCACTGTGAATTAAAGTGATTCCTGGAGTGCTGCTGTCTCGTATGTGTAAATTCTCTTTTTTTGACGATGCTCATATTTCTTGTTTAAGTTAAACCTCGCTACTCTCGCCAATTTGCCAACTCAAGCGATTCAGCAAAGGCGTTTGTGCGCCATGGGATCAGTCCTGTTCGCTCGGGCCATTCTAACCAAGAGCGTTTTTTCATGAACACATAAGCTTGGGATGTGCTCTGAAGGGAGTAGTCGGCTTCCTCCCATGAACTACAGCTGGCTTACATTTTTAAACATAAATTTTGGTAAACTTCACGACCAGCGAGCTTTAAATTTTTACCATTCTGCCTCGCTATGGGCGGTAGGTGGCTTTGGAAGCCACACCACCGAAGTGGCTCATGTGATTAGTTTATTTGGTTTACATTTGGTAAAATTGCAAACGCCATTTCCTACGGTAAACACTTTGCATGCATAAACAGAACACATAAATGAGCCAATTGATTGCACGATACTTGGGTGGTTCAACCAGGCAAGTCTTTGTTTGTCAAGGCAGTCACGTTCTCTAGAGGTATAGGGATTTTTGTTGCTTGACTTCGCGTTTTTTTAATGATACCTATCATCAAAGCTACCTCCAAAAGGCCTAAATATTCCGCCACCAAATTTTTATGCAAAAGACTAGTTTATCCGAACTTATGCAGTTGTTTTTTTACATCCCTTTGATTTGAAGCGTAGATGTCAATCCAAAAGTTTGTATAACATGAACCCTTTGTTTTAGCTTTGTACTCCTGCCGGTTAACATGGCCTTCGGGCCAGACCAGTAGTCCCCGGTCCTTCTCTACGTCGGCAGTGAATAGTCTGCCCAACTATTGTGCCTTCCTTTGTCCTCAGGGAAGTCTCGAATCGGTACAGTACAAATAACCTAGCACGAAATAAAGAGTTAGAAATTGAGATGCTTGAAACCAGAAATGTGGACTAAGGGTAAAAAAAAACAAGAGTTTTATTGAAAAGCAAAGAGGACAGCATTCGGTAGAGGATAACACCTAAGGACAAGCCCTGGTTTATTGTCGGGCACAGCTCTAATCTCAAAATCAGGGGAATAAAAGTGGAGTCGTTCGAAACCCCTAAAGCATTTGGCATCAACTTTTTAAGGGTTCCCGTTGCACTATTTTAGAACTAAAATCTCGGTTCTTTTTTAATTTCATCTTTTATTCCGATTTATGAAATTGAATTGCTATTTACGAAATAGACCATTTTCCTTCACACTTTTTACTTGCACTTGTGAACTGAAGATCATTTTAATGTGTCAGCGTTGTGCAGCAACAGAAGAGACTTTAAAATGAACTGGACGATTTAATTTATGCAGTTAGAAACAGGTCAAATCCAACTTATTAAACGAGTGAAAAATAAATATTACATGGACCCTTTTTCCTTCTGAGTGTATCCTAGAGCTTCCCTTCGTCAACCTCTTATATCGGCCATCACAGTATAATTGTTACTGCAAGGAAACACTCACGAACCAACTACATCAGTCGTAAAGTTCCCACCCAATTAAGAATACATTTAACCGCAACATCTCAATTCCACTGTCCTGAGTGGGGAATGAATTCGAAGGCGGGAGGATGTACTAGTCATTACACGTGTCCTTCTCCAGATGTAGGAATGCTGACCCAAAAGCAGTCTTGTAACATGGGACGGGATCGAACATGGTTCGTTGGATGAGGTAGGGCTTAGCATTGTTTCATTTTTCGCCACGTTGTTTTTACTTCCTAGCTGCCCAGCCTCATCTATCTAGGTTCCATCCATCTAATTGCAAAGTAGAGGAAGTATAGCATTGTTACACAATTGATATCCTTATTCAGTTTCGTAGTTTCCGGAGGTAGACGTCACTTTCTGTCCTTCCGTTATGGCTAGCCACCAATCCACTTTTTGTTTCTACCAATGCAGTGCTCCAATACATCCCAAAATACAAAAGGAGACAAAACGCTAGGGCAAATATATATGTACTAGACATAAAGTAATGATTAGGGGCTACTGGAATAACAAATGGTAATCTAGGGGCGCTACAAAATCGATGTATTATAGCAGTATACGCTTTTTGTCTTTAGTGGTCTTATCCTTAAAAGGTCATAGTATTGTTTGATAATTAGTTATTTACTGTTACTTTTAAATCAACTTAATATACTTCATTCACCGGCGGGTAGCTACTTTTCCGAGTTAAAATAATTTGTGTAGCTAAACAAACTGAAGTCGAACAATCTCTTTGGAGGGGGTGACAAGAAAAGTGTCACTTCTGCTATTTTACAGTTGTCTCACCCAGTTAGCTGAGAGTGTTGCGTGCATCTAAGTTGTAAGTGATTCATGCTGGAAGTTGCATGTCTAAGTCCATTTGCCCCAGCCTGAAAAGTGTGTATCAATGAATTTTACTCCAAGGATGCATTTTCTGTAAATCATTTTGGAAAATTGGGTCAGTGCTAGGCTTTGGTCCCACCCATTTCCATGCTTGCACAAAAGACTTTGTTTAGGGTAAAGTAAGTTTGACTCGGAATTACGGTTTACCATTTGGCAACTCTAAATCTTACTGGCAAGAATATAAGTGACCGTAAAACCCATATCATTTTCATTCCGTCTAGCGGAAGAAGGGAGGACAAATTAACGCGACTCTGTCATCTACCCGTCTCTAGTCCCATCTCCCATCCCCCGGTCTTCTCCACAGTTTTCACTCCCCTCAATTCACATCTCTTTTCCTTCCAATTAAAAGATCTTTGCACACACTCTCGAAGGGACTCTTCATCCAATGGTTTAAAGCTCTTCAAGAGGTAGCGGAGACGCATGTGACTAAGCATGAAGAGGCAGAGGAGAGGGATCGAGTGTATAGTAAGCGATTGTTCTAGAGAGAAAGTAATTACCGTAGATTGAAGAGAAGGTTTCTTTTATCAACATTTAGCTTTTAGAAACCAATTTTTTCATAAATTATTCTGTGTGTCTAACGTAATGCATCCCTCCGTCAAAAAATCTATATTTTGATACACCCAGCATTGACACATCAGCATTATTTTCACGGAAATTTAGAGTGATGAAAAATTTAATGCAATTTTTCGTGGTCACGAAAACTATGTCGGTCAAAGATGTTCTGTACTATCTTGTTTGCAGGTTTTACCTTCGGTTTTGGTAACGGTTCCACTTCGGGTCACCACTGCCTGTGGATTGGCCTCTAAACCATGCCAGTAGCCCAACTCTGCCACGTCTCGGAAATGCATAATCTGCCTTACTATTAGGTCTCCACTCGTCTTTAGGAAAGTCTTCGGGAGCTATATTGATGACAGAGTGAAATAGCCTCGACCTTGAGAGATGTATGCTCCGGTTTCTAGCACTGAGTGGTAAATCTTAGTGAGGCGAAAGAAGTTAAATGACACGGATCGGAAAATCGGTGATAAGCCATACAAAAAGGGATGAAAATGATGTCTGTCTTCCGTAAACACCCCAGTCTCGTAGACTTCAGGAAAGTTATCAACAACAAAAGTGGCGCTAGCAGTAAGCCATCTGAAAAAGCTTCGTTAATGGGTAGCATATCGTAACTGTACGAGGATATTAATCATGTTAAAACTCAATGCCTCCTTCCCTCCTGTATTAGCTGCATGGAAGTCAGGTAGACACAGCTAGCCAAGTCTGAAGTGGAAGCAACACGGCAGGGAGAACCGCAGAACCTTACCTCGATAAAAATGTGTTCGACCTCGTCCTTTGTTGTATGACTATGGTTGGTGCTCCTACTTCTAGTGGTGTTCACGCATGATGGCTAGCGCATTCACTGGTCTTCACGCCCATTCCTCACACAGGACGGAACTCCAGATCTTATGGAATGGCGAAGAGGCACCTATGACGCTGCTGTTCAGTATCTCTTCAGTTGCGAGAAGAGTTAATGTCTGGAATGATCAGCTCTCGATTGTTTCCTTACGGCATCGAATATATTGCGATGGCCAATGGCGAAGGATGACCAATGGGAGTGTGTGGAATGATGTCTGAAAGATGAGAGGGGTTATGCGATACGCTACCTATTTATGTCGAGGTTTTGGCAAACAGGCTGCTTCAAAATCTCCAGTGGCTTTCAGGGCGTTAATGATCTTAAGCTCAACTGTATGTTGAGTATATATATATGTGTTCTGTTCGAGTAGTATTTTCTTCCTTCAAACAAAATTCGGGCGCCATATGTACCAGCACATTTTTTACCTGATTTTGGAAAATAACACGCTGTATCAAGAGCACCTACTTTAGACATCTAAGTCAAAAATAAAACCACACCAGAGGCTTAATATTCAGTCAGACAATGATATCTAACACAGATGCAGTGAAGCTGGAGGGGTAAGTGGCTGCCTTTAAAGGTATTTTTCTTCTAATTAATGCTTGATAAAATATCTGATCTCTGAAAGGCTGAACTCACGGAACAAAACTTTTCAAAACAGATTCAAGAGGGTTTAGAGAGGCAAAACTTGCACAAATTAAACACGATTTTACTCTTCTACCAGTGTGTTTGTACTAATGTGCTACACTTTCGTTTAGCCACGCAAATCAGTACTACCTGGACTAGGTAATTTATATAAGCGCTTTTGAAGAATGTGGTAAGGCACTTTTGTTAGATTAATAATAATAGGGGCTACTAAACCATAAGGCTGCCTTAAGTACATTGAAAGACCGAGTATTGTGTCACAAAAGTTATTTTTTGTTGACTTAAACCCGATTATCATTAATTAAGCATTGACAGGAGGGAAAAATTGGGTTCTGTTCACATTTTTTTTTTGGATTTTTGAGCGCCGAGTTTAAGAAAAGGAAACCCTACATCCATAAGTTATTATTTTTGCGATTCATTCAGTCGTTCATCTACTTTACCCACGACCAAGTTGAATGCTCCTCTCCGACACCACTAGGGAACTTGCAAAAGAATTAATTCCGAGGTGTTTAACTGAACCACTGGATAATCGTGTAGATATTCTTCGCGACTATTGCATGCTGAAGAAGTTTCCTCCATTTAGTGCACAAACCATCTCCAACGCTCTCATAGCTTGGAATCTCCTCTCACGCTTGGTAAATGCTGCTTCAACATAAAAAAACTGCCATCGTTTTACACAGTCAAAGTGTCGCCTTAAGAGCCTCGGTAAGACTGTTTTCCAAAATCCTTAGTTTGCTTAGCTTTAAGCGACAAAAACGAGCCTTTTCGCCTTAAATGCATTGGGGTTTTTGCTCATTCAAAATGCTTGGGACACGTACTCCGCCGCCTATACGTTAGGGTGAGAAGCACGAATTTCATAAGACTATTTATTTTACTCCCAATGAATTGTTAGAATATTCATACACCGATTAGTAAATTTGGTTTGAAATTTCATCCAGTGGATTTAAGGCCGTACCTTAAAATAATTTAGTCTCCCACTTTAACGCCACTGTGTCAAACGTTCAAAATTACTGCCCTACCTTTAACCTCTCCTAGTGATACGAACGCAGACCACATTCTTGCTCCTCGAGCACCATCTTGCATTTAAAAATAGGTTGAAAATATATCAAATAAAATGAAGCTAGCTAAAATCGACTTGTTTCACATTCTGCGTAGACGTAGGTAAGAGCTGTCAGTTTTGATAAGTGATGGAATAAATCACCTGCTCACTTTGGCGTAATAACTGACAAAAGGCTTGAAACAAATTATTTACACCTCGTCATTTTTGTGCCTGAATTCAAGCGAGGAAAAAGGGGAAAAACTATTAATAATCAGAATGATTCACAAGTTGCGATTAAGAGTAGGGTCATCCACAGTTTGAATTTATAAAATGCATCTAAAAATTCTATGGTCTGGAATCCATTCCAAAAGCAGACGCACCAAGTGTTTAGCGAAATTGAGAGAATATTGTGCTTTCGTGCACTGCAGGAATTTGCCATGTTTTGGTTGAGCGAAGCATTGTAACAAAAAACCCATTGTCCCACCAAAATTGAGACTGAATTGTATCCAAGCCACATAATTTGAGGGTGACACCCTTGGGAATGGTCCGGGCACAGGCCTCGAGGGCAGTACTGGTAACAGTGTAGCATGACTTGTTACCCCCGCATTATTAGCCTATTTATTTACCTACTAACATAATTTTTTAGGAGTTGATTTTTAAAAAAGTAGGAGAATTTTGCGCCGAAAAATATGTCGCTTAATTCAAAAAAACTGCTTCGCAAATGGGAATTAATCCATGCAACGGATCCCTTCACAACGTAGAAAAGCCTTCGAGGTAGGTTTTAATTTAAAAAAAAACACCATTCATTATAATTGCGAGTAAAACTTAAATGTACGAACGAAGTCTTAGAGGAGTATTAAATCCATCTTTAAGCTTGGCCGATTCTTCCGTCCGGTAACTGAGTCAGGGCATCAGTTACAAGCTTAAGGTCAGGCTGAAATATTTCGGTTCAGGGAACATACAACGGGTCGGGTTGGACGTATACTGCCATGGAAGTAGGTATTAAGCGATTTGATTCCAACTTTTTTGGATAAGGTAAACCTTGGACTTACAGATAAATTATAAGAAACCTCCCCTCGACGTTACTCAATGTAGTGCACGAACGATACAGTGGTAGTCTGTGAAAGCATCCTATGTTATCATACTCATTTCAAAGTCATATACATATTAAATTTATGCATTTGTCTAGCATGTCGAATAGTAAAGATGACATTTAGTCCGAATTCCTTGCCTCATATTCCACAATAGCCTCTTTTGTAGTAAACAGGTTAACCCCTCTATCCACGCATATCCCATGTCATCAACAACTTGTTCATCACTTTTTAAAAATTGTGTCTATATGTAAATAACAGGAGCTGCAGATTCATCCAAACCACTTCTGGTAAATATTAGGCAAAAATATTTCTGCATGGCAATTTCACAACTTAACATGAAATTAAAATGAAACCACAAAATTTTTTTAGTAACTCAAGGGTTTAGAGAGTCTCTATGTGCACACAAGGATTTTAAACCATGGTTCATCGGACACTTTGTACACAAGTAGCAATTGAAATCTTTATAAACCAAATAATAGAAATTAAGGTGGGAAAATCACACCTGTCATCTGGTGGTTTCACATGGACCGTAGCTTGACCGACAGGTGTTCCTGGGATGGCACCACACTGCACAGCCACTGACCCCCACACGCACCGTCATCAATGATGCCTTTGCGGATGCTGCCGATGCTGCCTAATCGATGATTAATACAGGCTCCCTTCTTCCTTCCCAAGGCTGCTTCCAATCTCCCCAGCATCATCACCTCCACCTCTGCCATCTTGTGCGCACGCGTGTGGTCGAATCAGATGCACCTGTTGCGTGCGCCTCTGCGCGCAAACCCGAGTCTCTGATTGGCTCTGAATGTGGTCAATGAGGTTGGTTAGGTCTCGTCTGACTTCGTAAATACACGTGGATCGTGCTCGGTGCAGTGTAGGTTCTTTTTTCCTATTCTCCAATGATTTTTACACCCTTGAGTCGTTGTTGCTTCCCATGCTCCATGTTTCGAGCCTTTAAATTTTTCGGTGTTGAAGGACTTTATTAAAATGATTTATTTTAAATCTAACAACAAGAACTAGACAGGATTATGCGGGATTAATATTAGTAATTTGAAAAAAATGTACCAAGGGTAGAGTTAAATGCCTCGATGAGAAGGGACCTGCTCGCTCTTGTACTTCCGTGGGACTGGATTTTCAACTCGCCCCTCTTTTTCACCTCCCTAAGCAGCTTCACCCAAAATACATTTTTTGTTTGGACCCCGTTCGATTCGCTGAACTCTCAATCAGCTACAAGCTAAATCCATTTTTTTTCGCAATAAATTATTCATCAGCCGTTTTTCTCAATATTTGTAGTTCATGTCGAACCCTTCAAAATGTCATTGCATTGATACTTAAATGCACCCTCGTTTACACTTCAAATATAACTTGCTTTTAATATTTACCGTGTTTTTCCAGTTTTAAGCCTCTTTGTTTTAGTTGGTAGACCACTTAGGCTCCAAGGGGAGCATGATAGGCTGAATGGAGTGCTTTTGAAAAGATTTGAGCCCAAGGTCATTTTATGGCACCCATATGTTCTTTAGTATTAGCAAGCCTCAGTCAGAACTTGGTTTAGTACAGATCATTTAAAAAGGCAACAATATTTCTTACCACATTTACTCTCTAGGGGCCTTGCATTAGGAAGGCTGCTTTGCTTCGCTTTTTACTTCAAAATTATCAGGGTATGGAAGATAGCTCATTTTCTACAAAGAGTATCATCAAAACTGGTGACCGATGTCGATTTAAGCAGAAAGTGGGAAGCACTTTGTGTAGACTTATTCACATATGCATAACTTTCTCGATTAGGATAAACATGTCTCTTAAAATTTGGATTCGAATGCTAAAAATGAGGCATTCACTTCGGTAACCGGACCCAGGCGAGAAAATCAACGAACGTCAAATTTGATGTCGCCGAGGAAACGATTAATGAGAGCGTCGCCCAAATCACCTCTGTACTACCATTAAATATACCCTCTGAGCAATGGGAAAAGACCCGAGTACTTAGAGCGGGTAGGAAAAGTTAATAGCAGATTGTATCCCAACCCCAGTTGGAGGATTTGGTCCAAACGATAGGTGGAGAGGAGGAATCATCTACGAATGATTTAAGTCAGGTCCATTTTTAATTGAAGAACGAATTTTATCGTCTGCCTTTTGGTCATCTGTACTGCTGGCTACAGAGAAAGTTTTATGACATCCCTACATATCACCAATTTTATAATTTTAAAACTGTCCTAAAATAAACTTCGCCACTTAGGGAATTTCGGTAGCGTCCGTGCTTTAATAGGCAACGGGACGGTTGGATTGAATATTCGTAGTCTTTTTTAGTTATAGAAGATTTCAGATCGTCGTAATTGGTTGGAAATTACTAAATACTTTGCCTACAGAAATTTTAATTTGAAGCTAAACTCTAGCTTATTTTAACAATTTCTAACACAGAAACGTTGCTCACCTAACAATCAGAAATCATTGAATTCAAAAAGGGATTCCACATTGATGTGCTTCAGGGATAGCATTAGTTAAGTTGTGTGAACGCAGCTTCCGGCTCTTCCCCAACAGCGTAGCAAATCAAAGTTACTCTGGAAGCGCGTGTACAACTAACGTGAAGAGGGATCGGAAAGCTACTGACTGGACCACTTGCGATTCCCTCATTGTCCAACTCACCGCTCGGCAAAATGCCGGACGTCCAAACTACCGAATGACTTGCTTGATAGTAGTATGCGTGATTAAGTGATGCCGGTAGAATTAAAGCCAGATCAGATAGTGCTTGATTTTTACTTTGGATTAGCAAAGAGCACGATCTTAAATATGATCACATTCTTGTTAGAATCTTAGTTTAGAATTGCTTCTTTTCTCCAAACATTTTAGGGACAAGATGCTGGACACGTGTGCATTTTCTTAAACATGTCTTGTGCCCGTTCTTGCGTCACGGATGGAAATTTATCCTCATACAGTTAATTTTAATTCAGTCGACTACTACAGACCTGGAGTTCCATATTTAAAACTTTTTTTGCCTTTCTTTCTAACTATCTTCCACATTTAGCTGGCGAAATGCCATCAATAGAGACGGTGGACGTTTATGATCTTCTCTTCGATTACGTTCGCAAGTTTCCCTTCAAGGAAAATGTGCAAAAGCGCATTGATTTTGATAAACTGGACGCCTCTTGTGTGGTGGAGGCAAAGCTTCGAATTCGCAATCTCGCCTCTCGCCACGAAGAGAGTGCCTCTCCTCCCTCTACCGGCGTGATTGGCCGTCCTCGCACTTGCATTATCTTCTCATCCACTTTTGACAATTCTACTTCGTCCGAACAGACACATAGCCTGCGAGCAGAGAAGCGTACCACCGCAACATGTCGTCTGCAGCTCACAAAAACAGTTACGCGTAATGGAAATGTTAGCCTGCAAGTCTCTCCACCCAACACCATGATCCAAGCCAATGGAGGGTTTTCGAAGGAGAAGACTATCACTTCGGAGAAGGAGGAGGTGATGGAGGAGGAACTCTGCTGGTCTCTTGACACCCAGGTAAGTCAGACCTTAATTTGCATTTTGATTGATTCGACTGATGCTGACGCAGTTGAAGATACCTTTACTCATTTTTAATGTACTATCTCCATCGTCGCATCATAGTTTTACCATTTTCAGTAAGAGCAATGCTTGTTTGACTGTATTAACATTATAAACCATTGCTTTCGTTCTATGAACGCTCACTTCTTTGTTCAAATAGCTTGCTCCGTAAATTGGATGGTTTTGTAGTTTCACAAATAACTTGCTGCAGTAGTTGACGTGATATAATATACTTTGCCTGTGAATACTGCCCTTTTAATTTTAAAATCGCAGTCTTTATGGAAGTCCTCAAAAACAAACGCTTAAGCTGTGCCGGTGTTAAATCAAGTCAGCCAGTGCAAAGGACATTTGAAGGCTTTCGGAAAGCAAATTTAATTTTTCATCCACACAAATTGAAGTATATTACTCTTAGAAGAAAAAATCTCCCCTTGTCATTTGTATTTTAGCTTTAAGGAACCATGTTTTTAATAAAACTCGAGGCTGAGACTTTATGCTCAAAGTGTTGAGTGCTTTGGAAGGTGACTTTAAAGGCGTGTCGCAAAATCTTACCACTTTAGTTGTCCCTGACTTACCAGTGGTTGGGAGGTAGGATAAGAGCAAGTAGAATCGACGACTTCGTTTGCTGAGGTTGAATATTAGCCAGATTTTTGCTTTCCAAAAAAAAATTACGAAATCACGTTGTTGGTAGGGTCAGTGCGCTAAGGGCTTGCCCTCATGCTTCCATGTTTAATGTTTAATAACCAAACAACCGCCTGACACCCACTTTTTCGAGCTCAAAGCTGTTGCTAGCCGGAGCATGAAAAAAATATCCACCACTTTCAGACATGATTTTGCTTACAGAAAGACCTTTTTATCCTCGAGCTAATTTTGCATCCATTGTTATCACAGACAAGGTTGAGTATTCAAAGAAACGGTCTGAGTATAAGCTTAAAAGTTGGGATGCCATTAAGATTAGACATTTTTGGCACCTGTTAAATTATTAAAGGGGTAATCACGCACATACCTGGTTTTAAATTTCTGCCGAGAGTTCTCAGCCAATCAAATTGACTCGATTTTCAAATTCATCTACTTTGTCCAATTTGAGTCTCACATTTGCATGCTCCGTGCTTGACAGAAGCCTCAGTTTGTCGTTGGCTGAGGAGGAAATCATACTTTGTTAAATTTAAGGCATCCTCCCAATTTTATGAATTGTAAGTACTCCAACTCCTTGGCTGCTTCTCATTGGACCAGTTTGTTGGGCCATCTGTTGTTCATACTGCCTTCAGCTCTAGTCTTAGCAGATACCTTGGTTACCTTGGATCATTAGGAGTATTTTATGCAAACTATGAAAAGGTGAGATTCTTGAAGTCTCCTCTTTTCAAATTTGCAGTGACATGGTTACTTAAAGAATCTGTCATATCGTTGACAGGTGTTCCACCTTCTGCTTCCATTATGGTGGGTAAAAGGAGGCAAAACTTTCCCATAGAACTTATTGCGCTATCGTTTCTGCAAAATTACTTCCTTTCCTTTCTATGCTTAGCATTTGCAAATGGCTTTTACTCTGTTCAACTTTACCATAACTGGAATATCTCTTGTCGTTTTCGAGTAAGTTTAAAGGAGGAAGTGAGTGTCTGGTTTATGTATGCATGGACAGTGAATTATTAATTTCCTTCACTGCCGAGATGTAGGTGGGCATTCCGATTCATTCCGAATTGGTTGATTTTATTTGATAAAACTACCGTCCTTTGCTTTCGTACCTTAGAGAAGATGGGGCGAAATATTTGCTGCCCTGGAGTTAACACAGGCTACGGCTGCGATAATCACAACTTTTAATTTTATGTCTTCAGAATAAGTGTTAATACTACTTTTCTTTTACCTTAAAATAAGATGTTTTGGGCACATTTTGATTCTCTGTTTAAAAGATTATCTACCAAATCACGTCCTTTAAGCAAATGATGTGACCTCCTGCTTCTGCGACTGAAGCTGCTGTGGTAATCTCGTGCCATGACCAATTTGCATTTTCGTGATGTGTTGCACTAAGAGGCTCTCTCATTAGGAATTCACACACAGAGGCACGCACGTCACGGAATTCTCTTAAGTCAGGCCTTAATCAAAGGATTAGTGGCATCGTTAATGCAACATAGCTACTGTGTTTATGGTTTCACAAGTCACACCACCTACGCACCACCGATTCTTTTGGACGTTCAACGCTAGCTTGGAGCCATCTTTCTTCTTTTTGAATTCAAAGAGAGACGATTTCAGTTAAAAATTGCTTCGAATAGGGTGGCTGGATATTTGTCTATTGAACAAATTAGAGACGTCGCTAACCATAGAAAATAAATCCTTTTATGCGGATTAGCTGATTAGAAGGGAACTAATTCACAGAATCCTAACCCATTGCTTAACTTGTACCGATAATTACGGTTCTCATCGCCTTCATGCTTAATTATTCCAATTCTTACTCACTAATTTGACCGATGATTTATTTCCGTGTTCCCTAGCTCAAAGGTCTCAGAGAGTTGGCATTTCATTTGAAAGTAATTTGCTAGCATATAGCACGTTACATCGGAAATGGTGTTCAAGACATAGAATCATTGACTAACAAGACTAAACTATGATACAGCATACAAGATGGGATTATTTTAATATAAACTGTGGAAGGTGGAGCCTGAATCCCGCTGTGATTCAGGAAGCTACAACATCACTTCAAATGAGGGCATGCAGGGGCAAAAATATTTATCGTGACTTCACAGACTGCCAGATTTCTCTCTGTTTTTGAGTTACTCACATGCAGTCTTATTTTGCTTTCACTTGGCTTGGAATTGATCATGGTATGACGGAATGAATTTGATTTCTTCAGGAATACGATTTACCATTTGTGCGGTCATATCTGAGGGAGTAAAGCATTTACATGTTTGCCTCACATTAAATAAATACCGAATCATTGATTCTGATGGTGAGTAAGACCATTTTCGTGGCATATGGTAGACAGTAACATCTGGTATCACATATATTTGAAAGTGGTTGCATTTCATGTCGAGAACATAATTTCGTAAAGGCTAGAAGTGGTGATAATTTCAACAGAATTTCTAGTAGTAAAATTAAGCATACAGAATAGCATTTATCAGCAAATCTCTTCGTCCACGACTAGATGGTTTGAATTAGGCACCAGAGACAGATAAATTTACCGCTTGTCTTAGGATTAGGTTTTGACTCTCTTAAATCTATAATTTAGAATAGGCACGAGTAGAATTAAATACTGAATGGACATGGAGATCCATGTAGTACATAACCATTCGTCGAGGTAAATAATAGACCGCAAAGACCCATTTTATCAGTCATTCCAAAATCACCAAAATTACGCACATCATAATGCGTGGCAATAAGTTCTTTTCTTTAAATATGGTAGAGAACTGCATTTGGAAAGGATTGGCCAAAATAACAATGCGCACTAGATAGGAAGATCCCTGTCATGGCAACGTGGATTTAAGGGCAACCAGCTCCGCTCTTTCATGTGATTGGTGCGTTCACTAATCGAGTCGCAAATTTCATTGGTTCCCGGTCAAAACGACCCGTTTTAATGCCTTGTCATGAACCTGGTTCATGCCTAGTTTTATCAACGAGATCTGATGAATTTGCAGGGATACTGTTGGGAACAGTCTCAGTATCATGCGCTGGATCCACGAAAGTGCCATGTTGCACATCAGGGTAGGCGTTTGTAGGCAGAACTTCTGTTCTACCCATAATCGTGTGTCAATTACACTGGACACAGAAAATTGATAACAGCCCTTCTATCCCTGAAAATACAGCCTAAAAATCTGTCGTTGTAAATATTGTATCCTAGATATTAGAGGGATTAAGGATGCAGAACCTACACAAGCAAAATATCCTAAGTACGAGTTTAAGCACAGCGGCTTGATTTTTGCCCGTTTCAAAATGTTTGATCTCAAGATGCCAATTACGTAGCTGGTCAGAAAATTTATTCGCAAATGACAAATTTATGATGCTTTAGACATTCCCTTTCTTAACTACAATGAGCGCAACCTCTAAAAAAAGCAAAGTACGTGATACCATGTCATTTTTAGCAGAACAGGCCATACTTTGATGACTGCGATGGTAGCAGTTATCTCAAATGTCATCTTTTCGCTAAGTAAAAGCTTAATGGACTCAACTATGCATTCACCGTAGGTACGCAGTCGCATAGGCTATAGATACAATCTCTTTTTCGGGAGCAGTTACTGTCATCTGCGAAAACATTGCATACGACTGCAATCAATGCGAAAAGACTTTGTACAGCAGTGGTAAAAATTCCTCTGGGTCCAAGCTTACGGCTAAACTAGCTTCACTGATGGATGTCGGACTCTAGCAGTAAACAATTGAGTTGTCTCGGCTTCGGGTCATTTTACACCTACTCCAAGACCAAAGTCCAATTTGTGGCGATTGTGTTATGCTGCATCAAGTCTAACCAGATGCTTTATAAAGCGTTTACCTCTTGACATTTAGCTATGAAAAACAAGCCTCAAACTTTTCCATTGAATTTTCTTTCTTTGAAAGCTTCGTAATCTGCGAGCTACATAAAACAGCAGATAAGCACTCATTATTTTAAATCACACAGCTTTCATCTGCTTCATATGAATTGACTCGTCAAAATTTTCGATGCAACACAAAAGTAGCTGCAAACTGTTTCACCTCGTTACATTATCTTATGCATCTTCAGGTGATTTTCGCTTTTGCTCTCTTTTCATGAGAATTCACCTGTTATTTACAAGCTTAACTAGCAGGCTACGCGTGTTGCCATCATAAAAGCTAACATTTCTTTGGCTTAGAAGGCCTCGACTTCTGTTCAGTTTTAACTACCCCCATTAACTAAATGTCCACCCATACATCTAATCAAGCCAGTGTTGCTGCATATGCTTTTTAATTATCACCCCTAACACAAGTGCGTAAAAGCATATTTGAATGTTCTTGAAAAATGCCATTTTAAAATCAAACTGCCTTAAAAATAGGCTAGAGTCAAGGAAATCCCTTATGCCAGAGGGATTTTTTATTTGCACGATGAATTAACGCCTACTGATGTATTTTTCAATAGCACGTTTTGATTCTTTTAAAAGGTCGTTATTAAACCCGGTCATCGAACAAAGGCTGATTTCGTTATTACTGAGGGAAATTACACCGGCACATTCAAGGTCGACACAGTGTTCGAGGGCAAGATCGCTGTAATCCTTCGTAATAAACGCAAGCAACCTGTCACAATGCTCAATATTGATGATCTGCGAGTCTTTCTGAAACCGGAGCAGGGATTTAAGCCTTTGCCAGATGGGAAGCCAGGATCGGTGGTGTTCACTAACGAGGGCATTTGCAATTGCAGCTATGGAATCGAACAGCACGTAGAATTACGTGAGGAGAAGATATAATGTTTAAAAACTCGATGCAATTTATTCATTTTAAATTTGTGGCGTAATAAACAGGCCTCTTGCTCTTGTTTTATTTTTTACTAAATGGGGAATACAAAAGTTAAGTTTAAAAAAAGACAGCCGTTAGTGGATGCAGTTTCTATTTACATATTATACATAACAAAATGCACAATCAAAAACATTAGTCGCTTGGTAAAATGATACGATTCACAGGTTGAAGGTAATTTGCAGATAGAAAAACTAATAGTTGGTGTTTCTAGCATGAAAAATGCTGCAATGTTTTGTACCTAACTTGCATATCTCCTGATAGATTAGAAATATTATGGAATAAAACTACAACATTAGAAGCTAGTAACAGCCTTTGCATAGTGGGCTCGTGTTTCGTTAAACTGTGTTTTGAACCACACGGACACTTCGAACCACATAAGTTTTCATTCCGCTCTGCGACACAAACTTTGATCTGGCTAGTGCTTTCCCAACTCTTCTGTAATTGATTGACTTGTTCAAGTAGGCTGGTGTGATGCTGTTTGTGTAAAATTCCATTAAATGGTGGGGGAGATAACAGTAAGAGACCATTTACCAGGTTTGCTTGAAACACCAAGGGATGGGTTGGGAATGGAAATTGTAATGCGTTGTTTGCTCTGACTGTCGGTTTTGGTTCCGGTCACTTCGGTGGCCATATTGCCCCAGTCAGGTGTCTGAACATGTGCATTCTGTTCTGGTAATATGCCTTCGTTTGCCCTCAAGGAAGTCTAGAGGAGCAGCAGAAATTGTTAGTAACAGCCACTCTCGAAAATATTACTCAACAGTTGAAGTAAAATTTGTAGGATTAACAACTATGACGCAAAAAGGCCTGAGAAAGCATACAAACAATTTTAAGCTTGTGAAATTTATATTTAACCGTTTGTCATACATGTGAAAAGCACCAACCAGCGGCAAAATTTGGATTGTGGCATGGGTGGAAAAACGCCCTCGTTTTCTCAATAAGCTTCGATTTAAGTCATTTGTTGGCGAAAATTGACCAAATGTAACCTTCCAAAAATAATGATGAAATTTAAAGGAATACATGTAACACTTCGTTTGTTCGAAATGCCGATTTCGGTGACTTGGGTGGCCATATTGTACTAGCTGGTTGGCTAGCCTCCGGGCAGTGCCAACAGACCCAAATCCCTCCGTTTGTAGAACATATATTCTATTCAAGTATTATGCCTTCTTTTACCTTAGAGAAAGTCTCGATACGCCACATTGGTGGCAGCGGAAAGCAGACCCGACTGTGATGGGTTTCTATCCTGCTCCATACCGCTTCTGGCAAACTTTGGCTGTGTGATAGAAGTGCAAATGCTACGGAGTGGAGAACCTCTGACATCCCATAACAGGAGAACTGCGATCGACGCCCATCTTCGGCACCTCCCTCGCCCTCGTGTTCTGCAAGGAAGCTATTAACGACTGAAGCGACAGTAGCCGTGAACTCCATGTCCAGTAAAACTGCCAAGAGGGACCATTGACTTTGTGGTCAAGCATCCTCCGTAAGCTCTCTCCCCCGTCCCCTAGTAACTCGCCACCCCTCGTCAAAATGCGTATCTACAGATGTATAATGTGCAGGGCGCAATTCGATAGCATCGTTTTATGCTTCGCACATTTGGATCGCGTGCATCTCGTTCCTATGAGGCCCGATTGCCCCGTTTGCTCAGAGTTCTACGATACCCCCGCGTTTCTTCCTCGGCATCAAAAAAAGCCTAGAATCATAATCTAATCACATCCAATCAAAAACTCGGATTCGTACCTCCATCATTTCATTGGGACACATTGCCGCGAGAGAAAAGGACTCAGAAATACGCCTTTGCTTTACCAAGTGCTAAGCGGAATTGATGGCACTACAAGAACACATGCGCTCGAATCTCGATGACTGGCGCGGATAGCTTGTGGGTGCTTCTCGCAGCACTGATTACGTTGTGATAACTGACAAGGGGGGCTGACCAAGGGGAGCGTCGTAATGGCGCTCGAAAGACGGGAGGGGCTGTGTAATATTTCGCTTGTTCGAACTACCAGTTTCGGTCACATGGGTAGCCATATTGTACTAGCCGGTTGGCCTGTCTCCGGGCCGTGCCAACAGCCCCCAATCTCTCCGTTTCCAGAATATATATTCTGCCCTAGTACTGTGCCTTCCTTAACCTCAAATGAAGTATCAGAGCGTTACAACATACATATTCACAACTTCAACTTATATAAGACGGATGATAACGCAGTATAAAATTTTGGTTAAAACTATGCAGATGTAAGGAACATTTTATGAGGAACTGCGTGCCGTATGCAAGAACAGACATAAATGTGCTAAAATACAACAGTGTTCTTATTTTAGAAAGTTTGTAGAATAGGGGATCATTGTCTTATAATTCTGTTATTGTTTTATTAACTTGTACGCCTGAAAGAGCCAATCACCTCCTTACTTTCGTGTCGTGGATATATCCTACCCTCTTCGATCACTTACCATCCTGTTAGTGCTTCGTACGCGCGCAATGGTTTCTAACGGTGATGTTTGTGTTGAAGGTCTATCGCTACCAAAAATGGACTTTGCAGCTCTATCCAGTCTTGCTGAGCAATTCGTCTTACAGTATTATACTGTCATGAACAAGTGTCCAGAGCTCTTGCACCGATTTTACGGTGAGGACTCGACTTTAATCTTTGAGAGTCAACCTATATGTGGACAAACAGAAATACACAATGCTTTCTTAAAGCTGAAATTGCGAGACACACGCGTTACAATCTTGAAAGTAGATGCCTTGAAGGCCTGCAATAACTCCGCTCTCGTCCAGGTTCTAATTTCGCCTATTATCTAAGTTTTCATTCAGATATCTGGTGAAATTAGTGTCTCAAATGGGCCATTCCGTCGTTTTATGCGCAGCTTTACATTATTTGAGAAAAGTCCTGCGGATTTTTATGTCTTAAGTGACATACTGCGCTATCAGGATCGAGTTTACATTTCTCCAGATGGGGAGTCCAAGGTTGCATCAGGTAGGCTGTGTTTTTACACCCGTACTCCTATATAATGTAGCTACGGAGGTGAAAGAGCGCACAAAGCCTGCTTTGGAGAAGTCAGTCGCAAAAGTTTCCTCTAATGGTGCTGCTCAAGAACAAAAGCGTCAAGCCCACGAGAAGCGATCTGATGCACCTCAGACGGTGGATCAAGAGTCGGAACCGAGAGGAATAGAGGCACCAGTCTCTCCGCATACCCCGACTCCAAAATCTCCGGCTGATGCTCCTACTCAAAGAGTAGTTGAGAAACAGAGTGCAGCACCGGTGGTACAGTCTCAGCCGGCACCGCCGCCACCACCATCAACACGACAGTCGTTGCCGGTAGCGGAGTCACAACATCAACAGCCCGTCGCACAGCAGCCGGTTTCGACTGCACCGATGAGCTGGGCGCAGAGAGCTTCTGGGAACATAGGTTCCGCTCAAGCCTCTGTGGTCACTCATCGAGCTCAACCTCAACCTGCGAAGCCGACACCAGCGGAACATCCAACGGTCAACACTCCGACTGGCGGTGCACAGAAAGTTGGAATGCCCAAGCAGTAAGCTCAATCGAAATCCTTTCCCCGAACTGTTGATCTGATTTGTTACAGAACGCGTGGTGGAGCCCGTTCACACCAAACAGACATTCGCAGAGACTCAAACGGCGATCGTGGTGATGTAAGTTGTAGGGAATTCATTGTTAAAACAATGTGCTTGTCAGTTGTTTTTTAAATTTTTACTGTGGATAATTTTGCAAGGGGGTTTTATGCGACCTAAGAAAGGGTGTTTTTGGTATGTGTAAGCGTTTTTTTGCAGACTGTTTTTATAGTTATTTTACTTTTCTTGCTATGACCTCAAGTTCAACTTTCTCAGCTGATGCGCGTTTTCATTTTCGATGCATTTACAAATAACAAACTAGCGTATTCTTGGGTCTATCAGATTTGCGGTTCCCAGGCTGGCGCCTCCATTGAGCAATCTTGTCGACGTTTTCTTTTTCTCCCAGTACTCGCAGATCCAGTCATCCCAACAGCAGCAGTTTCAGCACCAGCAACAGCCACGCGGAGGATTTGTCCAGTCGGGAGGTGCGCGTGAAAGCATGAGGAACAATGGAGGCGGTGCAAGTCGTGGAAATCGCGGGACCGGACCTGCCCGTGGCGGTGGTGGCGGAAATCGTGGTGCGGGCAACCCAGCTCCAAGGCGCTAATTCGGGTGTTTGTGGGCGCGCGCTTAGTTTTCTTGGAATTCATACCCTCGCTTTGTCTCTCGTCTCCACGCCCCTCAATTTCATCTTCCTGTCTCATCCTTTTCTACGGTTCCATTTGTGAGCATATGAACCACCATTCATCCCTGGTTTGTTCCTTTTGCATTTACGAAGGAGGGACCCTGCCCCATTGTGGCTTTTATTTCTAGATGGTTGTTGAAGGAAAGGGATTACTTGTAATTGATGAATGCTTCACCCTCCTCGATCTCCGATGCAAGAGGTGTTGCGACACCTGGTTGTTTTTTATCGATGAAAGTCAATAAAAGTGATGGGTGCAGTTTTTTGGTGGGGCACCTGGGAGGGTTCTGCGCATTAAGTTGGTTTCAATTTTTTTGACTTCTGTGAGGTTTTAAAGGTTGGACAGACGGTCATGGGGCGTGGTGGTGTCCCATTAGGGGTCTCAACGCGGTTTGCATTACACCACTGGTGATGATGCTGGTATCTGTCTGGTCTTTGACCTTGCGCGTTGGGTGTCGCCATGATGGCTGGCTTATAACTATCTAGTGAATTGCGGTACAGACGATTGCATAATTTTCCGAGGAGGATCTTCACTGCGGTAGGTGCAATACATGTCGTTTAGCAGCTGCTGCAGACATTTCCGCTTGAGTTGCGACTAAGGGGCACCGTTTGATTGGCAAATGCAAGGGTCGAAGGGGAGAGGTTGCACTGTCGATTATGTGAATCTCTTAGCAGGAGTGAGCTTTTGGTAATCGTCGTCCGCATTACCGTGATGGCACCAAATTCCCCATTAAGGTTCTCCGGCAAGGTGTCACGCCTTAGTCCGAGCGGTTTTGCATTGAAAAGTATTGGGAGTCTACGCAGACGTGAATTTTGTACTTTATGAAACTGAAATGCAATGTGTAGAACCACGGATGAACATGCTTTCGCTTTTATTAGGATGGAGTCAAAATACTACAAGTAGTGTCGCGGAGGCATTCAGACGTTTTGCATTCCATTTTATTATTCCGCGATGCAAATAAGCCTGAAGTTCAGCCCTAATTCGAATTCCGTGTCTATTGGCGTATTTGTGGCGTTCAGTGAATAATTTCTGCTGGGTACTCATTCGGCTGAATGATTGGGAGCTTTACGACGCAGATGAGCAACAGAGCCAATCCTAGCGACAAATATAGAACTGGTGGATCCATAAATAGCTTTATTATGGCATGAACGGTACAGGAATTGGTAGGGCAAATCACAACGTTCCATATCAATGCTGAAATTGGAAGGTTCCCTTGGAGGAAGTGTGATATATTGTTTTGGAATTCACTGCCACACCAGTACTGGGTTTAACTCCCTTGTAAGATTACTCCCTAAAATTAACCGAATAAATTATTCACTTATGTGGGTGAAAATGAAGCTCTTTAATTCTTAATGAATTAAGTTCTATTGCCCACTGTCTCTTTTGTTTCGTGAAGGCCTTTCACCTCCAATTCAAAAACGCCTTTCAAAGTAAGACGGTTTTTTGATTTAGCATTGCTGTTTCCCCACTACAGGCGCCTCGATGCAGGAGGCCGGATCCACCAGTAAATTGTGACTTAGTCAAGGAGGGACAAATACAGGGAGAACCAGATCAACGGGGTGATGCTGAGAACCTATGTAGTGAAAGCAATTGAAGTTTAGGCCTAAGATGATGGGAAGATTTGATGTATAACCGCTTAAATCCACTAGTCAGTTACCAAGGTGTGTGTGTGTGTTTATTGTATCTCTCTGCATCACTTTGGATGGAAAAGCACGATCACTTCTCCCTGACAATCACATGCATTTAGCATTGAGGTGTGAGTCACAGTTAGAAGACAACAGTCGTCCGATAGGTTTTGGGAACTTCACAGTAGCTACGCTTCTTTCTAAAACACTTCCATCCATTCTTAGCACATTGCAATTTATTGTAAACAGTCAAGTCACACAAACGATGAAGTTAAAACTGAGATACGGGGTTTGTTGCCACTTTGTTATGCTCATTCCACTCTCAAGGTTGCACTGCAACAGACCCACACCATTCAAGTGGATCAATGACGGCGATGAGGCTCACTATGATACCTTTGGAGTAGACGTATCACGCACACACACACACGCACACATTGAAATGGAGTTAATAAACCAATGGCATTCTGTATTTAACAAATATAAATGCATGTGTACATGTACTCTCATGTTTACAAAATAGGGTCACATGTACAGAATGTGGGTTGCCTAGTTAACTACAAAATGTCAAAAGGAGGGATCAGGCTTAATGGTTAAAATTGGACTGAATATTAGGGTGGAGTGGGGCAGAGATACGGAGGATGGTAGACGAAATAGAACTGCACTTGTCCGCTTGCATCGTCTCAGCCAACTTTATTCTAATCCTTCTCCGTAAAAATTTCCGCCTCTACTCTGATCACTTTGGGTGGCGTATTTGGTCGTACTGTGCTCCTAAAATTTGCAAAAAAAACTTTACAATACTGGCATTTTCACCGTGTTCCACAATTGTCTACTCAACATAGGGTAGGTTAAAATAAATGGAAGTGACTCACTGTCTAGACAATGATTATTTTTTATTGTCATAGAATGAAATAGTTAATTAGCTAGAAGGCTCCGTTGATTTATTAAAACACTCTTAACATTTACTAAACAATTTTGCCAAAAGGAATGCTCTATTTGGAATGATTGCCTAATTTGTTGCATTTTGTCACATTCCAAATCAAACCTACTGTGACTCGTTGTTGAAGAGGTGGGCACAATTCTCGATGACGCGTTTCTTTGAGAGGGCTTGCAATCTCTCACCGGCCACTAACATCAGCTTTGACTTTATTGCGGGATAGTTTCTGAGCACCTCAAAGAGGTCCTGCTGCTCCAGCGAATAGAGATTACAGTAGGTCCTCGCTTGAATCGTTGCAGTGCGTCGAATGTTGGTGAGAACCGCGATCTCTACCAAAGAATGTAATTGAATGGAGGGGATTTAGACCTTCTTTATCAGGATAGAGCAGCTAGTAGTGATCTAGGCCGAATTGAGCATTTGAGAGACATCAAGAGACCCATTAAAATGCATGCTTACAATATCACCGACTATTTTTTGGTAACTACCAGTCGTAAGCTGCTGTTTTGGTTATGTACACCGGCTACAGTTGTCATACAATGCAATTAACACCCGATTTTCTAAAAACAAAATTTATTTCTTTGGCGGGTAAAGCAAAATCTCTGTGCCGCCATCATATTTCCATGCCACCCATGTGGTCTAAGATACGTGTAGTTTAATGACTTTGATCGTACTAAATTTATTTTAAAAGCAACACTTATAAATTTCCGAAGGAAAAATATAATTGAAGGCTAAACCACCTTTGGAGTGTCACTCAGTGAAAGAATGCGTTTACGTGGTCTAGTAATCTCAAATTCAAATATGTGTAGCGAGTTTGGAGGCTTGGTGAGTTTTGTTTAGCAGACATTTAAGTGTTTTTTTTGCGATTTTTATGAAAATAAAGAAGAATTCCAAAAACAGAAATGTCTACCAGAATCACTCTTCAGTATTGTTGCAAAGACCACAAAAAATGGACGCCATGTCTATTGTGTTTTGAAAATGATGACCAAATAATTGATGAGCATAATGACCGACGTGAGAATGGACGGAGCATGAAAATCACAGGCAAATGAAGTGGTTAAAATAAAAATTCTAGCCACTGCTGATTGGTTTCGCATGCCCACTATACCATCCGGCAGTGGGTACAACAAATCTCTAGCAGGAAAAGAGTCTAAAGAGGTTGGTTTCTGAGCCCCTTACATAATATCTGTTTTACTCAAAAGAAGAAAATGAAAAGGTCCTTCTGCAGTGCTCGAAACACAGAAGGGTTTAGAGGCCACTAGCTCGGCCATTCAGAAGGGATGCAGTGGCAGGGTTCCTAGGCACGCTATTACCAAAACTGAGAGGTAAACAACCAAATACAGCATTATAACTAGCACCGTAAATGAGTGAAATCACTACTTGAAATAATCACATTCATTCGCCTTTGATTCTTTAAGAAATGGGTGATTGTTAAGAAGCACCTTCGGAGGAGAACATTGCTAATGATTACAATAAATCATCCCTAATGTTCGCATTTTGGTAAGTCCTTAAAAACGCACCAACAAAACAAGTAAAATGGCTGCTTTTGTGTAAACAAGGGGAGAACAATAAAAGGTTGCTTACATATTTACCAAAAGGAAGTTACAGTTTGTATTAAACAAGAATAAAGCGAAGGACCCAAGTCGTAAAGATCACTGGAATGCTTTTATTGCAAACAAGGGTAACTGATGCCTTTAGCGTTATTTTTAACAGCATATAAAATCTAATAAGAATTTCCAAACCTTGGCAGGGCTAGTTAGCACCTCTCTCTGTTAACTACATCGGCCGCTTAAAATGACAGTTTAAAAAGGTGCCAGTCTAAATGACAATCTAATCGGGGGAAAGGGGAGGGGGATTGCACAGTAAAACTTTATTGTCATAAAAGGCCAGGGATCCACCTTCTCAACAAACGAAATTCGATGGTACGTTTGAAGTCAACATGCCAGATGGGTTTATACGCATCCGAATGCCGTACATCTCGAAAAAACTTCAAGTAGTTTAAAAATACGTATGCTATATTCCTTCCAGGTGAAATTTCGCAGCTCATGTCAGTGATGATTAGTTATCGCAGAAGCAATTAAACACTCTTACAAACTTTTATAAAACTTTGCAAATGAAATCTAATTTTGTTGGCTAATTTTAGGCAAATCAACACCTTCAAACTGCATCGTCTGACTCTTTACAACAACACGCTATTTGGAAGTCAAAGATTTGTTAGAAGACATCCCTAACGAATCGACCAACTAGTGGAAAGTTAAAAACAAAAAAAATCTCACGATATTTTACAAAAAAAGCAATTCAAAGCACTCACAGAGAGGTATGATCAGGTTAGTATTAAATGCAATCGAGGAGCATCAAATAAACTTGAACAGGCATCGAATGAGGGAATAATTTCGTCCATTTTCTAAATACAGGCGTCACTAAAATGACAAGTCTTAAACCCCTTTTACATTCATACGCATACATTAGGCGGAGTTTTATGAAACTTCTTTCCACCTTTATGGCGAATGTGCCGCCAAACGACATGGGCGTTAATAGTCACGAAAGTATTACTCCCTCTCGGTGCGAACGAAAGAGAGTCTGTGAGATCTGGCTTCGCATGTTAAAGGGGAAGGAGTAAAACGTTGAGTAGGCTCAACTCCAAGTGGAGCAAAGCTTAACAGCGGTTATTTCTGGTGCATGAACGACACTTATTAAACGCGATGTTTATGACGTCGAAGAGGATTGTAAAGCCTTAAGACCACTGGTAAGTTAGCACAAACATTACGACTAATTTTGACTTTGATAAAAAATTACGAAAAGGCGATTTGAAGGAATACGTAGAGTTTGCAGATGTTGATATGCACTTTAGTCGGTTGTAATGATAATAAAGAGGCTACGTCACTGGATGATGAAGTTCAGAACTTGCATAGAGTACGTTCAGAGGACAGGTGACCTAAAAATATCTCCATAATGCCTTCACCAAGCAACGTATTTAACTTATACAAACCCTTTAAGTGTACAATAAAACAAAGTCGGAATAATGACATAGGGTTGTAAAGCATGCGAATGAATAAGGCAACAATATAAACCATACAGCTCTAACCAGGATTGTATCATCTGTTTATAGAACTGCATCTAGGCCTCGATCAAACGGAAAGAAGCGTTTCGGACGCTAAATTCGGTTTTCCCGCTAAAAGAAACAAAACGCTTTTCAGCGTCCGTAAAATAATTATGCCTTTGGGAGGCGTTTGCCTCAATTTCTGCCAAAAAATTTCTAATTCACTAAAATCACTTTGATGCCGCGACTTTGCCTTCAATTTAAAATGTCCGAAAGGCCAAACATTGCGATTGTTTACAATTTTGGCCAAAAAAGTAAATTGAATACTGTCAAATGCCGAATAAAATGAAGTTAAATAAAATATCAGTTGGTCCTTCACTGACAATATTTAAAGTGAATGAAGGAAAGTTAGAGACAACGACTGCATCGACCGATCCTCGTTTACTTTAAATGAAACTTTTCGTAGTGTATTCCAGCTTTACTGGGAACTTCGCCGCAAAATTTCAATTCATTTTTGGATTGTTTCGCTACAGTTTTGGGAAACTTTAAGACGGCTAGGTTCACATTTGGGGAGATGAGAAAGGTGCGCGTATCTTTCCCTTCCTATCGCCAGAATTTATCCAACGCTGTGGCAGACGTAGGAAGATTGTATTAAGGACTGCGTCATTAAGCAGGCACATAGGCATCATGGCAGACTTAGCCACAACTGCCGTTGGCAGAAGCTGGAGTTTATTTCTTTCCACTTCCCCCTAGACAAAAATGTGGGCATTAGAGTGGTTGGGTGTCAGCTAGGTTGTAAAGGAGTGAAAGTTAGGCCTCCGAGATCAATTTGTAGTTGCTGAGAGCCTGACCACCCATAAGGATGGTAAAATGGAGTAGAATGTCTAAGAAAGTTCTAAAGTGATTTGATAAAGAAGAATAAATATGTTTTGCTACAACCTGTACTTAAAAAGGATAGGTCATCCCTGTCTATTAATAAGTACGATTTCGTCAGCTCAAATGTGCTCTTAGGAAATATGCTCACCAAACCGCTTGGCAGGATATTCAGAGATTTGGCGGCTATTTACAAGGAGTATGGTGATTCTAATGATAAATAAATTTCCCAGCTTCAAAAATGACCGTAGCATTCGAGTAGATGGACGAAACAGACAAACCTTTTAAGCGTCGATTTATGAAAACTGGAGCAGCTATGACGAAACAGATATTACAAAATTTAAAGGCATCACTTGGCACATTAGCGGGGTATGGGTGTTGCTATTCTAGAGCAATGTGATAAAATGGTTGTTTAACTCGAAGATTAGCCGATTGGGCCATTGTACCTTTGCAAAATGAGCTGGCCTCCGGGCCGTGCTAGTCACTCCAAGCCTTGATGTATGTCCAATATATGTATATGTTCCACCTTAGTATTATTTCTCCATTCGTCTTTAGGAGAGTCTCAGAGCGCTATATTGGTGGCAGCAGAAAGCCAGCCGGATTTTAGAGGACATCTGCCCCTTATTTTTACTGCTAGATTATAAACCTTAGCAGGGCGAAAGGCGTGATATGATACGGATGGGAGAATCAGTGACGAGCCAAAACAGAAGGGCTGAAAATGACGTCTATCTTCGGTAAACACATCATTCTCATAGGTTTCAGGAAAGCTATTAACAACGGAAGCGGCACTAGTCGTAAACCATCTGGAAAAGTTTCGTTAATGAGCAAAATACCATAACTGCATAATAATATCAAACATGTGGAAACACAGAGCCTCTTTCACTTCTGTATTAACTGGATGGAAGCCAGAGGAGTATGACCAGATAGATCTGAAGTAAAAAACAACATGGCAGGGAGAATTAGACGCGAAACCCTACCCCCATGAAATTATGTTCTATCCTGTCCTTTGTTACACAACAAGGCTTTGGGTCAGGGTTCCTTACTAGCGATGGCCACATGTGATGCCCAATGTAACCCTTCGTCCACCAAAACAATGTTCATGCAGGAAAAAACTCAGAATCCAACTAAATTGGCAAGCGGGAGGAGTGACATAACGGTCTAGTATCTCCTCCATTGCAGGGAAAACCAACGTCTGACATGGATGGCTCTTGATTGCTAAACCTCAGCGCCGATTGAGTTTTTATGGCTGACGTAAAAGGTTGGCCAGGGAGATGACACTCAAAAGGAGAGGGGGAGTATGTAATACGCAGGTTGTTTAATTCTATGAATCAGTAAGTAGGTCACCTTGGCTCCAGGCCTTTGTACCTTCGTTGGGTGAGCTGACCTCTGGATCACGTTAGTAATTTAAGCCCTACTGTGTGCTGGATAGATGCATAAACATTCTGCTCGAGTGTAGTCTTCTTTCGACTTCTGGAAAGATCCAGGACACTGCAGTAATTCTCGGAATTTAGAACGACGGAACATTAATACTTAAAAAAAGACAAACTGCTAAAATGATATACTTAAGCAAATCGAGGAGCATTAATAAAATATGTTAATATTAGTCGAAAAAGTATCAAGTTTGCCTTATAATTAAATAAGGAATTCAAGGCAGGCGATAAATGAACCGCGGCAGAGGGTCGAAAACATTGTAAATGTGATCCAGGTGGAGTGTTGGCGTGTCTACAACTGCGATAAATCTCTTGCTGTCTATTAAATAATGAAATAAAAGCAACTTGGCTGCGAGTTAAATCTTCCCCACTCAGTAAAATTTGTCTACGATTAACATTGATACATGGAAATACAGACCAAATACAATGACAAGGCTCAGATGCTCAACAATGCAGTTTTAAGCATCGTAATTGCCAATGCAAGTTCAAAGTAAGTTGAAATGCTAATAAATAATGAATTAATAAATTAACTTTCAACCATCAGAATTCATTCGAGATGCATAGAGAAAACAGAAGATTTGAATTCCAGTGAAGATGTTCAATGTTATAAACAAATGAAGCTCAACGCTATTTTGCATCCAAACTGCATTGGTTAAAAAATAACAAATCCACTGGCAGCAGGAGGATGGCAGTTGTAAACACGCATTTTGAAAATAAGTAAACATAATTTAAGATTTGCCTAATTCGTATTCAAATAGTGAAGCCGTTGTCGAGGGTTTAATAAAATGCAACGGTTATGCACATGGAACCTAAGGGAAGCAAGCAGTAAACTAGAGTGGAGGGAACGAGGTAAAGGGCTGTATTACAGACTCATAAATACCACCTCAAAGTTTTATTCCCAAGTTTTATGCCTGCTTCTAATTATTTAATTGATACTGAAACATGAGAAGCTTGATATGAGAAGTCCCAGACATGGTCTACGTTATTTATCTGCTCAGACAAAAGATTTTGATTAATTGAGCGTGAATTTTACGAAAATTTGCCAAATATCTTTATACTGAAGGTCATTACGAATAATTATTTGTCTTTTTTAGCATGACTGCTAGTAATCACAAACTAACCAGCTCGTGAGTAAGTTGATGTTGAAGTTATTGGCGATTGGTGAATGCGGAAACTGTTACCTAGTTTGATGAAATGATTAGGTTAATGTAGGACCTTCTGATTTCATTAGCCTACTGCTAATATTAGGAGTAGCAATCGACCTAACCTCCGAAGTAGGCGCCATCAGTGAGAGTGTTGACCACACTGCCATCGGGTAGTATGATATCGACGGTCCCCTCACGGATGAAGTACATTTTTGTACCAAAAGTGCCATGCTTAATGATTACGTCGTCGGGTCGAAAGACTTCAAATTTTAGCCTATTAAGCACGTCCACAACAAAATTCTCGTCTTCGTCTTTGAAGAAAGGCACCGCGGCTACTAAGGAACGACAGTTGTAGTTGATAATTTGCTAAAAAAGATAGCATAAACAAGTCATACTGAAAGCCACACAAAAGGCAATATTAGCATTTTAGAGAACCCACGGTAAAAACTAAAGAAACTTTCCAATTTTCTGGTTTAGTTGGGAAAGGAACTGTAACAGGTTCTACCCCACAATTACTCTCAAGGTGATTGTAGGTAAAGGTCTGTCCACGACTGACTTCTGTACCACACACCACATTATGGCACTGCCTTTCAGGACAAATGAGTCACTGTTGTTTGATGCCTGATAATAAAGTTGTCCACAGTACAACTAGACTAATATTAACCTTTAGGATTTTATCCGACAAATGTGAAGGGCATACTAAGAAGGAGCATGACAAGCTGGCGTTTAGCAGTATTCAAAGATAAAGTATATTAAGAGCTTACGCAAGACACTTTTGCATGGATGATTGAAACTATGGTCTTACGTTTAGTGAAGGCATTAAAGTTTCGATTTCAAATTCCAAGAAAACTAATAAATTTAGTTTAAGTTAGTAATTATCATAAACAATTTTAGCTAAAGCGCGTAGTACCTGGTCTGAAATTATGGGTCTAGTGGATATCATTTGGGTGACGATTCTCAGGAAATAACTAACTGGCTAACTTGAAGATGAAATTTGAAATTATGTTACGATCCCATCAATTTCTTGAGCTTGCTCTGATACGTTTTAGATGGAATAGTGACAACGACACACAGTACCAGCAGTGTCCACTTTGATGTAAAGAAGGCGACACAAATTTATATCAGCACTCCTGTCCAAGCATTAGTTCACAAGGGCCAAATTCATTCAAATACAGAAATTAAAGTGCCACAGTAATGCATGTGAGCCACCAATATATATTATGAAATTCAGGAAAAAGTTACATTAAACCTACATCTCGGAGGCACTCGGAAACCTCCTGAAGAATTTCCACTTCATTGAAAAACTTTCCGTTGTATCGGTGCTCGTAGTAGTCCACAATTTTATTGCGAAGTTCTCTTGGCAACTTTCTGTAGGACATATACTCCTCCACCTGTTTCATCTAAGTGCAAAAAAAACCATTTATGCTACATACACATTTGGTTCTGCAATCAGGATGGTATCTACATCAGACAACTACACCAAAACTAACAAACTAGACACATTACGCCTACAAACAGTCATTAAGTTCCAATTCCTGGTTTGTAGTTGCATTGATGCGAAATCCATTCTGACATGCTTTTTATGCATGCAAAATGAAAAGGATAGAAGTATTTGAGAGTCTATCCACTTTAGTCCTCTCACGATGCGATTTGTTGGTGATGTATCAACCTTTCTTGGCGCAGCATTACCTTACCTTTGTTTTTTTCTTGATTAAGATGTGAAGATTCTGAAGAGTTGAAGGGAGTGATGGGATCGACTACCTAGTAGCTAGCACAACCCATGCAAGTTATTGTTTCCAACGTCCACTGTCTATGTTGGAAGTCAAAGGCTGTGCCAGCTATCAAAAGTCCAAGCTACAAACATACTTTCATAACCATTTTTCCGATTTAGGCTTGGATCACTGCGCCAATTTGCTTGATCATGCTAGATATTTCACATCATCATTTTAAGCGAAATTAACGACGATTTCCCAAGTTGCTTTAACAGGAGTTGTACTGAATACCTCACCACATCAGTACCTCACTTTTGTCGGTTGGGTACACGAAATCTTCCAAGTTGATATCTCAGCACTTGTTTTAAGCGATCAGTAAAACCGCTTTGCATAAAATTTTTCAAAGCGGCTCAACATCAATCATGCCATTTTTATTTTTCTCCCCTATAAAATGCGTCCTTCCCATGATGTAAAAATAAACTTTGAAGCTGGATTTTAGAACGCTTAAGCAATGCCTTTTTGAAAATCATCTACCACTTTGCATCAATTGACAAACTTACTGCCCTGACAGTCTCATCCAAAATCCAATTTATAATTATGTTGAGGCGTCTAAATGGCGACAGTAGTGTCATAATAGCATTACATCCAATTGGATTTTCGAGCTATAGTTCTTGATTCAGCACTTCAAAATGCAACCACCGAATGCAGCCTAACGCCGCTGAAGTGATTATGTCAAAATCATGAAAACACATAGTAAATTATATTTTGTTAACTCCAGTCATTAATAAGAGCAATTCCACAAGCTTATTCATGGACGTGGTGAGTTGCTCACGACTTCTGATTTCGACATAATGATATCATTTAATCATAAATCTGAAGCATATCTTAACAGTTGAATAGGCACAAGAGATTCATTTAATGCTACCAATCGGTGACAAAATATGCAAATGATTTTTTCAAAGACTTGGCTGGTAAGAGTAATTCTAAACAAAGTCGGAGTTTCAGAAAGAATTAATAAAGGTTTAATTCGCCTTACTTTGAGTCTTTTAACTTTACCTGTTGGAAGATCTTTGGTACCAGTGAGGTTGAGTTAAAAGTCGGTAAGCCGAGTCGTTTATGATCGTATCATATCACCTTGATGCAAATCACGGTTACTCAACACACTCCGTTCCCTCAAGGCCTGATAAACTTATATCCATCAACTAACGTAGTCCTTATCGCTAAAAAGATAAACTACCTGTCCTAAATGATTGAATGAATTTCTCAAAGGCTGAAAACTATTGGCAGAATTGGAACTTTACATGTAATGCTAACAGAAACGCTCTCAATGGCAAATAAGTAAAATAACCAACTAAAACACGATTGTTATTTTAAATTTTAACCAAGTAACAAAAAAAGTATTTGTTCTCTCTTTAAAATGCTGAATGGTATAAGTAAGGGAAGAAAAAGAAAGCGGTGTGCGTACTATTCAATGCAATTTTAAATGGCACGGGACCTAAGGTACGAAAATTGATTAAAATTTTAGGAGACCGAAGTAAGGGCTTAAAAGTTCTTTCCTAAATGTTCAACACTTAGGAACGAGAGAATAACAAAGTGTATGACACATGCTTTCAGGGAATCTCTTTGATTGACTGCACCGAAATTTCGATTCAATTTCTCAGCAGTGGATAAAAGGCGCGAAGAGGCACGCATATAAACCTAGCAATGTATTACTTAGGTAAAGATGTAAAATTGCATAATTCAGAGTAAACGTGAATCGCAAATTCATTGGTGGATATGAGAAATCTGTCAAAGTTTTTAAGAATTAGGGATATAAATTCAACTTAGCCAATCTCTAGGTTTATTTCAATACAGTCATCCCCGGAGAGCGACTGACGTCACAAAGCCTCATTCAATTCAATAAAGCTGTCACTATTATGTGTTATTATTACTGGATATCCCCATAATTATGCACTCACTCCTTTAAATTAAAGTCGAGGATCAACAGAAGTCATGATTTAATTTTAGATGGTTTAAAGTGTCATTATTTTCAGCTTAAGGTTAGCTTCTAGTTAAGTACTAATCAGTGATGTGTCGGAAGACATTAGTTTAGCATGGAAGTAATGTCCACTGACAGTGCATATTTTATAACCGAATATTATCCGCTTTTAGTTCTCTAACAAAGTGTGACTCTCGGATTCAAATTATAGGTTGAGGGTGTGTTCTCATGTTGCTTACATTTTATAAAAGACCCGATTTCGAATCCTACATACTCGCGTCGCTGTAAAGGGACTTTTCCACAGGAATCACTGGCCAGACTTAAGGTGTGTAAAAAGTATACAGAGGATTGGGAAACGTATGTTAAAAAGTTCGCCAGAGCAATGCATTTTGACTTGTTTTGCTATCTGAAACCAAAAATCTTGCTCTTAAGAAGTTGAAAGTTCCCCTAAACCATGCTTGAAGATAAATCAAACTGAAACATGAAATATATACAGAAGTCGTTAAATTTTGTCACTAGAACCTAGGCACTGGTAAACAAACTCGTCTCAATTTGTACTTAGTCAAATAAATCAGGCACAAAGCGGTAAAAAAGCACTAAAGTTTTCCAAAAAAGTCAGTTTCCACAGCTAAACATGTTTTTAATTTTTACAGCGAATTTTGCACAATTTAAGTGGGCAAATATGGGACGCATCTATGATGTGGCGGGATATGAGAGCACTGAAAATGGATGAGCCGTCGAAATTTCCCATTTGTCGAATACAAATAGAGGTGGATATGCCACTGTGTCTTGCTTAACAAAAGTCTGCTAGAAAGCTCACCCATGCAGAAGGAAAACGACACACTTTCAGAATCATGTTTATGAAGAGGATTATTGCATCAGCCACATGTTTTAGGAATTTTGAGTAATACTTGAAGTCAAACAAATTTTAACATGCATGACTGGACCAGAAACCACAATTCCACCAAAGAATAACTCGTTGGTCTTATCAATATTACTTGAATAGATAAAAAATTTAGTCGATGCCAAATGTGGAAACGATAATAACTCTGCCCCTTCTCCAGTGAAAATAATGGTCGGAACACGTTTTGCCACTTTGGACAAAACTTACACCTTCATGTTGGAACTAAGTAAACTTCAACGTTTGGTATAAAATAGCCTGTGCTATTCTCTCATAAAGTAAATGCTAAGCCGATTACTGGATTAAACAGCCGATGCGCTTCAGAAGCTTTAGTGGTGGAAGTTGGGTCACTGCGATGTTACAGTTTTTTATTAGATTCTGCGCAATAAGGCATTCTTGTCCTACAAACCCTCCCATCCAATTCTTGGATATCTACGCTATGCTTATACATTACTTGATCGTGGTGTATGCCAAATGGCATTCATGATTTAGAGAGCGGCTACAACCAATAGCCCAATGCTGAGTGGATTCACTTCATTTTGACGGGATATTACTCCAGTAAACAAACCCATAAAACTGTTTCACGACTTTCTAATAGGTTTCTAGCAAAAACTTTTATCGGTGCTGACTAATGCATCTTTTTTCCACAATTTATATACAAAAATAAAATTTTATTTTTACCGAAGTAAATGAGGATGTGGGTGCAGATGCTTCACTCAAAATGCATCATTAGGCCTCATTTACAAAAATGAGTTAAAAAGGAGTTTTTTATGGTTTACTCTTTGTCCTTTTGGTCAAAGTCAAAGATGGTACACTAAAAGGACGCGATGCGCAAAAAAGAGATTTTCAGGCTTTTCATCAAAAGTTAACCCTTTATTCACATACTTTATAATTATGCAAATAAAAGGAACCGCTTAGAGACCAACGCTCCCATCACGACATAATCGGAGGCTGTTTCCTTTGCTAACAGAAGGAAATGGTTCACAGGTGCTCTGAGTGTGGGATGCTGTATGGCTTGACTACTTTGATGAAGGAAAGAGGTTTTATGAAAGGGGGCTCATCAAAGTAAGGTGTGCGCTTAAATGGCAATCGCACTATTGTAAAAGCGGTGCCTCAAGCCTTTTCTCGGTGATATTTAGCCTTAAATCTAAGAAGAATGGCTCAAGAATTTTGTCATTTTTTAAGCCTTACATTTACTTGGCGCTTTATAATTTGCAGTTCCTATTAGAGAAATACGCAAACCCTTTTTATACCTTCAAATATACATTTATTACAAAAATTGATCCTTTATCACCCTTTAATATTGCAGGTAAGACATATATAGCTTTCACGTGTTGACTTTAATAAAATACTCCATGTTGTTATAATATACGGGGACAAACAGGCCTTACTAGGGGATTTTATGATCAAATAACGATACAAAACGAAACGTGCATGAGTAAGGATACGAAATTCTCTGAACTAGATACCAATACCATTGGGGACGCATTCAAGCCGACAAAAGTGTTATACAGGTATGATAAAACTGTTTGCAATGGCAGTAATCCTCCTCAAAACACATGGGTTGATAAATTATCTACAGGTGAAGGAATCATCCCATAAATTTAATGCTCCTATTGGAACTAGGCTTCGTTAATGACAAACAGGATGTAAGTACATAAAGTTCGAGAGAGCACTTGAATAAGCCATCAGTAGCGACTGGTTTTAGTACGGGCCATAGATTAAGGCAACTCGATCTTTTCTTAAGCAAAATACGCTGTACGAAGACTTTCACACAGCTAGGGGTTATAGGAGGATCTAAAGAAACTTGGAACTTTGGGTAGTCGTAGAGTGAACGGTAAAGGATCGAATATGCAAGACTTAAGTGGAAATTTGTAATTTTCGGGTCATCAGCAAATGACATCATCCCACACTAAAATTCTAAAAAGTAACATAAATTATTGGAGCCAAAAATGCTGTAAAAATCAAATGTAACTCAGCTTCCGGAAGCGATTCTCAGTTGCAAAACGTTATGATGGGGGTTAAGGTAATTTAAAACAAAATTTCCTCGATGCTGACAAATCTACAAGGAAAGCGCAGACGATTTTAAACCCAACTAGGCTTATGCCAGTTATTTTCTAGAATCACTTCAAAATAAAGTTAATCCTCACAGTAACTAGCTTTTTTCGAAAAAAATTCGTATATTTAGGAATGAATAGAATTACTCCGAGTCAAACAATCGTCTTCAAGATAATTAACTAATCAAGTCACTTTTTCAATTAATAAACTTGATCAAATTTAGGTACTGAAATTAAGAATGGAACAGTCGGAGCTAGAGAAAGGCACATCGAGTACAGGAGACTACAAGATCGCGTTTAAAGTAAATGCACGCGTCCGCGTAAAGAAGAAGGAAAAGGCACTCTCAAGTCTAAAATACAGGCGAATTTAATTCTCATTATCTTAATGACAAATTGTCTTAAATAAAAGGGAGTGAAAAATAAATTCAATTGCAGTGAAAAAGAGTGTTTTAGAGTGTCTTGAAGCCGTCGTTCTGCACTTACCACGCTAGGACTGTTTTATGAAAATTTGCAACAAGAACGCGTGGGATGAAAAGTATATAATAACTTTGTGATGCTCCCCTGGATACGCAACATTAACCCAACACTATTCTCCTCACAGCTCACAAGGAAGTTGTTTAAGTGGATTTAACTTGCCGTTGTAGCGAAGTGCACAACAGAAATGCTGTAAAAAGTTTACAAACTGCAGCCTAGTTCTTAAATGCCCTAAGATTCTTGGCATTTAAGGTTAAAACGAGTCGGAGTTTGGAAATTCAAAGAAATCATAAAGCCTAGTCATAACCATTGGTCTGATTAGTTAGCCATATCTAACAATACTTAAACTGCATTGGCTTAGTACAACAGCGACCCGCTTGAATAAATTACATGACTTCCCACTTACCCTAAAAATTTGCCATCCAAATTTTAACCGTTTATTAATCTGTATCCGGCAGATGATGAGGGGCTGTAGGAACATCCTGTGACTAACTTACCTTGTCTCTGTAGCGCCGTTTTGAAACGTCGAAGGATTGGATGAGGGCTGCGACATGGCCAACAACCAGAGCGTAGCATGTGGCGCCAGCCATCATGCTGATCGCTGTCATCCACGCCTCGCAAAGGCTGTTGGGCGGAAAGCGTCCGTAGCCGATGCAGAGCATGTGTGAGAGCGCCTTGAACAACGCCCATGTGTACTGCTCAAACCAGTCTGAATTCTAGTAGCCACAATACATAAAGCATGAATGCGTGTTCGTTCACCACCTTAATTTTGCTTCCATAACATCTGGACAAATCGTATTTTTTGGAGTAAAGGTAATGAAAAGTGACACTGGCATTTTTAAACCCTCAAAAAAAAATACTTACACATTTAATTTATATCATTTGATACTCGCTTTTTAAAAGAATGAACAGTGATCAGGCTATTTATTTCAAGTATGCGTGGCACATTTGACGCAGATAACAGTGTAGCAATGCGTCACGAAAACCACATTCCCTTGGCTCCTATTTCCAAACTTTAGGAAAGGAAAATATTTTGAAGAGCACGAAAATAAAATGGGTTCCAAACACTGAATAAAGACAAAAGAATAAAACGCGAATATAATAGCTTATATAAATGATCCATGCTAGCTGCTAGCCTCACTGTGAAGAAAGATGTGCATGGAAAATTTACTCATTTACACATTCTAAGAGTAAGGACCGTACAATTTCTGTAAAGTCAGCCACAATTTCTTAAAATGGACTTTGAAACTCTCACAAAGGTGGAAGATTATTGGAATGGAAAGTGTCATCCATTTTGGGACTAAGGGGAAGCACTTATAAGTAAGAGACTTTATTCTCTAATTCATGATGCAATTTTAATGCAACTAAAAGCATTTGCCGATCGAGAGGTTAGGTCTGCTACCTAAACGAACGACCTTAACAGACAGACATTTAGAACTGTGGATTTCCCAAACACCAGCCAATTGGAACTACCTAACCATCATTCCACAAGAGCAAAACCTTTAATGAAACTTCAGAAATTTTAGTTAGAGGGAAAAAGCAAAGGAGATTTATGTGTTTTACCGTAATATCACACGAAATTGGTTTCTTTGAAATGCTCAACAAAGCTATTAGGTGATTGAGCTAACTTCCCGCATGTAATTATGTAGTGATAGAGCTTCTCAACACACATGTAATTAATTGTCAAAAGGTGGCACCGTAATAAACCTTTCGACATTACTACTAAACTCGATCACTAATAAAAATGAAGTAGATAACTGGAGAGAGGTTTTCCAACATCCTCCCATTTTCATTTTCTTAACTGAAACCCATTGGTGTGGAAAAATTATTTGTGATTGAAAAGGAGGAGACCAGCGCTAATACATGAAGCTTATAGCCACTTTATAACACACGAGTCAGCACTTATGCATTACAGGGCTCCTTCTATTTGAGAAAGCTGGCATATTCAAACACCTAAAATGCTGAGGAGCTGTGAAAGGATTATGAATGGCTGTAAATGCGCTTGCTTACCATGTATTTGTGTAACGAAAACCGTCCCAAGTAGGCCCAATTAAAAGGTCTACCTGTATACCAAATCCAATTAGTGGAAGGCAGCTTTACTTGCTAAGCGAAAATTAATGCAGGAATTCAATTTAGGCTTGTAGAAGACAGGAAAATCTGATTCGTAAGCATACATTGTGGATTTGTATGAGTAGAGGATAAAAATGTGCCCACAAATCCACAATATGTCCGTTTCGCTAAAAAGCATCATCAAATGCAACAGTAAGAACGATTTTCTGACGACGTCCGCGTTGATGAGAATAACTTCGGTCTCATGACAGTGTTTTGCATGCCACTGATGACACATATCAACACTAAGTTGAATGACTAGCCTTTGATAAACAATACTCTAGTTATTAGAGTTTCGCAAAACTAGTGGTCCATTTAACTAAATGAGTCATGAGGAAAATCAGCAGAATTAATTATGGTTTGGGAGAAGAGCTGCCTTATCCCTTCGAGATCAAGAATTAAACCAGAAAAAGCGAGCTAGTTGCTCAGACATGAATAATTTATTCCAGTTTACGGCCTTAAATCTGCCAGTGTAAAAAACTGATTTTATTGCTAGTTCTTCTTCTCATAGAAGTAGTTGGTAGGTCGGTGGATGCAGTTGTTTTCCTTGGTGATTTAAAGTTTACCAACGATTGGAGTCTAAACGTGAGCGAAATGACATAAGTTACATAATAACAAAAGAAACAGCAAGAAGAATTGTATCGCTTTACTCACGAAGAATAAAATGCATTACAAGGTAAACGGAGGTGTAAATAAAAAATCACCAAAATGTCCAAGTGCAATCTTTTGCAATTGTAACACAATTTTGAATGCGTTGTCGTCACACATAGAGGTATTAAAAACTGATTATCCCGACAGCACCATTTGGTGGTGCCAATGAAATCTGACTGACATGCAGCAATGAAACTTGAGCATTTCAAACACATATTTCCTCTCATCAGTACTGGAACCCACATTCGAGCCTATCATTTAGGCTTGGACAAAGGCTCTTTACCTTTTAGTACAAAGGCAACCCGATATGCTGCTACATTAAGCGTGTTTTTTACATTAAAAATGTCTGATAATTGCAACAATAATCTAACTAGCAACTGCAATCATGCAATGTTCATTTTCACAAAATAACATCACTGCATTGCACTCTGAGTCTGAGAAAATATCCACAGCACAGGACAGCTTTCACGGGCGTCTGCATGGATGTGATAAGTGCTGCTAATATATTTTTTTGTTTTAAAAAGACATGCAAGAGTAAAAAACGGTAAGAATGAAAGGGAAAGTATCCAAAGAATGTAACATGTACAAATAGGGATTAAAGAACCTGCTCGTATAGAGAGAAACTTGCACACAAACGTTAAAATAGGTGGAGAGAGTACTACCCACTGCAAAGTCGAATTAGTTGTGCTTGCTGTAGTATCTCAGTGAGGTGCACGATGCGATCCTAGCTAATGCTATTACAGTGTCAATAATTTCCAGACGTGATTGGACACCCTCGCCTTCATTGCTGTGATATCGCATGACAAACCTGAATTGCTCTGGCTAGACCTAATGCCTTTTGCAGCAGGCCAAATTACAGGTTGTCTATTTTCATACTTACACCCTTTCGGTGGGTAAAAGTGCCCATAATGTCCAGTGGCTTCCTTCAGATAAACAGGGAACGCAAAGGAGAGAGAAACAAATTTCTGGCCAAACATAAATGTGATTAATTTTAATTGGCTAATTCTGTAGATCACTGAAGCACACATTATTTGTTCTGCAACAACAGAGAAAATAGAAGGAAACTAACAAAATTGAACCTACAGGGTTCTCTAAAGTGAGCATACCTGAAGTCGACATTTGGCCACCCAACTGTCGATGGGGAAATCCATCAGGCTTGGGATGAAAAACTGCAAGCAAGCATTCCAATGTCCCAGCAGCAACATCAGGAGAATCAATTTCAGAATTCCAATAAATTTCCCCGCAATACTCATAAACTAAATAAAGAAAATCTCGTTTCAGTGGCTAAATACCTAGCACTTATAAGCCCGAGGACTATTTAAATTGTTGGGACGGCTCAAGAACTAAAATCAAATTCCAAATTGAGCATCCAAAAGATTGTACACAATTTTCATTGTCTTGTGACAATTTTTGACTCATCCATTAGGACGGTTTAATCAAGCCAATGCAAGTAGATATTTTTGGATGACCCAAGCCCCATCCCATGCATATAAATGACGAAACCGCCAATTAGGATCCAGAATAAGGACTTATAGTGGCTTGAGTCCCAAATGTACCATTTATGCTACCAATCCATGGGCACATAGAGTTAGCACATTCCCTGATAATGCGTCATAAAGTTGAGATGGAGCACAAAATAATAGAAGTACTTCCACCACGTCAAAAAATGAAGTACATCAAATGAAGGAAATCCTTTGAATCACTGATGCAACATAAAGAATTCATAACTGACCTTGATACATCCAGTGAACAAGCAAATTTGGTGCAGGAGGCACTTGACGCTTAATTGTGAACAACTACTTAAATGGCTCAGTCAGGGTAACACTGTTTCCATCCTAATAACACATTTGATCAAAATATTTCCTGCGGCCATAACGGTGCATTAGACACATGTTTGTTGGGAAAGAGGATCTTGTTTTATTACCTTTTATTAAGAAAAACATATAGTTTTATCAAAACTGCCGGTTTATTTTTAGCTGTTCGGAACTATCTCAGTATTGCGTTTCCTTCTTATGCCTTTGCCACAATTCAAGGAAGTGGGAAGGAATTAAAACTCACACGAATTTACATGAGAATCCACTGAAACATTTCAAGTGCGGGCAGAATTTTAAGTGGATTTTCTCTTTATTTTCCCAAAACTCGATGCACTGTAAAATGTACAGTACATAAGGTTGTAGTAAATGCATTTTTGAGTTAACTTGTTCCATTTTCTCACTGGCAACTTTAGTGTTTTATTAATTATCCTCCAAAAGTTAAAGTGCGAAAACGTTGGCACGAAATAAGGCCAACATTTCTATTGTAACAAATATTTCCTCGGAGAATAGGACAGTGACAAGAAAGTAGCGTTAGTGCCCCATACAACTTTGATGTACTTCAAGGGCATTGGTCAAAGCTGGTGTGTTTAAAATTAAGGTGTAAGGTTTTTGTGATCACAATAAGCATATTAGATATGCCCTTTTTAAAGAACTGCAGACAACTGTTTGCATGTGTTTGTGTGTTGAAAAAAGTGAAACAGGGTAAACATTGGTAGCATCTAATAGCCTGGACTTACCTTTTCCCATTCACCAACGTATCGCAAAAGTCGGGACAACCGCAAAAGACGCAAAAGACTGAGCAGTTTAGCAAGTCTAAAGAGTTTTAGTGCTTGACCTAGAAATACAAATGAGCGAACAATTAGGTTTCTGTATTATGTAAGACCTGCATAAATTTGAGGTCCACGTTAACTGAAAGCACAACCTGCCATCAGATCTTAATGATACCGAATTTTTATGATGGAAGCCTATCCTTAACAGCTGGTACTAATTTTTGAATCGATGCCAGCTTAATAAGTTATAAATGCTTTTAGTAAGTTTAATGACTGTAATGCACATTAAATATCAACAATTGGTTGATTCGCAACCCTTTCTGTGAGAAGAAAAAGGGGGCCAGCAAATGTGAATGCATAGGCGCCGCTCTAGTAAGAGCCATACCAGCTTGTGCAATTTGCTCGGTGCCGTTGTCAAAGGCCAGAAGAACGTAATCAAGTGGTAGAGATGAGATAATATCCAATGTGAACCACTTTCGCAGATATTCTCGTGCGATTAACCTCGGCTCCAGAATGATATCATCTGCCATGCTTTCACGCACAAAACCTGCAACAATTTTTTGAGTTGCATTTTATTTTTACACACTGAAAAGATTGTCCCAAAACATTACAGAATAGTTGTATGTACGAAAAATGTGAATACAGCTGACAATTTTTAATTTATCCATCGAATGAATCTAATAAATTGTGTGTGCATTTTCTACAACATAAACACACAGATTAGCCAGTTGACAATAAACCTTGAAATAATAATGGTAAATGTCATTTCTTTAGAAATGTGCTTTATTATAGCCCGAAAGTATAGTGTATTTGATGCTCAGGAGTGGTAATTATACATCAATTACACCTGGAATTTGCTTTTTGGGGAATGAGAGACCTTTGATCCTGATGGTTTTATTGTAGTTTTCATGGAAGATCATTGCACATTATTTTTGGGTTCCAAATTAAGGAGCATCACTAAAATGATACGAGGGAATGTATCGTGTAGAGGCATATAATTAATCTTCAAAAAATTTATTATTTAATGTGGAACGGATATTCTTTAAGATTTGAATAAAATCTTTAGTTGATCAGCAGCAGAACAACATCGCCCAGGGATTCCTGGCGTATTCGCAGTTGAGCTTGCGAAGTGGGGTTGCTTTCAACTGTGAAAAATAGATTCGGAGCAGAAATAAATTAATGTGTATGCTAACCGTAGGTGGCAATAAGTGTTTTACTTAGTATTACCTCGTGTCCCTCTAGCCAAAATTAATTAGAGCTGTTCGGAAAGGAATGTTGTCTTTGTTCCCAATCACATGGCAGCATAATGATGTTCAGGTTATTTTAGTATTGAAGAAAACACCTCATTTTCTGTGTTTTGTTGGCAACATTTTATTTAACTCAGGTTTGAAGAAAAGTGCTTTACTCTAGATAGTGTTGCGGTTGATTAATTTCATTGTCCAAATTAACAACCTGTTGGCCGACAGTCATGAAAGCTCGGATTGAATGTTTGCGTTCAGGGCTATTTTTATTGGACCACATTCAGTCTCCCTCTCAAAAGGCGTCTTGAGCGCCAGTTAGTGACGCTTTTGATTAACATAGAAGTGGAAATAAGTAAAAGATTAAAAGCCCCATTTATTTTAAATGCATTTTTAAAAATTTGGAAGGAATTTATGTTTAAACCAAAGCAAAACTATAGCACTTAATGCGTATTCACAGGCTCGTCAGAAAAGAAATCTGATAAGTAAGCACAGTGAGGAAGGATTTATGTAACAAATTTTATTTTCCTCGGTGTTTTTCATACGTTAGTAAAAGTACACGCCATACAGCTTGTTCCTTAAGACAAGAACTAGTACGGGTGGCGTTGAACGAATAACAGGAAACATCTATCTCGTTTTTCTTCATTGCATAAATAAGTAATGACATTACAGTATCAAAGAATACGGTGCGTTTAATTCCAAAATACGCTAGTTCAAATTCTATTTTCATGGGTATGTGAGTTGGGTAAGGTCAAAAATTGGTTAAAATAATACCCCATCCAGCATTGTGTTTCAGGGAAAAAAGCGCCTGAGAGTTTTAAACACTTCTCAGATGGAAGGCAAAATAAATGAAATGAAGGATTTCAAGCAAAGCTTGAAGAAACCTGTCACCGGGTGAAACCTCTAACATTTAAGAAAGTAGAACGGTGTTCAGTTACACTTGGGCATTTTGAAGGTTGCGCACAATAAATGCAATTAAATAAATTAATACGATTTCTTTTCTTATTTAGATAACGAAGTCCATGCTACTTTATCGAACCATCAGCGTTACCAACGTGGTTTAAATAAGAAATTGCTTTTATAAGGCAGTATAAAGCGTCGACATTTACCAGATAGATGTCAATAAATCCACAAAATGAGGAGGTGAATTGTGCGTTATTTAAAAAGGCAAGAGATTTAAGGATTATAATTTTTAACACAGAATTTTCGTAGTCTTTTGTTTATAAGGAGATATGTGATTCGGCTCAGTTGATTCTCAGCTTACTTCATCCCTCTCTTGGATCTAACAAGTAAAATGGGGCGCATGTAAAGCACCCTTTTATGGCTTGACTTCTACCCATTACTCATCGATTTTGCTTTGTTAAAACCCAATGTTGGTAGGCAGATTTAACTTGGCAAGTTCTGCTCAGACCCCCCACTTTTACTCAATAAATTGCCATCTAAAATAGAGCATTTGTCTAAGTGTTAGGAGTTTTTGAGTCCACTTCTACCATATGTTGTAGCTAGGCTCAGACAAAGCAATACAGGTAATTTGGGTAGTTAAATAAACCACTTCTTAGTAATTTCTGCAGGTATTGTATTTGCGTAATAGTTTGTTAGTATAAAGTAAAACAAAGGACTAAAAACACATACTTATTATAAAATACATGGGTTTACAAACAAGAGAAGACAATATCGCCCACAGATATGCACAGTGGGAAATGTTAAAGTTTTCATGAAAATGTTTTCATAAGCACTTCTTTGCGCCAAAAAACTAACCTGTTCTGAAGTTGACCACAATGTCTACGAGAAAAAGAGCATCTGAACAGCAACTGTAACACAACCATACAGGGCTTCGATAGCGCAGATTGAAGGCAATTGCTATTGGCAGACTGACAAGGTTCGCTATTAGCAAAACCAGCATTGTTATGTTCCAGTAAATTCTGTTATAAAATACAAAACTCTGTATAGCACATCTTTAGGTCCACAATCGAGTCCAAGGAGAAAAAATGGCGATTAACTTTAAACAAAGTAGAGTTGCGTATACCACCAAAAAAATACGACAGGATAAAGTGACAAAAAAGCCGGTGGCTTTTGAGGAAGAGGAGCCTTGTTCCAATTTTAAGGACCTTATTTGATGTTTAAAGAAATTGGTGACTATTATTGGGAAAGCAACATCACATCAAATCATGGTTTTTTCTAGATAACCGAAGCCTCATTCCCTTTGATAGCGTAGCTCTATAAAGATATTTGAAAGATTAGCAGATTGCCAAACAAATTTCTTGCAAGATTAGAAACCTGCAGGCTCAAAAATCCTTTCGTTAAGCTATAAGTTGCCTCTAAATTGTCAAGTTCCCTGTGATTTAACATACGTTACCAATGCAATGTTGTGTAATTACTCAAAGGTAAATTTGCACGGTCCAAAGTTTGTGGTATTTTGGTGTGACTTTCGAGGCGGATTAAATACACAACAGCTTAACTGATTTTGACGGTCAAAAGAATTTAAGCTGGTGTCCTTTTCATCACATCCTTTGAGTGGGTTAAGACGATACATTGTAGGTTTATTTCACTATCAGTAAAGTTAATGAGTTTTTTTGAACTGTAGCTTTAGATAAAAAGTAACATGGAGATAGGGCGATGCTGCACAACAATGACATCCAATAGTGTAAATGTGATTGTTTAAATTCAGACAGACCGCACTTAAGCATAATATTTGGGCAACCTTCTACTACGAATTGAGGGGAGTGATAGCCAATTTTGAAGTTCGTTACATCAGGAAACATTATACCTATTGTTGTCACGTCATTGTAATGGCAAATTAAAAAGATGCTACAAAAGTGTTTGAAGCGATTTTTCTTAATTTTAATAATCAAGATTCAAGTAGATCATTTTGCATAAGTGCAGAATCCACTGCCAAAAGAAAGCAAATTATGTGTTACCATGAGCTGTTGCAAGAGAAGTGCGCAGAATCCTTTTAAATGAGGTCATACAGATATGAAATTAAAGTCATTTCATCATACAGTAAGGAAAGGTAAAAAACGCGGTTTGACAAATAATAAGCTTGATTACTTACATAACAATACAAGTAGATTAAGTGAAGAAAAAAACAAATCATTTAGAGCAGATCGCCCAGCATACGCAAGTATGATGACAAACGTTTATTATTCAAGTGAACAGGGAATAGTCCCAAATGCATAAAATCCTGTGGCGTTGATTACAGCATATAAAACGATGTGCGCAATATCAGTACGCTATTCTGGGGAAATAATATCCCATAATTGAAAAAATTCCTTTATGCTCAGGCCAAATGTCAGGTTCGCAGAGCTACGTTTATGTGTATTTTGCAAAATCACGACTTTTTAACCCTCATCTTCTTTTGCATGACAGATTCCAAAATCTCTACATGTTTTGGTAAAATTTATTAATCTCTGTGAATCACAACCATTTGGCAGAACTTTTTAAGGTTCTAGCCAAAAAATACCAATTTTTGTATGACATACTGAGTCATGGCTGGGGATGGCATAAAAATGTTGCCATTTTGGCTTAAAATAAATATGTGAGTGTTGATTGGTCAAAGGATGCAACAAATCGCTTTTGGCACTTTTATTAATTCACTCGGAATGCGTAATCACCGATGGTTTCTCATACCTCCTCAAATGTGGGCAAAACACTGTCCTGAAGTCACCCCCATGACAAATTCCATGTGCATTCGAACCTCAATAAGAAAATACTGCTGTCAATGGAGACATTCTTGATGTAGCTATGATGTTGTCTTTTATTTATGCTAGTTTAAATGTACACTGCCTTGCATGGTATTCACAGGTAAGGAACTCCTTTACTGAATTAACCAAGGTGTGCGGCGCATGGCATTTTATAAGCACAAAACTATCTTGCTTTGCGAAATCCTCAAAATAATCTAATTTGACTGTCCTACCTCGCATGCACTGGTGATGAACTGAAAACAAAGGAATTGTGAGTTATTGTAAAGCTCTCCATGAAAAAATTTGTTGCTTTTATAAAAGTGTCTGCAATGCAACGAGGCGAATGGATGAACTACTGATTTGGGCTTTGGACATGCAAAACTGAGATATTCTACACTACTGCCTCTTTGGATACGGTTTATGCAAAATTGTAAGGGCCTAATAAGCTGCGATTCAGTAAGATCCATGAAACGCTATCCGAAACCATCATTTGCTACCTACTTTAAAGTTATTTCAGGATTTTGCTGGTATTAAATAAAAAAATTATTTCGTTTTAGCAGCTGGCAGGTTATCATTGGTTTAACCTATTCATACTACTAGAAACCACAGTAGGCGACGCCTAACCGATTCCGTCGGATTAATTGCTGTATAACAAGCATTTGCATTGAATTTTTTTGCAACTCATTTGTCCAGTAGGGTGAAATATTAAGGTACATGTTTTTTCATTTTGATGTTTACGCTTGATTGCGTCAATGATTTTGTCCTATGCAGAAAAAACCTACCGATGTCACATTATATTTTAACATAAGGGTCGGGTGTACTAGTTCCACCTAAGTGTTCAAATGCACCGGTAAAAAATACTTATGAGGAATTCAGGCAACTGTTTTCGTCATAAGTTATGCATGAGCAAATCAAATCATGGAAACTCTTCTTAAGTAAGCTTAAAAGAGGGAAATGGAGCAATTTAAGGAACTCTCTCTCGGTATCGAGCACCGTGCATTCGCGGTGATGAGGGATTAGATGCAACGACCGCCACTGTAAGTTATGCAAAAAGTCAAGTTATTTGGCTATTTTTGGGCATAAGCTACATTTAGTGAACATATTTTAGCAGGAGATTAAGAGGTTTCTGGTCGTTTTGAATAAAAAACAACTAAACGCATATTCATTTGGTAAGTACATGAAAGGAATTCTCTCCTAAAATTGAAAGAATGCACACCTCTCATGGCAAAGACATGGTAAGTAAAACATGATTAATTGATACATGCAAGGGAGTAGGACGCATTTTTCGCTCTTACTTGAAGCAACTATATGGATGTATAATCCACACCTGTTGGTTAAACATTCTTTGCTGTTCCAAGTGTACCGCTCGTTTGGTACCGAAAAACTTGAGACAAAGTTTATTGTCATCCGGCGCAATCATGGTAAACAGATGCTCCTTAATACTGTTCAAGCTGCTGCCAAATTGAGATCGCGATTTGAGCAGATTGTTGGGTATGGATTCAGAACTGGTAAAACGTGAAGACATGTGACGACCGGCAAAACTATGTCGCTTCCCAATAACCTGAGAAGCTGTTCGGTGTCGAGAGAAGTGGCTTGCTGTGAAGTTGCCAAGGAATCGGTCCTCCCATACCTTGGATGCGCGATTCAAATGCAAGTTTTTGAAGTTGGAGCATCTGGTGGTGGAAGTGGCCTGAGTGGGCAAAGGGCCACTGTGTTGAACACTATCTTCATCTGTGGACATTGGGTTGATGGGTGGGCCTAAGTTGGGGGGATCAGGACTGACATGACTTGTGTATTCGCCTCGGAACCCACCTATTAGGTAGTCAGAAGTGACCAACCTAAGCGTTTGTCACCGATTGGTTAGCAATCAAGCGACATTTGATTGGCCAAATTTAATGGCCTATTTAGCCCACGTGCAGGTGGGTGTGTGGCTAAAAGTCGTGACCATTAATGCAGATTCATTGTTGAAAATGGTTGGGGGTCACACTTGACTTGAACTCTGACGTTTGCACACATTTGCCCATTAATTAGGAAAGGCAGTCGCACTTCTACCAGAAGCGGCAACTTGAGAAAACCGTAGTTAAAATCAGGTTTGAGTTACCTCAATCATCACTCAAATTATAATTATTAGCCGAACTTTGAGAGAAATTAGAGCATTGCAGTTAGCCGCATTCTCTTACTGGTTGAAAATGGTTCCCAAAGGCATTTGTGGTGGTGGAAATTCGCTAAATAATAAACAATGACAACATTAAAAACGGGCAGAAATGCTGTATCCCATTGCACTTGCACAGAGGAAGCATATGCAGAGAGCAGACAAAAATGGCGTTAACACAAGTGTAAGAAAGGAAGCTGTCCACATCTGTCTTACAATCCAATGAAGATTTTAATGCAAGTTAAAGCCGTTGTCAGCTAATACCAGGGACTGAAGGATGCCATCCTTTCCTCGGTGATTTAAAAATGTCAAATGTTTACAAATATGATGTGCATAAAGTTATTCAAGCTTCAATCCGTAAATTATAAGGCTTTTTCTGCTGGTGTAGCAGATCTAAAGCGAATCAAAGTGTAAATAAGTAATTTCTAATAGCAGCGGGCAGATGGCATTGAGATAAATGGTAACAAGTATCAATTAAGGATATTTTATAATCAGACATAAGTGCATTCAAGTATAAGTAATGTCAAAAGTAGCAATTCGGCCTAAAGTTAATGGTCAAGGGCAGAATAAACAAAGGCTGTAAATGTTCAAAATATTCTAGCTAACTGCAAATACGACTAGCCTTTGTGAACAATACACCTCTGTGCTTACTAGAACATTGTGGCAGCGGTCAAATGAGAAAATAAAAAAAACATGCTGTCAGCCTCGTGAAATAATTTTTAGGCCACGCCAAATAGCGGGAAAGTAATGCTCCAATAGCAACCAGAGTGTAGTACGATCGTCAATGTCTCTTCACTACTTATTGTCACGAAAGTAGAGAGCTTTAGTCAAAATTCACACTTATTTAAAAATTGCGATGCTTAACTTGATGCAGCCTACTTTCTGGGTAAAAATGCTTCTCTGAAGTGTCAGTTGGTGCGCCAGTCATTAATGCGCATTAGTAATTTATTCTGATACCCGACTTAGCGAATTCGTGGAACGAATTTAAGGCTATCATGACAAGCCAATTGCAACAAAAAATGTTTGCATATTGTAATATGTTCCGGTAACTACGGCTTATAGTAGAAAAAGGAGTTGACTCAAGGAGGTAGCATAAGGGCCAGTTAGGAAAGGCTGGTACTTTCAAGGAGGTGTTTATCGGGAATATCATATCAGGAAATCATCCTAGGTGTTCGTGGCTGATTTCGATATGTGCGTCAAGCACACCATTCCACGAAGCTTTACGCCTAGAAATCATCACTGGCAATGATTTTTCAAAGTGATTTAGGATATTTAAGCGGGTATATTAACTAAATCAGTAAAAACCGTTTGAATTAAGAATTAACATAAAATACGCACCAAGACTCACGTGTTAATTATCGCGTTCAGTTCATTTTTTATGCTACAACCCACAAACAACATGAGGGACGCATTATAATTGCAATACTTTGTTTGTTCGAACTGCCGGTTTTGGTCACTTGGGTGGCCATATTGTACTAGCCAGTTGGCCGGCCTCCAGTCCGTGCCAACAGCCTCCAAGCCCTCTGTTTCCAGAATATATATTCTGCCCCAGTACTATGCCTTCTTTTTTTTAAATGGAGCCTCGGGACGCTACAATAATACTTATGTTATTTAAAATGATAGGATGTCTAGACGGGTCCGTTAAATGAATTAACAGACATCGTTTTAGGTAAGAAAAAAAGTTGCGCAAAAGTGTGCGCCAAAGAATTCAAGAGAAGTGTTTGTTTAGATTTTTGATATCCTACAAAAATGTAGTTAAAGTCTCTCCAAAGCCTTCTCTTTGCGAGTGGAAATTTCATTAAAGTGCAGAAAGCATTGATGTGATAAGAATACAATCTCTAGTCTTTTTTGATGCTGTGGGATGTGACAGTGGGATGGTAGAAATTGTACTAATGGCCTACAAAGGGACTGAGAGACTGCCAACATAACCCAGCTGTCATGCCGTTGAGCGGAAATACAACCTGCGGAGACTTGAGTGCTTGCATAATCAGACGCACAGCTCAACAAACAATCAAAACATAACAGCCCAGCCTAAAGATTCGCACATTTTGTGGGCAAAATAATGCAGAATTACACCAAAGCAGACAAACGATGCATTTGCACAATCAGATTAATTAATGCCAAAAGGCCTGTCTAAGGCTTTTGTGCACCCCACTACCTTCGGTTTCGATCGAGAGTGTGCGTTTAATGCACCAACCCACATTTATATGACATGGTGCATTTCGGACAAGAATCCTATTTGAACGAAGCACCTAGGGAGAGGCTCATCTACATTGAGTTATTTAATAATTCATGGAGTGCAAACAAATATTACGCTTGGCACTGGATATCAACGTGCCAGTTCTCCTGACAACATTGAACGTCTAAAATGGCTAGGAGTGAATAATTTATGACCAAACACAAGTAAAAACAGTCCCATAACTTCGCGAAATCGGAACCAATTTGCCACGCCATCTCTATTTATAGACACGCATAACTGGCAAATATATTTGCTAGGAGTATGCGTAGAATTATCAGGTAAGCGAATGAGTTAAAGGGTAATTCAGCAGGATTTTTATATCTTGATTACACATGACATTATTTCAGTGTTTTATTGAAGTTCTATAACGCCATTTCCTTGTATTTCGTGACAGGTACTAATTAACATCCCAACCACGAAAAGCTGTGACAATCAAGCAAGTTGGCAGCAGGCACACTTCGCATAACCCATATGTTTATTTGTTGCTAATTTAAGAGAATACAGGAGTTCAGAAGTGGTTGTTCTGCGCAGAATGATTTAAAATATGGAATACTATGGCTTGACTATCTGTAACGTGGGAAATTCAGTTAGGTTTAAATAATGAATTCAAGTAAACCTCACTTGGAAGGTCCTGTCAAATAAAAATCGTAACTGGGAAATCAGTTCGATTTATTTCTTCTCTGTAACCCCCAATGAACACGAAGGACACGTACCTTCGCCGATTCATTTATACTGACCATGCCATTCAAGACAATGTGAGGGTTCGGTTAACTTGTTTTTCTAATTGACCAGAAGCGTTTCTGCAGCGACAAGGGAGTGTTTTAATATTTTAGACAAAATTAAGCAAAAAAACGTTTCTCATCACTTAAAGCCACACCGAAAGCCTGGCGAACAGCTAAGGAAATTTCCTACGAAATTTTCTAAAAATGTTAATTCAGGGGTGAAGTAAATATCAAAGGTTTTAAAAATTTTATCCAAGTCAAATATGGGCAGGACTAAATAGGGTGAAACAGCAGTCGCATGTGTTAGCTCAGTTAATGACGAACGAATTAACTGACAACCCCATTAAGTTGGCCCTTACGTCGGAAGTGTCTGTGTCAGTACTAAAAGTGCCGTGTTTGTGATGCCTTTGAAACATTTCTAGGGAGAGATATAGAGTTCAGCTTAAAAATAAACAGATTTTCTCAGAAATAAAGTAATGCTAGTACTTCGTTAGTGATCATATCAACACGAATTCATTGAACCTTCAGTAAAATAAAAGCCGTCACTATGGCCAGCCATGCTGTGCAGATGGCCGAATCGCTTCCCATGGCATCACTTGAAATCTGACTAGCACTTACAAAGGCATGTGTCTTGTTCATCACAAAGGTTAAGTAGTTGTAATAGGTTTTTCGATGGTGTTTAGGTGCACACTTTGCATGTAGGCAGTTTTAAACAGCGGGTGTCCTATTCTGCTTCTATTCTCTTCAGTACATCTTCTCAACCTCCACCAACTCAACCATTTTAATTCACTTTCTGGCTTGCAGAGTTCATTCCATCGCCCCTACTTCGCTTCCACCATAGCACTGCACACACACGGCGCTGGAGTTCAAATGTCTTGTCATCAACATCAACATTGCGAAGCATGGTATCTGCATTGGCCGAATGGAAAGTTGCCAATGTTACGCTGGCTGATTCAAGCCTTTCCATTCCTTTCTCTTTGTCGCCGATTCACACAGAGATTTATCACTTCTCTCACCCATACACGAGCCTTTCAATGCAAGTTAATGCATCCCATCTGATCCATCCTCGTCCTCGATCATGTGCACGCGGCGAACATAATAATTCTAATTGGTATTATTGTCGTTCTCAGACAAGTATCGTAATTCGAACTATAATCAAGCTGTTTTTGCTGACATTACCATCAGAGTCACAGTGATCTAACGTCTCTTAAAATTAATCACATCAATTTTGTGCCAAATCTCTGTGTGGTCCCAGTCTTTGCAAAATAACTTTGGCACCTGACTCCCTGCAATTTCCAAGTCATAATTACCATCAAATTGCTCAGTCTCTGCAAACTCCATGGGCCTAAATTGCGATCCTACGGTGTAATAAGTGACCACTCAGTTTTGCGGCGAATTGGAGGTTAATAATCGCCCTTCAGTTTTACTCTACACAGTAATGTGGCTAAATTCTTCTAACACACTAGCAGTTGCACAAACCACTACCCATTGCACTTTTTTATTCAAAAACCAAAGAATCCCACAAATTCATTAAACAGTTGTAAACGTATGAAATCGGAAAATGCATGTTTTAAGGATGACTAGCTACAATGATCTGAATCTAATTACGCATGACTGTTGCCATACATCTTGATTTACTAACGACAAATGTCGAAGTGACGTGGGTTATGAAGGAACTTGACATCCTATTAACTTGTACTCATTTACCAATTACGCGATGTAGAAAACATTTGTTCACGGAATTTAGAAGTGTTGCACTGTTTTCATCAAAGCACGCAACAATTTAGTATTTTACAGCAGGGTGTGCACAAGTCAAGATTATCCAAATTATGAAACGCAGTTCTGTATGGTCACGACGTACCCTCTGACCCATTACATGAAAGTCACTAAGATGTGATATGATAACAAGTCAGAGGACTCGAGAATCAATCGTTGCTGCATGTGACAGGTGGAAGACACCGCATGAAGAACCATAGAATCATGCCTACGAACGCAGGTAAAAATAGGGCACACAAATCAGTAAAAAATATGGTTAAGTGCGTTTTGACTGTTGACCACTCTTCATGTCTAGATGGTCATGTAAGTGGTGATTGTGGTGTGAAACGGTGTACTCTCAGGACAAATGTAGTCGCATCCGATTTCTGCATTTTGATTAATGTGGTAAGGGAAGGTGTTGTGGATCCTGTGTTTATGTGTCAGCGCTGTGCATTATCGTTATATGCCTGCTCATCACGATGAGTTCACGTTTGAAATGATGAATAGAGCACTGAGCAAAGTTTGCTACGATATTAATTTACTCGACTGATAGCTGTAAAGTTGGCAATGTGAAAAGTGGGTTTGATTTTACGAGTGATTCCGAGGCATTCGCGTGATTTGAAACACGGTCACGGATCTAGATGACCTTGCGAGTTTCGTCTATACAAAACGAGAGTGTACAAACTAATTGAATCCGATTTTGACTGATGCAGATCAGAGAGTTCACTTCGTCGGTGCACTTTCGCAGATGATACTAAGTTCTTGAAAGGGATGCAAGTAATAATTTTTCCTTATTTGATGAAGGAATGAAAAGGATGCGAAATGCCGTGAGACGGTGACAGTAATAAAGTGTGGATTGACAAGGAGTTCGAGTCAAGTAACTGGTGAGCTCGAAGTCCACCAAACAGTGCACAGATGAGTAGGATGCTACACCTAGACAATTGTCACATGGCATTTCACTGTAGGTGCCGCCAACATTCGGCTGTGCGTATCCTTACTTGACACTGCAGAAGAAGTCCTTCGTAATCTGACATTTTAGGCCTTCGCATTCCAGACCTAAACTAAAGATTTTCGATTCTTAATACATTTTGGGGTAGCAATCACAAAATCAATTTCAAAAACCCTTTGAATTTTTAGCAGGACAACGCTCTCATCAATATTAACAGACTGATTGGTGTTTATATTCCCCACTTCCTGTAGTATTGACGTGGTATAGGACATTGTTGGTCAACTGCCGCAGCCAGCTCAACAGAACGCCCGCTTATACCTCTGAGATCAGCACAACTTGCCTTCCAAACACTTGTTGCGAATAATATCGAAACTTACTTAAAATAATGAGGATTATGTTTGACTTATAAACCGACGCATGGTACTCACATCCCACTCCTCTGATGGTCGTGCTGGTACAACATCTCGCATCCACTAGACTCTAGCTAAGCGCTATCCCTATCAATTTACATTTTTCTTCATACTTAGTCCTTCCTTTGTTTTAATCAAATAGCTTTTCTATTCAATGTAAAACGATGCGAGAAAAAACCAAAGCGTTTTATCTATTTTTGTGGAAATTTTATGCTAAATCTGAACCGCATTCAAGTGATCATTACAAATTGTCAAGCGTAGGCACAGTCCTTCAACGTAACGTAATTCCAAAGGTCGGAATTCTCAAAGAAGGAGGAAAATTTGTAGCTCAGCGTAGGAAAATGAAATACATCGACACTAGGAGGAAATTGCTTCTTCTTGCTGCATTATATGTCTGCCTCCAAAGTTGAGTGGAATATACTCTGATGACTCAGCGCTACTGCAAAACAGTGTATAAATCAAGGACGTTTAATTGAGGGCGAGGAAAACTTGTGCTTTCCGTTAAAACGCACAAAATAGGAGTGAGGTCTGTTCCAGGCAGTCAAGAGCAAAGACAATGCGTACATTTTTAATGCCAAGAACTTAGATGTAGTGAAATTAAAAGAAGCTGGCATTTTAAGCACTAATTTTGATTACGAAATTGGAAAGCATGCGCACTGGAGGCAAATAAACAGCTTACCAAAAGTTTCAAGGATATTCTTTAGTGGCCGCAAAACAATATCAATCGAAAATGGATTTGTCCACTGACAAGCATATTTGACATGTGTTCAGAAGTGAAGCTTGTAGGAGTAATTTTGGTTGAGGCAATGATTTGCCACAGTAGCAGGCAAAGTAAACGCAGTGATGATGGGTGATTTAAAGTTATTTTAAATTATGGATGCGCGGGTTCTAGATCTTATTACTAATTCATTAGTTTGCTTTCGTGGACATTACCTCTAACCATAGTCTGTAAAATTGTTGTTGAATTACCTTCATATAACTCTGCTGGTAGGAGGTTAGCTAAACGATTGAACACACCTATCAATTTGTCTACCTTTTTGACAACTAAAATGTAGCACACATTGGAATGCAAACCGCGGAATCCGAATCGTGGAATGCGAATTATGTAATCAAAGGCTTTTTGTTCACTTACACCCATTGAAGAAGGAAGAGAGGAAAAGCACAATGCAACATACTTTATTCGACGCGAATTATAAATACCTACTCCATCTGGTCGATTTCAGTTTGATGAGGAAATAGAATGGGAGATTTAAAAAGAATTTAAAAGGCACAAGCTGCTGCGATATTGATGGACTCGCCATTGTTATGACATTGCTAGGGAGAATTGGTATAATTAAATTTAAGACAACTGAAATGAGATACAGTGAAAAGACCTTTAAAAATTCTCAGCATTGTGTAAAATCTGAGTTCTGGCTTAGAAACTGATTAAACATGACTTATAATTGGCTGGACTTAGAGCAAGTTTTCTAAAATCTGTTGTAATACTTCGTTGACTATCGGTTTCAGTTACAGTTACTGCCCTGTCCGGATAGATTGGCCTTTGAACCATGCCAGCAGCCCCAATTCCTTTCTGTCTGGTGAATAGATACCCTGCCCTAGTATTATGTCGTCTTTTACCTTCAAGGAAGACTTAGGAAGTTATATTTACAGCAGCAGAAAACAGTCCCGAATTTATGGAATTTCTTTGCTGATTTGAGCCTCTTTTGCAAACTATTGGTGCGAAAGAAGTGTATGTGCTACGGATGGGAGAATCTCTGACATTCTACAACAGAATGGCTGAGAACGAAGTCTGTCTTTGGTATCCACCCCTCCTCCGTGTTCTGCAAGAAAGCTATTAACAACTGAAGCGACACCAGCCAGGAAACACCTAGAAAAGTTTCGTCTCGGAGATTTTCTACCAAACCTGCTAAAGGCTACTGGTGTTCCAACGTTTCTTTATGGGCATGTTGGTGTTTGAAAGAACCTCTTACTCCGAATTCAGTTTCCAAACCAGACGTAACTTCAAGTGAAGCTAAACCGCCAGGAGGGATCAGTGACGTGGCTGTCAAGCAGCTCCTCAGCTGCGGTTAGCTTGTGGGTGTTTGTTCCAGCACTGATTGCGTTGTGATGTCTGACGCAAGAAGTTGACCAAGGGGAGTATCGGGAAGGAGCTTGAAAGAAAAAAAGGAGCTATGCAATTTTTGCTTGGTTTGACTATCGGTTTCGGTTTCGGTCACTTAGGAGTGACCATATTGCCCTAGCAAGGTAAGGCTGGCCTATGGACCATGCCAGCGGTCCCAATCCCCCTTTTTGTTGAGTGGATAATCTTTTGTATACAAGGAAGCCTCAAGACGTTACATCTGCAGCCTTATAAACACAAAGTTTACTTCAAAGCGCTCATTTACACGTTAACTTTGATCTCACACCATGTTTGTAACAAGAATCAACAGTTAGAATGGGTCAAAGTCGGTTTTTGAGCCGCATTTATGATTCTTTTAAATAATTGCTTGAGGACGCTAACAAGGTGACTATTGTGCATCAAAATGTGTCCAAATTAAATGGAATGATTCTAGTACACAAATATCCATATCAATGTTACACAATGACTTTAGGTCATAAAGCATTTATGAGTTTACTCTGTATCTTGATGCGGTAAACCACGGTCACCAAGGCTATGCTACGATTGTAGTTTGTTCACCTTAACTGCGTTGTATTTTCTGACGTCTTCGTTGCCACTAATGCATAATGCAAGAAAATGATGTTTATGTTCCCATTTTGAGTTCATTCAATCGTCTTTACCGGAAGATTCTTCCTCTTATAACTCATTCACTCATCACTTGTTTTTTTTCATGTAGGTACGATATGCTCCACATCGTATTGGATACTTTTATGGACGACTGTGAAAGTGGCCTACCTTCGCACTCGCACATAACTGTAAGCAACTTCGAGTTTGTTCTTAGAATTGACCGACTATTACTCTATTTGGACAAAAACGACAAAATCTCTGCAGACTAGTTCGTCTGAAAGGAACACGGAAGAATTTACACGAGTTTCTGATTATTGTCTACATCACCACGTGGTGCAAGGTTTGTTAGTATTCCGAACCGTTCACTAGATAGGAAGCGAAATGGGGATTTAAGGCATAAGTTTTACACACTTTTCAAGTATATCCACACAATAGAATCAAGAATTGTTGATTACCGCAAGTTCACAACTAAGTGCATGTTGAAGGCTATACGGCATACTATGTTGTGGCATATGTAATCCAATGATCGGTCCCTCAGTCCTCTGGTTTGTCCAAATACCGATCACGCACGCCGTTTCTCATCTCCATCGGCCCCATGTAATGACTCGAAATGTACGTCCTGACCACGCAGAACTGTACTTCATGATTTGGATTAGCCTTATTTTATATATGTCCCGCTATAAAATTGCTAATTGCTACATACTTTAATAAAAATTGTGTAAGAATTACAAATTCAGCCACTAAATATTTCCCATGGTACATAATTACCAATTAAGTACAAGCTGTCAGGATGTCAATTTCCTGCACAACACATGTCGTTTCCGCATTTAGTTGTTATTATTAAATTGAGATGTGTGGCAAAAGCCATGCGTAATTAGTATCAGGCCAATCAAGTTGGTTGTCCTGGAAAAATGCATTTCCCCATTCATGGGTTTCGAACTGTTTAATAAATTGGTGCGATTCTATGATTTTTAAGTCATCGAGTGCAAAGAAGAGTGGTTTGTGCAGTCTCTAGTGTGCTTGCTGAATCCAACCACACTACTGAGCAGAGAGGAACTGAAGAATGCTTGTTAACTATCAGCACGCCGTAAGGCTAAGCAGTCAATTATTGAACTGTAACTCGATAAGTGGTGGCATTAAGGTTTGCAGAGACCGAGAAATTTGATAGTAATAAGGACTTCGAAGTTGCAGGGAACCAGGTGCCAATGTTCTTGTTGATTGGCTGTGAGAACACGCAGCGTATTGCCAGGAAAGAGATGTGGTAGTTTTTAACGAAACCTCAGCACCATGCTTCTGAGGGTATTTTCAGCGAAAAACGCTTCATTGCAATTCGAATTACGATACTTGTCTGAGAACGACAATAATACCAATTAGAATTATTATGTTCGCCGCGTGCACATGATCGAGGACGAGGATGGATCAGATGGGATGCATTAACTTGCATTGAAAGGCTCGTGTATGGGTGAGAGAAGTGATAAATCTCTGTGTGAATCGGCGACAAAGAGAAAGGAATGGAAAGGCTTGAATCAGCCAGCGTAACATTGGCAACTTTCCATTCGGCCAATGCAGATACCATGCTTCGCAATGTTGATGTTGATGACAAGACATTTGAACTCCAGCGCCGTGTGTGTGCAGTGCTATGGTGGAAGCGAAGTAGGGGCGATGGAATGAACTCTGCAAGCCAGAAAGTGAATTAAAATGGTTGAGTTGGTGGAGGTTGAGGAGATGTACTGAAGAGAATAGAAGCATCTCCAACATCGATGTATACGAATTCTAACCTATAATACAGTGAAAGTATTTTGTCTTCCTTACGCTAGCGAGACTTGTGTTGATGTCGAACTATGTCTGGGGGATAAGCAAGAATGCCAATCTATTCCAGAGCTCTCAAGTGACAGTGTGGACAGCACCCCACACCTGTGACATAGCCATTAGTACTACCCTAAGGTCAAGAAAAGAAATCAGTAACAGCTAGTTACGAATGTTGGCATCTTTTCTAAGTGTGCTGCAACTCATGAAAGCCTTCAATTTGTTCAACAAATCGGCAGAGTCAGGAGTACAAATGACCAATGGGCATTGGCAGCTAGTAAATCGAAGAAGCAGGCACTTTTACTTCAATTTAAGGAACATAATTTTTACGTGGAAAATGGGCTTCATCAAGCAAAATACAGCATTTTTTATAAACGAAATCTGGATGCTGCAAATGATTTTTGCTTGCATGTTTATAAGTAGCATAGCGATGCTAAAAAATTATCGCGGAAACCTGCTTACGCCTTACCAAATGTAATGCTGTTGCATTTAAAAGCCGAATAAATATTTTATTTGATCATAAATACACTAGCCAAAATTATGTAAAGTTTTGTTAACGTGTACGATTAATCATAATTAAAATTGAGAGCGTTATTTTAATCTCGACAAGTTTTCCCATCAATGCTAATAATTTCATGAATAATCTAAGTGACATCATTGAGTAAAAAATCCCTTGGGTAATTTTTTAGCTTATAAGCTCAGAAATTTGTGTGATAGGAATTATATTCCAGTTATTGCCTGTATTAACAAAATTCAGTGGTTTGATAATTAAAAAATTAAAGTGCACATTACCCATGCCAGAGCATTGAAGGGTGGGCGCGTCTATCATCGCTGCGTCAGCATTCTCTTTGACTCCCAACTAATAAAGGCACTAAACACTTAAAAAAGTCGAAAGCACTTGGTCGATGAAATGAAGTAATTTGTCATTCACATGCACTTGATGCTACAGCATTCACACATGCTTCATCCTGGGTATCGCGAGAATCTCCTCATCTGTTTCAACTTGTGCAACTCTAACACGCCCACACACAATCAACCATCTCATACGAGATATTCGCTTTTTAAAGTCCTTTCTTTAATTTGTTTGTAATTTTACTCGTATTTTTGCCAAGTGAACTAGCATTTGATGTTCTCCGAGGCTGCAGATTATAGCAGGTAAAAGAATAAGTCTATTCTCCCAAAGCATACTTTTACCAAGTTTACGTAAATTTATGTCACCATCTTACAAACGCTGCCTTAAAACTGCAACATAACTAGTCGGGGGTCCGCCTTGAAGTCAAAGTATATCGAACTATGCACTACTGACAGGTCAATTTTTACGGCAAATCCCAAAATGATGCTTCAAGTGATGGTTGACCTATGAATGAGGTGCTGTCCAACATTTGCACCTCGTCATGCAAAGGGAAACGACCCGCCATTTGATTTATTAACTACTTCGAATTATGGCAAAAGAGGTTATCAGGGCAACTCTGAGCACGACTGTTGCTAACTTGATGCAGCATTTCCCATCAACATGGCTTGGAGCTCCAGCAAATTCTTAAAAGTGGCCCGATGGGGCAAAGGAGTATTCCATTTTCGATATCCACCTCCATTAGCTTTCGTCACCTTTAGGAATTTTGTTGTCAAGGCGGCGGAACTAAGTGGGCTTGCATGATGAAACAGTCAACAGGAGTAATAATTTCTGCGTGTCTAATCACCGACTCTTAAAGCCAACAGAAATGCAATTCCGCGAGTTGCCTAGAATTTTCTTACAAATGTTTCAACTTCTATTTATGGCCAATCAGGAGCACTACGCACATTCAATGCCTTATTGACGAAGGCTTTTGCAGTCCCAAATAAAATTAAGAAACTCCTTTAGGTAGAAATTGCAGCACTTGCTATTATGAAGCACAGGCAACAGGAATCGTATGATATCCATGTGAGTGTGAACAGAATCAGGAGGCGCATATTACAGCCGCATTTTATTTCAAATCAGACGCTGAGCAGATCTAGACAAACGTCCATGGGGCGATCAAAGTGTAGCAAATGATCAGTACAATAAGCAGCACATTTGTTGATTGGTAGGCAAGTCGTTTTACTGTATCCACAGATTTCGTTCTAACATGATTCTATTAGAGGTAGGCTGAGTGAAGGCGCACACAGTGTAGATGGCGATGCAAAAAGGCTTCACTTACTATGTTGTTATGCTCACCTAGAAAAATTCACAAAGCACTTTCGACAACGCAGAGTTGCATGAAAATTATAATAATAGCTTCGTAGCATGAGTCCATCCCATGAGTGAGCTGCCTATTTGGTGTGCGCATCAAGACGATCGAAGGTTTATGTTTGCTGCTCCTTCAACTCTCAGACACTGACCACAAGTCAGAAGGATTTTGTAGCATCACTTGAACTTCACTCGGCTTCTATCTGATCATAAAACGCTCACAATTTTCACTTGCTTGCATTCACCTCATTGTCCCAATTGCCATGCTTACTATTTCCCATGCATACCAATTCATTCTGACATGGCAAGTGATGTCAAGCTCAGCGGAGTTTGCTGGGTACATTGGCTTACTGACACCCTATTCCTCATCTGACCTGCACGGTGCTTTGCAGTACACAGTAGCAAATACAAATCATCATGTGGCCTCTGAGAGAGGCGACGTCTTGCAAGAAGTTGAAGGGCATTTCGCAATCCGCACTTCTGTTGTTGTCTCAATTTCGCATTATCATTGGTTGGTGCTTAGGTCATATGGGTGATGAGAGGGCTCTCTAAGTGGCGTGGTATTCTGGAATCTTCAGTGCGTAAATTCTACCCTTGATTGTATGCTCTTCACTCAAGTGCAACAAATGACTACCTCCCAATGAATTAACCAACCCAAGTCGTATTTTCTCTTTCTTCCAATTCAACAGTCAATGCTGATTTTTCTTTGTGACGTCGGCCGACCCTGTGACATCTCGTCAATGTAAACACTTCTCCATCACACGAGGTGGCGCACATTGTTGCTTGTTTTACCCACTAGCATACGTCTGACTCCCGTTAAAATAACGTCAAACTTATTAAAATTGATACACTAAAGTGGTGCCAGCATACTTTATCATGACATTCGTGATGACAGCTTTTCTTAAACACCACCTAATTTTACTAACTACAGCAGTACTTGGGGGATAGCAGCTAAGCCATGCGACCCGATTTATTCGGGTTGCCTTTCTTATTTCCTTATGTAAACTTGTATGCTAGGAGAGTGCGTCCTAGGCCCAAAAGAAAATTGTCAGGTTGCGCAATCTTGGTAAGAGCCTTCAGGTGTTTGATGAGAGTGCGACTGGTTTCTTCCTCCATCGGTTGCCTTACAAGTGTCCAAGTGTTGTAATTGTCTATAGAATCCCTAAAACCGTGCAATGTTCAGTAAAATTTGGCTTTCTAAGTAGGGGTCTCAGTGTCTATGGGCCGAGAGAGAGTCCTCGCCATGCACCCTTTCTCCTCCCTTCACACCTCAAACAAGTAAGTGATGCATGAGGCAATGCTTACACCTCAGTTATTTGGTGATGCTTTTGATGCATTTGGGATTCTCGTAAATATGGCTGTGCCATATGCACCTTTCCCAGCAGGGTGTAAGAGGCGATGATTTTAATTTCACTACTACTAACAAACAAATAGCTTGCTTATTATTGATGTACAGAAGTCAGCATGTTCCTTCTTGCTTCAAACTCAATCACTCCGGTTGTGAGAGGATTTATTGCTTCAGGCAGGAGTCTGAGGTCGCCTCGCATTTGTAAGG